>CANSZD010000381.1:0-546524 GCA_947648045.1 Beta corolliflora
CTAGTATTCTAATTTGGGCAGTTCTTGTCTCCAAACTTCAATAGGTGATGGAAGGAATTTAGAGGTTTCTACTTTTTTACAATTTAAAATATTTAAAGTAAATTAGTTAGTGAAGGTAGAATTATTTTCTGACCCAATTGCCATTGTGGAAAGGGATTTTCGAAATTAATATTTTATAAAGGTACCTCAAAAGATTATAAGTGTTAGTGTAGATATAAATAACCATGTAACACCTTAAAATGTTATTTAAAAGACTATAAGTGTTACTTACAAAAATATGTTACCTCTAAAATTGAAATGTTACCAATCAATAAGTGTTACCTTGAAGTATTACATATCGAAAAGTGTTACCTTGAAGAGTTGAAATGTTACCTATAAAAAAAGTGTTATCTTGAAGTTTCACATATCAAAATGTGTTACCATAAGTGTTACCTATGAAAAAGTGTAACCTTTAAACTGTCCCTACTAAAAAGTGTTACGTGTAAGTGTTACATATCAATAAAATGTTACTAAAGTGTTACCTATGTGTTAATGAAAGTTGGATCTCAAAAAGTGTTACCATAGAGTGTTACCTTAGGTCAACTATGTAGTAGTGTAATTATATGATTAGTTCCATCTAATAATATATCCTTTTCAGTATCAATTGATAAATCACAAAATACTTTCTTCTCACTTCTTCCACAACTTCCTCCACAAAATGTATTTACTATTTATCACTCTTTATGCATCATTGAACCATAAAAGTCATGAATTTTTAAATTAGAGCATATGGGAATTAGGAGATTTGAAGTAATGACCGGATCCGAATGGAATTAGGAATTAAGAAATCAAAGGATATTTGAAGAAATGTGGTGTGAACTGATGATAGTTGGCTAAGAATAGGTTTGTTCCCTCTAAAAGTTAAAGAAATATATTATATATGGGAATTTACATGTCTTGTTCCATCAAGGAATCTTTCATTGTACCTTTGGCAACTTAGGATTTTCATGTTTGATAGCATCCATATTATGAGACCTCTAACACTCTTAGGCAAGTGAGTATGCCTTTGCGACACAAAAATTAAGTGTAACATATTTACGCTAGTGTGCATATAATCACTTCAATTTTGATATGTGTAAGAGCCCGATTAATTAGAAACTTTTGGAAAAGAACATGTTTATACTTTCAAGTCATACTTCATTAAGTCTTGTTCCTCTAAATAGTCCATGAATAGGTGAAATTATAAAGAACATACATTCACATAATTTAAAGCAAGACTTATAAAAGTTATGCATTCATATTAATAATCTAACGATGTAATTTATTAATCGTGATACAATATGAATAGGAACATCATAACTTAAGTCACATTTCACCATGAATATAAAATTACCTCAAGTACTGGACTGATTTTGATGTCTTACTTTTGAGTTCATGAACTGCTAGTTCCATCATTTTGATGTCTTCACATTAGACGGAAACTTTCATTCCAACTTGACTCATACTCATCATTCTTCAAAAGTTCCTTGACAAATTTTTATCCTTGCATCATTATGATCCAATAGAATAGTTGTGTTCCCTTATCATGCTCGTGTACACATTTGCTTATAAGGTTAGCAAAAACCCTTGCATAAAATATTTAGTTGTACCAAAAATATTATCCATATAACTATGTACAACTACTAAGTCAATTTCTCTTAAAAACAAAAATAATTGTTAATTTTAAAATCATTTTTCAAGAAGAAACTTGATGTTGTTCCTCATAGATTTCCAAAAAATATTTATTTTGAACACATTGAAAATCTATTTGGAACAATCTAAATCCCATGTAAGCAACAAAAGAAAATAATAGACAATTATCTTATGACCTAGCTACATGAATAAAAGTTTCCTCAAAATCAATACCTTTGTTTAATTGTTCCTCTTAACAATAAACCTTTATAAAGTTCCTTTGTCAATGTCACTGTAAATGAATCGCATGAATACTTATTATCTTCCAGTTTAGAGGCAAGGAACTCGATTACTGGAAGTATGGAATTGCCTGTTCCTACTAATTGCATAGAAACTCGCTTTCACATATTGATTGAGTTGTACTTTTATTTCAGGAATTTGAACTTGATCTTTATTTTTAAGCTCTTCTTCATGAGGTCATATAGTTGGCCAGTTGCTTTTCAGAGTGACATATTTCATGTTAGGAACTCATTGCTCCGTAGAAACTTGTGAGTTCAACATAAAAACCATCTTTAACATGTTTACTGGGAACAAACAAGTTAGTTTCAATCAAAATAATATGCTCACTCATTATTATGCACATTGTTTTCTTTGTTGTAAACTTGGTATGCTTTGCAATTGAAGGCGCATCACAGGAACATCGCCTCTTCACTTATATCATCAAACTTCCCTAGTAGAATCTTCTACTTTTTGAGTTCGTAGGGTGTCTTGTTGATCAAGGATGTAATCATATTCTTGTTGATGATTTGGAAGTAGTATTGACGACTTTTGTCCAGAAGTTCCTTTCTGGTTATAATTTTCTTCACTTTGAAATATTATAGTCAGTACCTTATTTCCTGCAAAATCATCAAACTTGTTTGGGACTTGGTTCCATGGTTAGATCTCGAATATAATAATTTATGACCACTTAAACATTTAATCTTCTTAGCAATTATTACACATTCTGTGGAATATTCATCTTTGTTATTAAAGAAAAGAATCAAGTGTTCCTTAAATAAATATCAACTATAACCAAGACAAATCTCCTTCAAAATTTTAATCTAAACACTTAAGATGCCACCCAAATTCATATGAAAAGGTTCCAAGAATTTGTGGTGCACATCAGATTTTATGATTTTAAAAGAAGATAAGATCACATACTATCTTCATGGATATAGTTAACAAACTTTATCCGTTAGGAACTAGATATAAGATATACTTATAATCAAGTTCCTTGGTCTAAATTTGTCAACCACGATGAAGTTAGAATGTTATCATTTTGAAAGATATAAGTAGATCATCTTCAATAATGACTAGTCATGTCATGTTGTTGTTAGGAACCAAATTGAGATCCACAAAGTATGTATTCCCTTTTTTTTATTCCTTTCAAGTGTGACATTTCTAGTTTTAATTGATGATGCAATTTAATCGCAAAACAACCAGAGTTAGTGAACTTTTAAAAACTTTAAACAGAATGTGCTTCATTAACTAGACAATAAAAATATATACAATGGAACAGGAACTTAACTTACCAACATTTGATTATAAAACAATCTTACCATTTTACGTTGGTCTATGAAGCTACAGTTCTTTCATCATAAGCATATAGCGAGAGTAATATTGATTTGTCTATCATCATATGCTTGGAACACTCGTTGTCGAGCTATATATTACGAGTTGTTCCCCCTCACTAAATATTGTGTGTTCCTTCATTTTGGGTTGTCATAAACTAGGAAATATAACCTGTAACGCAAACCCAAAAAGAAATACTTTGTGCATTTTAATGTTAGTAGGTTATCATAGTTAAAGCATAAAATGAAATAAAGTTCCTTAAAAAATATAATCTCATATGAAAAGGAGCTTCTGCTTTGTTCAAGTGAACTAAGATTAATTTCAAAAGAATTAGGAACTTGTACCAAATGTTAGAATGTTCTTATACCATTTAATAGTTCCACTAATCTTAGTTTACCATCGCTTCCTTCAAATCAATAGTCATTGTTTCTTGATTTGAGAAACTGGTTTTATGCATTTAATTTAGTGGAAATAAAATAAGTAGACAATAGGAACAATTGACTATTATAAGAGAATAAAGGCACCGATACTTTAATTACTTAATTCACTTAAGGGATATTATTCGAAACCCCCAAAAAAGGGCCTTTTTCCCAAAAAAACCCCCAAAATTTTTTTTGTCCAAATTATTTTTTTAAAAAAAAAAAAAAAAATATTTTAAAAAAACCAAAAATTTTAATTTAAACCCCCACCCTTTTTTTCTCTTCCCCGTACCCATGACCCCCCCCCCTCCCCCCCTCAACCCCCCCCTTCTTCATCCAAACCCCAACTTGCTCCTACAAACCCCCCCCCCCCAACCCACAACCAACCAAATAACCCCCCCAACAAACAGGAACCCCTAAACACCCAAACGCCCCAAAAAACCGCGAAACCAAAAAACCCGACACCACCACCCCCCCCCAAAACCCACCAAGAATCCCAACCCCAATTCCCTCACCCCTCCCCTTTTTCTCCCTTTTCCGCTTGCGTTTTTTTATTGGGGGGGTGGGGGGGATTGGGGGTTTGGGGGGGTTTTGGGGGGTTTGGGGGTGGGGGGTTGGTTTTTGGGTGGGGGGTTGGGTTTGGGGGTTGGGGGTGTTTGGGGTTGGGGGGGGGGTTATTGGGGGTTAGGGTTGGTTAAAAAAAAAACACAAAGATTATTTGATTAAATTTTTCACTTAATCACTTAGTCAGCACACTTAGAACTTCATTACTTAAGTTCTTATTTAATAGTCATTTGGATTAAACGTGAGATTAGATCATAGGATCATGGATTTGTGGCTTTAGAACACGTTGTTCCTTTGTTTGAGGAACAAGCACATAATGCGCCACTTTGTATACGTTCAATTGAACGTGTTATATCCAGTATCCCACTTTCCTAAATTCTAGGAATTTGTTAAGCATGATCTTTTATTATTTTCTCTTATCCTAAATAAAAGTTTAATTTCAATTTTTTTTTATAATGTCTAAGAAGATTTTTCTTTAAATATGAAAGATTTAATTTTCTAAACAAAATAAAATCTTTCCATAACCAAAAAGATTTTCTTAAAATGTTTTAACTTAATCAAAATATTTTTCCTTAAAACCTTCCTAAATTCTAGCCTTAAACTTCTATTATCATTAGAAAGTGAATATCAGTTAATAGATCTGTTGATTCATGCTTAATTACTATGTTCCTATGACTATATTAGAGTTCCTTTGGTTCGTTTTAGTTGTGCCAATGCGTCTGTTCCTTTCAGAGGAACTGACGATCATTCTCTTATTACATCAGCAAGTTCCTTTACCAATATTAATTATCTCCATAGTCAAACCTACAAAATATAATTATATTTGCACAAACCTTGAAGAGAAGTTAGATTGAAATAATTCATATATATGTAAAAACCATAAAACAACTTCTCTTTCATAACTTTCTACAATCATGTATTAATAAGGGATATTAAAAATCAAATTTGAGAATAATAATGACCAAGAATATAGTAGTATGTAAAGATTATTACCCAATTTCCTAAGAAATATATTTCACCTTTTACATACTTTTTCTAGCTTTTGTAGTCAGAGGAACTCATGTCTATAACTACTTTCTAGAAACAATTTCTACATCAAGAGATGTCGATTCCTTTCACATTACCTGCAAAATAAGCAAGTTCTTGGTTTTTGGTACCCAAATATATGTTGGGTCCTTTCTTGTTAGTAGGAGCAACATAAAATCTCCATATTCATGATCCACATATCTACCACTACTAACAAGGAACATCATGTATAGACATAAGATATATTTCAAATATTCATGATGCATAATAACACTATCATTTGGCAAATGAAGAATAATATGAGCTCGATATAACATGCCAAAAATAATGGATTTCCCTAAAGATGAGAAACCAAGTTCCAGAGACACAAATATGCAATGTTCCATATAACTTGTTCCTTGAACCATTTCTAGTATACTGATTCTTTGATACTTTAAAGAAATTGGAAATCTGAATTTTGTCTTAGAGAACAGTTTTAAAGCTATCCAAAATTGCTATAAAAACATCAAAGCCAAATAAAACAATCTTACTAGAAATACTATAAGGAACAAGTTCCAATTTAATATATGCGTATAAATACTATCTCAAGGAAGAGATACTTACATCAAAGGGGTTGTTCATAATCCTTGAGTGACTTTTAATTGTGTATAAAAAGTCAGCCTTCACTTGTTCCTTTGAACGACATAGGGTGGAATTCCTTTCTCGTACGGGTTCCTTCTTTTTGCAGGAACTTAAATCAGCAGGGTTTCCTGCTTATCACTGATTTCCGCCTCTGATACCAATTGTTATTTCACTAGGAACACTACAAGAGGGGGGGTGAATTGTAGTGTGGAACTTATTGCCCAAATAATGCGAAAATTAAAACAATAAGCAATAAGGAACTAAAAGTGCAAGAGAGCTTTTTACGTGGAAACTTCTTGTCTCAATACAAGAAGAAAAACCACGACCTCCTGAGGATTTAAACTCTTCACTATAATAGGGAACCTCATTTGTTACAACCTATTACATGTGCAAGTTCCACTCGGAACTCCAACTCTCTCACAAGCTCCACTAGGAACCCTAACTCTCTCACAATCTCCACTCTATACTCTAGACTTAACTCTAAGTCTTTGAAGAGTTCCCACAACTCTTTACAAAAGGTTTACTCAAACCCTTCACCCTTAGATAGACTTCACCCTAAGTCTACGCATACACAACAAGAACTTACTCAAGTTCCTAACTCGAACTTGATACAAGAATTCACTCAAAATCTTAACCAAGTCCCCATTACAAGAGTTCACTCAAACCCTTTAATCCCAAACTCAAATATAGACATTTGATAATATAGTTTAACTCTAGTATGTAGAAACTCAAGAACTGTAAAGGAACATGGCACTCGTAGGAACTTGGAACTCATAGGAACTGACTCAAAACTAGGAATAGAAAAACATAATTCTTTTGTAACATTATTCCTAAAGCCAGACCTTATGGAATGACACAAGTCAGACCCTATAGAATGACACCAGTCAGACAATTTGAAACTTGAATTAGACGTTCTATTTATAGTTGAATTTGTTCTGAATACTCCTTCAGTAACTTCCCACTACTTAGACCACTAACTCCATGTTTCCATTTTATTTATTGTTTGGGAACAAATAAACCACTAGCTCCACTAACTTAATTTGAAAGTGTACAGTAAACGTGGGTTGTAGAACTTGGAAAATAAGTAAACTATTGAACGTGTACTTGGAAATCAATTTATTAATTTTATTTTAATTAAAATCGAAAACTAAAAATATCTTTTCTTTTATTAAAATATTTTTCACAAATTAAATCCCTTATTTTTAGTTGACCGAAAATATAAAAGATAAAATCTTTACTTAAAAAATAATATCTTTTCTAAAACAGAAAATTTAAATAAAATCTTTTCCTAAACTTACTTCCTAATTAATTGGATCTAAGTCTAACTAACTAGGAAACAAAAAAAAACTTACTCTTTAAACTACCAGACTACACGTCCAGTTTATAGAATTACTTTGTTGTTCCTAAGACTGTTTCTAGGTGTGTTCCCAATCAGTGTTCCTAAGACTGAATACACGAGTTCCAATTCGTATAGGAACTCGCGTCTACCAGTTCCTGCACTCACAAAAACTCATTGTACGTATTATAAATCTAGGCTTTTTATTTTCCAAAAACTGTTAAGATAAAATATAAATAAAAGATATTAAAATCGATTTTATTTAAAACTATTTAATTTAAAACTTATCTTTTATTTAAAAACTAAATTTTATCCTAAAACAACTAATGCATATTATATAAAAATAATTAACCAAGTAGAGATTTGTTTAGGAAGCAAACTCTAAATAAATCCCTATAGATTAAGATAATAATATGCATCAGACTTATTGACTCTTAAATACTTTTGACTCTAAGTTCCACGAGTTCCTTTTGACCTTACGAGTTCCTTTTGACCTTGTTCCATTACCTTTCACGTTTCCACATATATACTTACATGAATCCTAGATAATAAACTCATATTTTCTGCCTTCATGCTCCATGCTGCTCCAACTCAGGAACTACTTCAGAACTTCATATTCAATGTTCCTCTTAGGATGTACCTAGGAACCGCTCTGTTTGTGTTCCTTATAGGAACTCTTTTAGGAACTTTACTTGTTGGAAGTCCTTCATGATGTGATATATTCAACCTTCCATGACTTGTTTCATGTTAATGTAATGTGCACATCTCAAACACACATGTTAGTTAGATAATCGTCATTTGTTTACAATCATCAAAACACTACATGACTCAACAAGGAGCAATAGATATTATTTAAAAACTAACTATATGAACTTATTGATAGACTTTCCCAACCTCAAGACTCAGGCTATGTTTATGGCATTTGAGTCAAAATGCAAATCAACGATTTGGATTGATGAAGGCAGATAGGGACTTCAAGAACATTTTTCACAAGTGTCTGAGTGGTTGCATTACAAAGACATAATTTGAACAAACTTGGAGCACAATGACCAAAAAATACAAACTAGAAGATGATGGTTGGTTCTAGAGATTGTATAGTTTGAAAGAAAAATGGTGTACAACATTTAGCAAAGAGTTCTTCTCTGTCGGAATACTATCTTTACGAGAGAAGTGAAATCACAAATCATGATGTTGGGTTTAAGGCAAACAAAACCACTAGCTTGACCGACTTCTTTTCTATATTCCAAGAAACAATAAAAGGTGGAGAAGACGGGGAAGAAAGGGATGATTTTAATTGTACAAAGGGAATACCAAAATCAGATCTCTGCATGAGTCCACTATTAAAACATGCTGCTTTACAGTACACACATACTCTTTTCCGAGATTTCGAGGAAGAATTCAAACATGCAATGGCAAGTGCAATTGAATTAGTTGGTACACAAGGAAACATTATGACATACGAGTTTTCCTCAATGGCATTGATGGTTTTTCTCAACAAGTCTCCTTCAATTACCCGGAGAAGACAATTGAGTGTGGATGCGGAAATTTTGAAAAATCAGGGTTGGTTGTGTTTTCATGCCATAAGAGATCTACACTTGCATTATGTCCAAAAAATACCGGAGAAATACATATCATCAAGGTGGACAAGATTTGCAAAAAAAGAAGTTTGGGAGAAATTTGATAATGAAAAGAGAGAAAAAGGAGAAATAAACAGCTTCACACCATGGAGACTGCACATGATAAGGAGGTATGTAATAAAATTGTGCAATTTTAGTTTATAGAATATAACAAACAATAATACACTATATTATCTGAAAAGATACTCTATCACAGAGAAATATACTATATGATAAACACACTATATGAATTAACACTGTTGCAACACAATAACATAAACAAATACACTATATGATATATAAACACACTATATCACATAGAAATCCACTATATATTTGTCTAATACTATATCAACTGTACAAACTGTAGCACACAGAAATACACTATATCATAAAGAAAGCCACTATATGATCTATAAACACACTATAGCACATAGTAATACACTATATATTTGTCTAAATACTAACATAAAATTTCATGCCATAAGGTACTACAACCTCATATTAAAGAGCCACGAGAATAGAACCGACTAGAGCGGTGATAGAGTAAAGTTTCAAAAAACAAATTCAAAAGTTGAAGAAGTAATAAAGATTGAAGAAGCAACAACGCAGCAGAAAAAGCTAAAGCTCATCAGAAAGCATTACAAGAAGCATCTGCAGCATTACAAGCTAATGAAAGTCAAGAAAACAATGCACAAGAATCAGCACAAAGACCAACAATTTTGGATCCAGATAGATCAGTCACAAAAGGAAAAGACAATAAGCGAATAAAAGGACGCTATGATTCATACAATAGGGCATCAAAAAAATGAAAAAAGATACATAAGGAGTTTGGAAGCATAACTCCAAAAGAACATCTGTTCTAAAATTGTTTACCAAGAGAACTATACAATGTTTTTAATGATTTGAGTTTGTAATAAGACATGTACACTATATGCAAATATAGTGCACTATATGGTTATGAAGTACATTATATAAACATATTTTTATGAAAAAATACACTATATCATATAGAACAACACTATATCAGTCAAAACTACAAAGGGAACATTATTCTATGTTTTTATAAGGCACTACAAGGCACAAACACTATAATACACACTATATCACATTAAAACACACTATATCACATACATCCCCACTATATCAAGTTCCAACACACTATCACACCATCACAAAACCACACAATCACATAAAACCACACTATATCACGTACAATCACACTATAAAATGAGAAAAGCAACTATATCAAAACAAAATCAACTACATCAAAACCATATAATAGCTCAGTACCTAACAAGACTTGTACATTATATACAAATATAATGCACTATATATTTATGAAATTTACATATCTACATAAAACTACGGTTTTAAATCAACTATATAAGGAGGAAATCAACTATATTATAACAAAATCAACTATATCAAAAACAAATATATAAATTATCAGCAAAATAATATCACTTCATCAACACAAAGCATACTATACCAACATAAACCACACTATATCAACTAAAAACAAACTATATCAACTAAACTACTGTATCAACAAAAAGATAATGTACCAACAAAACCTACTGTATCAACACAAACCTACTGTTAAACCAAACCTACTGTATCAACCCAACAATAACCTACATATATCACACTATTACTGCAGCTAGATTAGTAACATTGTTTGTAAAATCAAGTACATCAAGTAGTTCTACTTTCCAAATTTGATAGTTAACTTCTTCTTCTTCCCACCTCCAACTTCTTTGTGCTGTTTTTCTTGTCGCATTTTCTGTCTCAAATCCTCTTCAATCCTCTTACTCTCTTCGGCATTCTTCCTTTCATTTTCTTCAATAAAAGCAACAGCCTCTGACCTTTTTGATTTGAATGATATCACATTCTCCACAAGCACACTTCTATTCAAATTCAGATCAGATAAAATCATGCAACCACACAAGGAGACTCTTGCTGCTTTCCTAATCCTCTCCTGAAAATAAATTAAATCAGTAATAAACTATAAAAAAAATTAAATACATAACTGAGTTAGAAATAATTATATTAAACTTACATCATTCGGATATGGGCATTTAAACTCTTTCGAGTTGTCAAAAAGTAGCATACGGACAAGTATATACACACCACAACCCAAATCATATGCACCTTTTTTCCAGGCTTCCTTTCACTTCTGTCATTGGCCATAAACCCATATCATCACCTTCAGATTGTGGGATTTCATAAGATTGGAAAAGACTTAAAACTCCATCAGTAATGATTGAACTGGGAGTCTCTATCATTTTCTTATATTCCTCATCATCATCCCAAATCTTGTTATCAATATAAAAAATAGTCTTTTTCTTTGTGTCCAGCACAAACAGAACATAATGATTTGCTCCTTTTAGTAAAGTTGGGAAAAAAACCAACAAAATGAATAGAAGTATAAACTCACTAAATGAGAATAAAAATAATTATATCATAACATATTTAATACTATATAAACTGTAGCACACGAAACACACTATATCATAAAGAAATCCACTATATCATAGATAAACACACTATATCACATACAAACCCATTATATATTTGTCTACTCTGTAGAACAGAAGACACTATATCATAAACAAAGCCACTATATGATATATAAACACACTATATCATATACAAACCCACTATATATTTGTCTACTCTGTAGCACACTAAACACTATATCATAAACAAAGCCACTATATGATATATAAACACACTATATCATATACAAACCCACTATATATTTGTCTATACTATCTGTAGCACATAAGACACTATATCATAAACAAAGCCACTATATGATATCTAAACATACTATATCATATACAAACCCACTATATATTTGTCAATTTATACTAACAAATACTTTCATCATAATTTCAAAAACAGAACTTGTCTCACCAATTCAACACCAGAATCCAGTTTCGGAATATTATTCAACTCTTCAATTTGAAACATCCAACATTTGATCAAATCATCGATGCGTTTAGCATCAGTTCCATCTTCCAGCACATGCAATAATGTACCCTGCAACATTAGAATTCATGTTATCACAAAATAAATAATGCATGTAAAGATAAAGAATTCAACAACATAAAAATATATTACAAAAAGTTCTTACACTCTGAAAAGAAGTAAAGTAAAACTTTTTTGGAGGAGAAGAGAGACTGAGTTCATTTATATTCATCATTCTTGCCCAATTATCTATAACTAATTCAAATATTTCAGTCTCAACTACCAACCGTCCAAATCTCACTCCGAGGAATAGAGAAGAACACTTCATCCAGCTTAAAGAGCTCTTCACTACAACAAACAACACAAATTGTAAGAATATTTTCAATAAAAACAATACATTAAACAAATTTCATTCAAAAATTTACCTGCCATCTAAAGGATGTTAATTTTTAGAACAATAATCAACAGCCTCCCTTAAAAATATAGGTAAATCTTCCATCACATTTTCAAAATCTTTCATCATCTTTGAAAGATGACTGAAAGCACCCTCAACTGCATAATCATCCAGCCTTAGAGTTGACTTTGCTGGACCCCTAGACAACGTTTTTTGGAAAACAGTCCATGTATTCTCCTCCACAGACATGCCCTCACTTGCATAAAAAAAACGTTGTTGATGATATCATTTGTCTTCTGACTCAATTGAGTCACTATAAAGCTAGGGAAGGCAGTAGTAGAAGGATTAGAAACCTCATCCCAACCAGCTGGCAAATCCTTCACAGCATATGCAATTAATACCATTTAATCAAAGTACTTCTGATAAACTGAACTTGACAAAATTTTGTCAAGATCATCTTGGGAAGGATTATCAGAAGAAGAAGGAATACCAGCCACAAAATAGTCATTCAAACTCTTAAACGCATCAATGTGGCAAAGGGAGACAACTCCAAATCCCTCTTCCAAATCAACCACAAAGCATGAAGATTCTACAAAAATCAAAATAAAAACTAATTTGTAATACTCTATATGTAAACAGGTTAAAATACACTATATCAAAACAAGACCAACTATATGAAAATAACACCAACTATATCAGAGCAAAAACAAACTATGTCATCAGTATAACAAAAAGAAACAATAAAGCACATACACTATACCACATACAAAATACACTATATCATATAGAACAACACTATATCAGTCAAAACTACACTATATCAAAAGGGAACATTATTCTAAATTTTTATAAGGCACTACAAGGCACAAACACTATATCACATTAAAACACACTATATCACATACAACCCCACTATATCAAATACAAACACACTATCACACCATCACAAAACCACACAATATCACATAAAACCACACTATATCACATACAACCACACTATACCACTCAAAACTATACTATATCAAAAATTAATATTATCCTAAAATTTAAACTTACATCTTTAGCTTTTGCAGTAATTTCTTCATCAGTGAGACTTCCTGGTGGAAGCTCAAACCGAATATGAAGCTTGCCCTTCACCTTCCTCTTGGGCGCAGCCTCGTTTGGTACATCACTTTCTCCAGTTCCTGTATCATCAGGCGATACAAGACGTGGTACAAATAGGAACTTCAATTTTTTTTGAACCGGCTTCATCCGGCTGAAATCGACATGCCCATCATCAGTGAAGTAAAACCACTTCCAAACTTATCATATAATACTTCACAATGAATTCTCCTGCCAATTGACACATTATCCCAATGAGACAACAGAGGCAGTCGAGTTGGAGGCACGCCATCACCAATCTGTAGGTGATGAAAGTAAATAAACTCCAATAAAATTATACACCCAGTATAATGCCCCCGAGAACCTTTACTGTACAATGAATTCTTGTACAAAACAGTCGTATGCTTTAACCTCTCCAAAATATATTTACACCAATTCAGACAAGGAATTGTCCGAACCTCATTTACAGCAAAAACCAGCCTCAAATCTAGTGTGTTATTTGCAATAGGAGCTAAAAAAGAAGAAAAAGCAAATAACACATACAACTTTTTAAAAACCTCCTCACCATCAACTAACCTAATTAACTCAGAATAAACAGAAGACACAGGAATATGTCCTTTATCCCGACAAACTCCAAAGTAATCCCTCCAGCTTGCTTTCAACTCAAAATACGGATTCTCCGCATTAGGTCCCCTAGACACATCCACCGCATCCTTTCCTTCAACTAGAGGAAATTGAAACACATCATACACATCAAATTGGTTAAACTTGAACTCTTTGGCATAACCAACTCTAAACATTCCCGAACCACCATCAAACCTCTCCACCAACCATCCACTCAAAGAATTATTAGTCCTGGAAATCTTTAAATCCAACAAAGATCCAAAACCAATTTCTATCACAACTTTTCTCTATTCGGCACTCAAACCTTCATTCAACTCACAAAGCCTTTTTACCATAGCAAGTAGTTTTAAAGAGGTTTACCCTCTGTCCTTCAGCTTCAATCATTATTTTGCTCTTCTTTGGAGCTTTCAAGGTACCCTTCTCAGCTACAGGTTTTACCCTCTTCTTGCTTGCTGCCTTTTGTGTAACAATTGTACCAACATGATTACCAACATCAGTTCCTTCATTACCAGGATGATTAGCAGAATCAGTTCCTTCATTACCAGGAGGATTAGTGTAGGTGTGTTTTTATTTCGCCTACGCGGTGTGAGCGCGTATTAGATTTGACTACCCCACTGTTAAGGTTTTATTGAAAATTATTTTGTATTGAAAGAAGTCGCCAACAATTCTTTTTAGGAAGAATCATAAACCTAATTGGATATGGGAAAACCGTAGGGACAAATTATCCAATGTAGATTTCCCCGTCCTGACTCCATAGATGGTCTAAATGAACCAAAGATTGAGTTCGGGGGTGAGGGTACAATACAGTCAGGAACCATATTGCCCATTGTTGGCCTCTACTAAATATCGATTCATTACAGATTTTATGCCAAAGAATAATTAAATAATGTTTTAAGCACCCTAAAAAATATTAGTCTAAATTGGTTCAGGAAACACATAAAAGACTAATTATTAAGTGACAAGTAATTAGGCAATCAATATTACAAGGAACCTAACAGGTGGTCCAAATTAATCTGATTAATATTAGAACAGTTCTTTAGGTCTTGATTAGCAAAAATAACATGTGGGTGATAAAAGCAATAAAGCAGGAAAATCACATAATATGCGTAGAATGATCAGGCAAGCATATAATATACAAAGGCATGGATAATAATAAAATAAAATAAAGTATAAAAAAGGGTTAGAATATACAGTATAGCAGTTTTACATGAAAGATCTACATCAGGAAAGAAAACTGTTAGTAACTTCAATATAAAAATAATTTATTTAAGGACCCTCAGGATTATACCGTGGCTTGGGTCTGTAAGATTGACAACTTTCGGGACGAGCAATCGTGAAGCCTAAAAATTGGAATGTTTGAATGTATGTAAATTAAATGTGTTTTGTGTTTAAATGTATGAGTTTTGTAGGGAGGTTTTGTAGTTCGTAGCGAGAATTCGTAATTGTGTTCGTAAATTATTCGTCGAGTGTTATGTGAAAAATCCGTCCTTGAATCTGTACGGAAATCAGGCCTATTTATAGAGAAAACGGCACTGCGCCTCATGCGCTAGCTGCGCCTGGCGCAGCTGACGTGGCAAGCGCATGACGCGGCATGACCAGTGAAAAGCGTAGACGTGGTACGCGCTTTGAAAAAAGATAAGAAAGAAAATCCGTGTCTCAAGCAGAGAACTGCACTTGACGCAGGACTCTACATGAAGCAGAAGTCTACGTGGCAGCTCTGGTGCGCTTGGCACAGACTGTGCGCTAGGCGCGGCTTACGTGGAAGCCCACGTGTCAGGACACGTGCGCTCAGCGCAGGTCTGTGCGCTCAAGCACAGTCAGCTGCGCTCAGCGCACCACCTTGTTTTTGACACGTTTTGATAGTTTTTTGATAAAAACGCGTTCTAAAAGATTTTCTTTTATCTTTTAACTACGGATATCTGATTTTACGGGATAAAATCTGATTTTAACTTATAAAAAATATCTTTTGAAAATATTTATTAATTAAAATAAATCAATTAATTATCAATTAATTGGGCTTTTCAAAGAATTGGGCTCAAATGCAATTAATTATCATGAATAATTAATTGGGCTTTAAAATAGGACTTTAACACTTTTCGAAATGGTTTTGAATGGCTTTTCAGATTGCTCTGCCCTTGGTTCGGACCAATTAAGACCACGTTTCATCATCGGATCCTTAAATGGGGAGACACGATTATTTGTCTACAGAAGCCCCCACTTTGACTGAGGTTCAGGAAACTGATAGTCAAAGTATACGGTGTCGGGACGAAGAACGATTCTAAACGCTCTGCAGTTTAGAACTAATCTATATACGCCGGTCTCTGCAAAACAAAGTTAGTATGCAGGATAATAACTACAAGCAATCTGATTACTTGCAGGAGAAGATGTTAGCATATAGGTGCAAACAACTCAGATAAGCACATAATGATGCAATAATGCAAACTTAGACTCTCTAAGGATGCATGAGACGCTATGCAAGGATTAAGGTTATGCAAAGCTAAGGGATGACACGTCATGCAAGGTCAGGGTTATGCAAGACTATAATGTATGAAATGCAATGCAAGGTCAGGGTTTTGCAAGGCTAGGATGATCTGGATATGTAGAATGATAGAATGAAATAAATAGAATGATTTTCGAAAATCGTTTTTAGTAAGTAATCGGGGTCCGTCAACGAGGTCCGCAGATTACAACTTTTCGGGAGTTTGATTTGAATTGGAGGAACCACCACACATAGGAAGCCCCCACTTTGGGTGAGCTTGCCTAGAATTAGGCTTGAGCCTTAATTGAAATGTACTTGATCTGATATTGAAATATAGTTGATCTGTCTTGAACGTTGAAAGTTATCGCTGGGGATTCTTCTTTGGGAAGTTGATTAGGCAAAGTCAAATATCGCCAGAAACCATGGAATTGTTGGATAGTCCTTCAGGGACAAGGAGAGCTTGGATTTAAAAATAAAAAGGGTTTAATTTTATGACTCAAATAGATATAGGTGGGAAAAGGCTTTGACGAGGCTAGGTTCAGACTCGAGTCTATGTCGGGATCTAGAAAGAGATTATGCTCCTAGATATAGGGTATTGGAAGGCTCGAAGGCTATTTGTGGAGCTTTGATGTTGAAGGGATTGTTTGGTTAATAGAGATGATGGTTTAAGGGATTTTTTATAATTTTGGTTGCATGAGATGGTTTATGGATGATAGAGGGAAGAGGGATATAACTCCTAATCCAAAGCATGTCCTTTTTTTATTATTTTTTTTCATTTTTTTTAGATTTTTTTTATTAGTCAAGGTCATTAGAGACAATCTGATTTGGGTTTCATTATCGAATTCGAAGCATAAATGATGGTGAAAGGCCAATGAAAATAAAAAGAAAAATAAAATGAAATGAAAATGGAAAGGTTATAATAGATGAAGTCCTAAAGTGACATATACTCAATGGGAAAGGACATAAATGGCTCAGGGTAAGGACTCTCTGACTCATCCTAGGAAACCGAAAACAAAAGACTAAGCCTATTGAATTGTTGATGCACTGCGCAAAAGGGTTGCTGGTGATGCTGATTCTCGTTGTAGCAAGCATTAGTAGTATATCGTCATCGACTATGTTTAGCAGTGCATTTGTAGGATCTAACACTAAATGTCAGATGTTTATTGTTCTGTTGGAATTCACGGTACAAATACAGGTTGCACCTTTTGAATTTTCCTTTAGGTGCAGGGTTCCGAGTAGACCTTATGGAAGTGATCACGCCTCTAATGTGAAAGCTATAGATCCTATGGAAGTGATCGCGCCTCTATTGTGAAGGCGGTCAAAAGTAATCTTCATGACTCTAAATGAAGTCAGGGTGGTCATAGTGCGACTGATGAGCTTTAAAGCAGGCTCAACTTTTTGTTCCTCCATTCGGCGCTCCTAAGTTGTAATCTCTCGAACGGTCATGAACAGAATCGAGTGGACCTCGTAAATTTTAAGAAACTATGTTTTCGAAATGAGAAATTGAAATGAGAAATGGGAATGGGAAACTGGACGTGGAGATGAGAAATGAGGATGAAAGTGGAAATGGGAGATGGAAATGATTAGAAATGGGTATGATTATAAACAGGTATGGGATTGACCATGATGGAGACACGGGCCTAACTATATGCACATGCAGACATGGACTGGACTGTACTGGACTGGACTCAAAAGGGTTGCTTATGCTAGCTTCACTAGGCTTAGGAAGGAATTGGCTTCGCCAGACTTGATGATTTGGGGTTGCTATAGATGTAAGATAGGAGTAGCTTCGCTAAACTCGGAGGGTGCCTTTATGGTCTTAGAGGTGACTACCTTCACTAGGTCAATGGGTGCCGTTAGGGTCTTAAAGGGATGACTAGCTTAGCTAAATCAAAGGGGTGTCGTTATGGTCTCACAGGGATGACTAGCTTAGCTAAGTCAAAGGGGTGCCATTATGGTTTCACAGGGACGACTAGCTTAGCTAAGTCAAAGGGGTGCCGTTATGGTCTTACAGGGATGACTAGCTTAGCTAAGTCAAAGGGGTGCCGTTATGGTCTTACAGGGATGACTAGCTTAGCTAAGTCAAGGGGTGCCGTTAGGGTCTTACAGGGATGACTAGCTTAGCTATGTCAAGAGGTGCCTTTAGGGTCTTACAGGGATGCTAGCTTCGCTAGACTTAATGGTTTGGACTTCGTCCTATATGGATTTGGAATTGGACTGGATTGACTATAAAAATGAGTTGGGCCTTATATGGACGTAATTTTGGACTTAGTCCTATATTGGTTTGAAGTTAGACTTGGAAATGCACATGGGCTTGACATTGGAAATGGATTGGAATAGACTTGGACTGGGCTTGACATTGGAAATGGATTGGAATAGACTTGGACTGGGCTTGACATTGGAAATGGATTGGAATAGACTTGGATTAGACTTGGACTGGGCTTGACATTGGAAATGGATCGGAATAGACTTGGATTAGACTTGGACTGGGCTTGACATAGACTAGGGTTCACATAAAGATGCAAATGGGCCTAGATTTGACATGAACTAGACTTATATGGGCCTAAGATTGACTCTAATGCTAGCGGGCCTAATATGAATGCACAGACTCAAATTAGATGGACCTAATATGAATGCAAAATGGACTCTAATGCATATGGGCCTAAAATGAATGCAAAATAGACTCTAATGCACATGGGCCTAAAATGAATGCAAGTGAACTGGATTTGGATGATTGGATTGGATTGAAGGTGTTTGGACTGGGCTTAGAATTTTCAAAATTCGTTTTTGAAAGGAACCCCTTGTTTTTATCTTTTGTTAGGAAAAGATGATGGATTAATTTTGAAGATGTTTTTTTTTGTAAATGTCGTGTATGATGATGTTTAGTAAATGCTTTTGAAAAAGAATAGAATAGAAAAGGGTGTAGGATTTATTTTGAAAGATGTATGTTTTTGGAATTGATTGAATATGGAAAGGTAAGATTGACAGGGATAGCAGGGATGAAATGGGAAGAGGTAGACATGCATGATAACTCTACAATGACCAATTTTAGGTGTACTTTTTTAGGACAGATTCGACCTTGCATGAAAAGACCCTTTTTTAATTAGGTGAGACCCTTAGCATGACCATGTACTACGCGAATGCAGACAGACAAAATGACGTTGACGCAAACTTGTTATCTTAGACTCGAACCAAGGTCAAAAGACCAATAAGCATGGGACGAATAGACTGCGTGCCACGCATCTGGTGCGCACAGCGCGCAGTCTATGCGTCTGGCGCAGGAGCGTTGTGCCAGGCGCAACTTAATGCGTTTGGCGCAATGCTCTGCGGCACGTGTATTGATTAATTGACGAAGGTTCGGGCGAAAATGACGATTTGTTTTAGACGCGATTTGCGATAATTTCGGGCGCAAAGAATATTAGCAGGCAAAAATTGCAATCACACATAAATGTCAGGTAACATGGATGCAAAAGTTCTCAACCTAAAGTCCAGTTCTACATTCAACTATTGGTCAGGTTAAGGTTAAGGCTGAAAGGGTCCATGACTAAGAGATTGATCCCACGCTTCGTACCCCTGCTTAAAGAGGTGGCCACGTGTAAGACGCACTGCAGTCTCAAGTCAGGAACAAGAGAACAATGCCATGGTTGGGTAGGTTTGCTTATGACTAAGATCTAACACTATCACTCAGGAAGCTTTTTGGAAGGACAAAGCGCAAACCCCCCGGAGGTGACCTCACACATAGAACATGTGCTAATGAGGCAAGGTAGATTGTCCTTATGGTGGCTGAACAATAGCCATGCATATGCAAAACTGTATATTATTCAAAGGCATAAAAATAAGAATGAATCGTATTTTTCAAGTTTCACCCACTCATTTAAAAAAATTAATTTTTTAAAATCCTCCCCAGTGAAGTCGCCAAATTGTATGCGTGTTTTTATTTCGCCTACGCGGTGTGAGCGCGTATTAGATTTGACTACCCCGCTGTTAAGGTTTTATTGAAAATTATTTTGTATTGAAAGAAGTCGCCAATAATTCTTTTTAGGAAGAATCATAAACCTAATTGGATATGGGAAAACCGTAGGGACAAATTATCCAATGTAGATTTCCCCGTCCTGACTCCATAGATGGTCTAAATGAACCAAAGATTGAGTTCGGGGGTGAGGGTACCATACAGTCAGGATCCATATTGCCCATTGCTGGCCACTACTAAATATCGATTCATTACAGATTTTATGCCAAAGAATAATCAAATAATGTTTTAAGCACCCTAAAAAATATTAGTCTAAATTGGTTCAGGTCACACATAAAAGACTAATTATTTAGTGACAAGTTATTAGGCAATCAATATTACAAGGAACCTAGCAGGTTGTCCAAATTAATCTGATTAATATTAGAACAGTTCATTAGGTCTTGATTAGCAAAAATAACATGTGGGTGATAAAAGCAATAAAGCAGGACAATCACATAATATGCGTAGAATGATCAGGCAAGCATATAATATACAAAGGCATGAATAATAATAAAATAAAATAAAAGAAAGTATAGAAAAAGGGTTAGAATATACAGTATAGCAATTTTACATTAAAGATCTACATCAGGAAAGAAAACTGTTACTAACTTTAATATAAAAATAATTTATAAAAGGACCTCAGGATTATACCGTGGCTTGGGTCTGTAAGATTGACAACTTTCGGGACGAGCAATCGTGAAGCCTAAAAATCGGAATGTTTGAATGTATGTAAATTGAATGTGTTTTGTGTTTGAATGTATGAGTTTTGTAGGGAGGTTTTGTAGTTCGTAGAGAGAATTCGTAATTGTGTTCGTAAAGTATTCGTCGAGTGTTATGTGAAAAGTCCGTCCTTGAATCTGTACGGAAATCAGGCCTATTTATAGAGAAAACGGCACTGCGCCTCACGCGCTAGCTGCGCCTGGCGCAGCTGACGTGGCAAGCGCATGACGCGGCATGACCAGTAAAAAGCGTACACTTGGTACGTGCTTTGAAAAAAGATAAGAAAGAAAATTCGCGTCTCAAGCAGAGAACTGCGCTTGACGCAGGACTCTACATGAAACAGAAGTCTACGTGGCAGCTTTGGTGCGCTTGGCACAGACTGTGCGCTAGGCGCGGCTTACGTGGAAGCCCACATGTCAGGACACGTGTGCTCAGCGGAGGTCTGTGCGCTCAGCACAGTCAGCTGCGCTCAGTGCACCACCTTGTTTTTGACACCTTTTGGTAGTTTTTTTTTGATAAAAACGCGTTCTAAAAGATTTTCTTTTATCTTTTAACTACGGATATCTGATTTTACGGGATAAAATCTGATTTTAACTTATAAAAAATATCTTTTGACAATATTTATTAATTAAAATAAATCAATTAATTATCAATTAATTGGGCTTTTCAAAGAATTGGGCTCAAATACAATTAATTATCATTAATAATTAATTGGGCTTTAAAATAGGACTTTAACACTTTTCGAAATGGTTTTGAATGGCTTTTCAGATTGCTCTGCCCTTGGGTTTGACCAATTAAGACCACGGTATGTTTCATGATCGGATCCTTAAATGGGGAGACACAATTATGTGTCTACAATTAGCAGCATCACTTCTTCCATCCTGATGTTCAGTAGATGGATTACCAGAATCATGTCCAGGGTGCTCTGCAGCAAAAAACAATTATTCAGAACAAACATACACTATATCATGTCAAAACATACTATATCATGTCAAATACACTATCATGTCAACACTAACAATCGATTATGATAATTGTGTACTATACAAATAAACTACACTATATCATCTCAAAATACACTATATATGATGTCAATATACACTATATCATGCAAAACTATGCCAAAAAACACAGCAAAACACTATCAT
Organism: Beta corolliflora; assembly: GCA_947648045.1. Lineage (NCBI taxonomy): Eukaryota > Viridiplantae > Streptophyta > Magnoliopsida > Caryophyllales > Amaranthaceae > Beta > Beta corolliflora. The sequence continues at coordinate 22,295 of CANSZD010000381.1, forward strand.
GTCAAAACACACTATATCATTTTAAAATACACTATATCATGTCAAAACACACTATATCATGTCCATATACACTGTCATGCAACACTATCATGCCAAAAAAATAGACTATCATGTCAAAACACACTATATCATGTCAATATACACTATATCATGCAAAACTGCCAGAAAATAGCAACACTATCATGTCAAATACACTATATCATTTGAAAATACACTATATCATGTCAAAACACACTATATCATGTCAATATACACTATATCATGCAAAACTGCCAAAAAACAGCAACAATATCATGTCAAATACACTATCATTTCAAAATACACTATATTATTTCAAAATACACTATATTATTTCAAAATACACTATATCATTTCATAATACACTATATCATATAATTACAAAATACACGGATTGTATAACAAAAAGTACATTATAATTACAAATACACTATATATTTACAAAACACACTATATTATGTCAAAATATACTATATCATCACAACTATAAACAATTATTATTTATCACAAAAAATATAGTTAACCTAAAAAACACTATATGACTGAATAAGAGTATAACAACCACTATATACAACAAAAATCAACCATAACAAACAGGAAAACTAAATAAAGCACAAAAAACCAAGTAACAATAACAAAGTCGAAAATTAGGTCAAACGAAAATTAACTACAAAACACAAACATCAACATCAAAACACTAATAAATCAACATAAATTCAGTATGAGAACAATAAAAATCGCACAAAAATGAGCGAAGTAAAAATCAACGACATAATTATAAGAAATTAAAGTAAAAACGAAAAATCAACGACATAATTACCATCAGGTTGAGCAGTTTCAGGAACACCAGACGACTTCAATTCCTTTTCCTTTGAACGAACACCAAGAGACGAACGTAAACCACTACGTTTTGAGAAATTATGACTAGCGCTCCTCTTCCTTCCCATTGAAGAATTCAAACGAAGAAATTAAACAGAATGAACGAAAAAACTAAAAAACACAGTACGAACTTGAACAGAGAGAAAATGAAGAAGTTATGAGAGAGAAAATGAAGAAGTTAATTTATGAGAGAGAAAATGCAGAAGTTATATAAGAGAACGAAGTTAGAAGAAGTTATCAGAGGAGAGAGAAGGAGAGAGAAGTTATTAGAGGAGAGAGAAGTTATCAGAGGAGAGAGAAGAAAGAGTGGAAGACTGAACGCGGCAAAAATTAAATGTTATAATCATTGCAACTCTTACAACTCACGTGATATGGATCGGGTGCACACTAATTTAGTGTGCACCGGGTTCATATTAGTTTTTTTACTTAAAGTATCTATTAGAGCTGTATCGGATGCTCATTGAAATTAACACAAGTTTTCATTAGAGTCATTATTAAAGTCATCATAGTTTTACTAATTAATCATTTATTAAAGTTATCAGCATAATTCATTAGAGTTATAGTAACTCTATGAGTTATTAGGGCTTACTCTATTACTTTTATGATATCACTCTATTAGTATTTTAATATGTTAGAATAAACATCTCTATTCTATAAGTGAAGGGGGAGGAGATGGTGTCCCCCTTACAAAAACTATGATATACCCTTAATGAATTTAAATTATCATATATATATATATTAAATAATCTTTTCTTTTTCCTACTTGCCATATATATTGAACAAGTTAAAAATGGAATTGAATTTAAAATTTCATTAAATATTAAATTAAGGAGAATGATTTCCTCTTCTTACATATGTGTGAAAAACTCTGATAAAAAATTAAATTGACAATATAACTTGATTGACACAATCAGAAGAAAAAATAAAAACTTAAATTTCATATTAATAATTGTATTAATAATATTTTAAAACCTAAATGTTGGTTATTATCCAGTAATCGCTATAATATAAATCAAACTCTTCCACTTTATTAATATTCAACGATTGAGCCGGATACACACAAATTCTTCCAGTTTATCTGAGCACAAGTTTTCTTCTGCTTTATATTTCCTTCTATCGATACTACTTTGAATAATGATGAACAAATAACTAAAAAAACCAACAAAACATTAATTTAAGAAAAACATATTAAAAAAATTAAAAATAATTATAAATATCTGTTCGAATCAAATTTTTGTAACACTAATGAATAACTAATTGAGAAAAAAAACTTTAATATGACATGCATGCATAACGTGCAAAAAATGCTAGTATTTACATGACTTAGGACCCTTTCTACTCAACCTAATTTCAATCAGCTTTGTTTATATCTTATCAGTTTAATAACTTTAATATGAAAAAATATTGTGTCTTGTATCATGATAATCTTGACTCGTAATTTCAGTTGAATTTGATATCTAAATGATTTTGTAAGCCAATTATAACTTATAAGGAGTGCACTTTAGTGATAGGTGTGAGCGATCTCAAAATCGTATGATTGGTGTACAATTGTAGGTTATAGGTGGATTCATGGATGTTGGTAAGTTAAGTGGCATGACGAAAGAGTTACTTGTTTGATATACTCGTGGATTAAGCCATGACAAGATGAAGATTGTCTTTTTTTTTCTTGTTTTTATCGATATATTATTAACATTATAGGACATAATTAATTTAGATAATTGTGATACTTATAAAATAACGTGAATGGAGTGATATATTAAATAGAAATAATAATAAAAAAGATGAATTAAAATATTGAGTCAAGTTCAAATATCATTTTTAAAAGGTTCTTGCTACATTAAAAGAAAAGCATCATTAAAGATCGAAAATGGGTTAGTCCAGTCGATTAACTCACTCAAGTCATAGTTATTCATCACATTTTATTTTCTCTCTCTTATTTGCGGGTCTACACTCACATTAATTTTGGCATCTAGCTGGATTAATTTTGGTCCTCATCCAAATTACATCGTGTAACTTTAGGTGCTGAATTATAGGTTTAGATTTGTTAATACAAATAAGGTTCTTTCAATAATTTATGTTACCAAGTCAATCTACATATTTTAAGCTTGCATCCCAAATTATGGATATGGTATGTAATATCCCTCAGATTGAAGATGCTTAAGCCTTATGATGAATAAGATGGTTGGGAAAATTCAAGCGGTTACAAGTAGTGTCATAGCATGGTTATGGTTGGGTGGATGTGATCTTTATATCATGGCGTAAGCATTGGAAATAAGTTTAGTGGAGTGGCTAAAGAGATAGATATAAATAAATAAAGTCATTGAGAGTGTTTGAGTTTTAAGCTAAGGATTGTGGTATGTATCTCTTATATAATGTTGTGTGGAGCTATGTGTATGATTGATTGTATTGACGGGTTTTAAAAGTGGGAGCTTATAGTAGACTTATGATCATTTGAGTTGGGCTTTCTTTGAGTTTCTATTTGCAAGTTATGAGAACGACAATGCTTGTAACTATGACATCCCTGTAGACGTTATTGACATTGAGAGTGTCCAAATTTTAGGTACGTAAACAATGTGCATTATAGTGGCACTACGTTTCGGGCTTTTAGGGACTATTGTCGGAATCAAATCATAATCTCCCTATTTTTCAAAAAAATATGCTTAGTCAACACCTAACATGCTTGGCTCTAGTAATAATAGAAAGGGAATGAAATCAAATAGAAGTGTGAAAATGTTAATAAAATTTAGGAAATTTAATACCTTTATTGGGTGTTTTGTTCAAGCCTTGGAATACAAAGGAAATGGTAACCATTAATTTACCACAAACTAATGGATTTTGTTACTTGAGGGGATGAGAAGGTAACAAAATAGCGGAGTCCATTACCAATTTACTACAAGTAATGGTAATGGATTAGGAGGGGGTTGAACCAAAAAAAGGAGTAGGAATTTGATTCTATTTTTTTTTGAAAAAAAGGAGTAGAAGAATTTATTGCGTAAAGTTCTCATAAACCTCACAAGATACAACCTACATCATTAGCAATAAACTTTGAAGCACCCCCTCTTCCAAACAATATCTCCAATCTCTAAAAGGTAAATTACAACATTGCCCTCCTTTTTAGCATGACTCCAAGTAACAGAACGGAAAAAAGAATAACAAGACAAAATATCCTTACACACTAAAGATAGATAAGAAAGGGATAAAGTCTTCCATTGTAAGAGACAAATAACCTCCAAACAACCACTTTCCAAAATTACTTCCTCATATCCACAGTTAAAAGCAAACAGGATTTCTAACAATATGGCCTTGGCCTCAACAATCGAAGCTTCCCACGAACCATGCACCTGGTGGACAGGAGCAAGAATAACATCCCCTACATCATTTCTTATGACAGCTCCAAAACTAGCTAGCCCATTATTACGAAATGCAACATCACAATTTACCATAATCATACCAGAATGAGGTATAAACCAAGATACTTGAAGCTTTTACAAATGATTCTCCTGCTTCACGCTAGCCTCCATAAAAGCCTCATAATAATTAATAGCACCTCCAAATACTTCTTTGTAGCACCTACTAGAGTCCCTAAACACAACTTCGTTCCTCGCATTCCAAATTCCCCAACATACCCTAGCAACACGACACATGTCTTCAGCTAACACCCTTTTCGCTACTGTGCACCACCGGTTCGCAAAGGACGAATCCCTACTGTTCCGGTATGGAATAAGTGGTAGGGTATGAACCGGTATCTCCTTCTGATGCAAGCCGGTTTAAAGTCCTGCAAGATAAAACACGTAAACTAACCTCGGGGGTTGATCCGAGGAACGCCCCTCCGATGCCTAAGTCAGAAAAGATTAAAGACGGGATGTCTCAAGTGTATTGTGTCAGTATATGTGAACGTACCTTATGACTCAGATCATGGGGGTATTTATAGGAGCCGGCAGTGTCCTTAGCAAGGTAGGACACTGCTCCCATTGGTGGGATACATTTCTATCCTCTTCTAATACTTATCTTTAGGCCCATAGGCGTATTGAGTAAATCTTGGATCAACTCCGGGCCCATTTGACGATGGCCCAAATGATAGATACCGATAAGGCACACCGATTGGTTACGGCATGTGCCCTACGCCGTATCCGCACGCATATACCCAGCAAAACGGGGTTCCTCAGACTGAACTAACCATAACGGTCAACGGCGGTCTAACTGGACCGGTAGGGAACTTGTATAGCCCCCATACAACTAGCCCCCAAGCTGGTATGTCTGGCACCAACATACCCTGCTTAATTGTTCTTGGAGCCGTTATGGGTGATGTGGAGATCGATCCTGGGGCCGTTTAGGATTTTCCGGAGATGAAATTAATTAACGGAAGCCCAAACGTCGCCTTGATCTCCCTGCTGATTTGACTAGCAAAGAATAATTGGTCCCAGCTGTTTCTGAGCGAAGAATACATGTGGCATCATCGGGACGGGAAGACGAAACGTCGCTCCATCCGAGCCATGAAGCCCTCTATAAATAATGCTTCGCCAAGCGCATCCTCACACTTTCACCTCGCTTTCCAACTTTCAAGCTCTTGCCGTCCTCGTATTCTTCGAGACCTAACGTCCCCCCGATTGCTAGTTCTTTCGTCGTGATATCTCGTTCGGTGGCTGGGACAGCTTACCCCTCTAGGTTGATCTTGACGCCGCCTCGATTGTATTCTTTTCTCTTTCCAGGTATTTCACCAAATTTCCTTCTTCATAATTTATTCTTTTAATCATGTCTTCCAATTCTGATTCCCAAAATATTGCTGAGAGTCCTCAATCCATAACCGACAGCGACTTTAACTCTGATAGTAAGTCCGCTAGCCCCACCTTATCCCATAATTCACCGGTAATAAACCGTCCTAGCGAACTTAGGAGTAAGTCCGGCCACGATTGTAGTACCTCCGGTAGGACGAATGAGGAACCAACCGCCCATGCCTCCCCCTTAACCGCTATCAGGGCATACGGGCCTGCCATTGGCGTACCGGTATCTGGCCAATATGGCACGATGCTAGGCTTGGCGGAACGTTCGCCTTTGTTGTTCCCTCACCTGGCCGGTACCTCTGCGGATCCCCGTAATGAGCCATCCTCCTCCAAACCGGTAGATGAGTTGGAAAAGGGAGCATCACATGCTCTTTCGTCTGACGATGGTATGGGAGATGATGAAGTCTCTTCCGTTAATTCTGAGGATGTAGATAGCATCTTGCGGGATATGATGTCCGACGGAGAATCAGTATCCTTAGAAACCGATAACGATGAGGAACCGCCAGAATTCATCCCGGAGGATGATGACGAGACGCTGGACGACTTGTATATGCCTCCTTGCGAACCCGGCACTCCTTCCTTCATACAAATTGACAAAAGTTGGAGAAGCACGGCCCTGAGCCATGATTTCTGCCGTCGGGGTGCCGAGTACTTCTGCTTTCCTGACGGGTACGAGTTAGTGATGCCGTCCATTGGATGCCGAGTGACCGACTGCCCCCCTGGGCATATAGCGGTCTATGCTCACATGCTAGATTTCGGACTAAGGTTCCCCTTGGACCCTTTTCTGGTGAAAATCTTTACTGCCTGGAACATTTGTTTATCTCAACTGACGCGGCTATCTTGGCGCAATTTGATTTGCTATGCCTGGACCGTCCGATATAAAAGATTTCCGGAAACTTTGAATCTATTCCGGAAACTTCACTGGATTAAAGAAGACGGGTCTGCTAAGGGCAAAGGGAGAGGCAAAGCGAAAAGATCAAAGGCCGAGAGGGAACTTGGCCAAGGGGGATGGATGTCAATGTATACCAAGCCGAAGAAGCCGACGGCCTATCCTAAATTGACATCTCTCAAAACTCTGGCGACCCCCGATTCTTCTGGGTACGAGTACCTGCCGATTTCCCCCTTCGCCGATACTGGACAAAGCCTCGTTCCAGGATGGAACATATTCCTGACCGACGCCTGACACGCCGGGAACTGGAAGCGTATAAGTTTTTTGACGCTTCCACCAAGCCCGGACCAAAAGGGGGAAAGTCTCGTCCTCGTCCCATTGAACGGTTGCCGCATTCCCAGTATATATTAGGCAATGCTCCTCTATCGGCCCTTGGCTTTTGCCAAGGTGAACCCCATGGTAACTACATAACCCCCTAGCATCGAGAACCTTTCCAACATTGCATGATGCATTCTTTAGTCTTTATTTAAGGCATAACTGACTTTTCTCCCTCTCCTTTTCAGGCCGTGATCACTTGATTCGAGAAGCTCTCCATCTCAATCACAACTTCATACCGATCAGCAACATGCCGCCCAAGCCAGCAAAGAGATTCACCTCTATCCCCCCCAGCATCGGCGGCCGGGGAGGAAGGCAGGGCTTCGGTGCGGCCGCCGAGGTGATGGCGGCGATCTAGAGTCCGGGAGGGGCTATACGCCCTCCCACCAAAAAGGTCACCCCCCCTCGCCAAGAGAAAAGCTGAAGGGGAGGGTGATCAAGTGTCAAAGCAACCTCCCTTCAAAACTTCTCGTGTGGAGAAGGCTGAAAAGGAGAGCATGGCGGCCGCGAAGGAGGCCAAAGTTAGAATATCTGGTCGCGTCGCTGAGGTGGGTACCTCTTCATTAAGGCCGAAAATATACAAGCAGTTGACGTTGCCGGCCATGATCCCTGAGTTGAAGCACTTCGCCCTCTTACGCAAAGCCGGCTTCATCGAACAAGCCGAAGTGGAGGTTCCGGAGATTCTTCGGAAGAGGTGGGCAAGGTCACCTATTCATGACGGTGTCTTTGTTTCACCCCAAGTCGAACGTTCTTGACGACGAGTCCTTGGCTTGGATCGTCCTCTCGAGGGCGGTAACCTGGGGTATCGGCTTCTTAAGGGCCTTCAGCTGAAATATGACATACCAGTGGACCAGGTCCAAGCTGCTGCTTCCGTCCACGCGCATAACTTGGCCGTGGTAAGTTAACCATACATGATGACTTTGCTATCTTTGCTATATATATATATTTTTTTTATGCTATCTTTGCTTAATTCTTCTTCTTTCCCGCTTATGCAGGCGGCCCATTCTGGTAAAGAGCTCTGTGACCTTTACCGGTATTATCAAGGTGCGTACTATGGTGAGGTTGATAGTCACCAAAGCACCCGGGATCGCCTAACCGCCAAAATGCGGAATTGGTGAATGTCACCAATGAGAAGAATAAGTCGAAATCGCCTGCAGCACCGATGCGGACAAAGCCAAAGTGGATCTTCAATCCGCTAAGGTAGAGGCCGCCAGCCAAAAGCTTCTTCTGAAGAACAAGGATCTTGAACTTCTGAAGGTGAGGGAGGAGCTGACTGCTGCAAAAGGCCGGGAAGCCAACGCGGTCGCTGAATATCGGCAATCTATGGACTTTGTCCTCCGTCTAGCCAACCGGTATAATGGGGGTTGGGCTGCCGCTATGCGATGTACCCGACATACCTTTCCGGAGTTAGACTGGAGTAAAGTCGAAGAGGCCCATGGACGCCGGGAGTTCGAGACCCCGGTGAAAGGCGAAGAACTTGACCTGGGGGTAACTGAAGCTGACATTGCCAATGCCGACCCTCGAGTTGAGTTCGAGGGAACCGATCCTGCAGCTTCCGGTGAACAAGTGGATTTGGGGATTGACAACCCAGCTGGCAACCTTGTCATTATTGACAAGAGTCCCGACGGTTCTAGACCCGAATCAGCTGGCCGACGACTCGCAAGGCTCCCGCTTCTGAAGCTGCCCCGATTGCTTAGCTTAGGTCTCTCTTTTTTCTTGCATGCTTCCCGGTTTGGCCGTTTGTGGCTGGCCTGGTTCTTAGCTTAGGATGTAATGTTCTTTTTGTATTAATGAAATATATTTTGCGAACACTTGTGTCGGCTATTTCAATTACCTTCTTTTTATATTTTTCCTTTTTTTCCGTCATTCTGGCAGATCCACTATGGTTCATAGACCGGCAAATAGTTTTTTCTCCCTATTTTATTCCGGCAGATCCATTAGGGTCATTGACCAGTTGTGAGGTAGGATATTCTCCTGTCGGCAGTGTATCTCCTGGGTTGGCAGATCCTCGAGGGTCATTGACCATCCCCAAGTTGCCTGCATGTTGGACTCTCCCAGACGGCAGATCCACTAAGGTCATTGACCGCCAGGAGCATGTAAGCCGCTTGTTCCTCTTGACGGCAGATCCACGTAGGTCATTGACCGTCAAGGGGGATGTAAGCCGATAGTTCCTCTTGACGGCAGATCCACGTAGGTCATTGACCGTCAAAGGGACTTCGCTGTCTTATTACCAGTGTTATAGATTGCTAAAACTAAACAAATTATTTGTGCGTGCAATAATAGATTGTTCTTATTAAAAATAGATAACAGTTAGTTCTAGGCTATTAATGCCGCGTTATTCTTTCTATTAATCTAGGCTAAACAAACATCAAACGAAATACTTCTTAAGCGCGCTGGCATTCCAGCTATTTTTAAGTTGTTTGCCGGACATGTCTTCCAGCCGGTAAGCGCCTGGGACTATTTCCTCTTTTACAAGGTATGGTCCCTCCCAGTTCGCCGTCAGCTTGCCATCTGCGTGAGCTTTACCGGTAGCCGCTGTGCGCCTTAGTACCAGGTCGCCTTTCTCGATTGGCCGGTTTCTTACCCTTTTGTTGTAGGCCTTGCTTATCCGGTCCTTATATGCTGCCGACCTGAGTTCTGCTGGAAGTCTGACTTCTGGCAAGAGGTCAAGTTCCTCTCGGTGCAATGTGATGTTCAATTCCGGATCGTAGTTAAGGATCCGCCAGTTTGGTAATCCTACTTCAACCGATAGCACTGCCTCAGCCCCAAATGCCAGCCTGAACGGGGTCTCCCCTGTTCCTTCCTTCTCGGTGGTCCTGTTGGACCATAGGACTGTTGGAACCATGTCGGCCCAGGCCCCTTTCAGGTCATCTAACCTCTTCTTGAGGGCGTTGAGAAGTTGTTTATTGGCAGCTTCGGCCTGGCCATTACTCTGAGGATGGCACACGGATGAATACGCAAACTTGATGCCGTACGGTTTCAAAAAGCTCTTTATCGGGCCGCAATCAAATTGGACGCCATGGTCCATAATTATTCCCATGGGAATTCCAAACCTTGTGATGACGTTGTGCCAGATGAACTTCCTAACCTGATTAGTCGTTATCTTTGCAGTCGGTTCGGCCTCAATCCATTTTGTGAAGTAGTCTATTCCGACTATCGGGAACTTCCTTCCTCCTCGGGATCTTCGGCGTGAATGGTCCTATGATATCCATCCCCCACCGAGCGAAAGGGATTGGATTCGGGGATCGGCCGCAAGTCGGTGCCGGGCCGATGAATAACCGGTGCGAACCTTTGGCATTTGTCACACTTTTTTACGTACGCCCGTGCATCCATCGGCATTGTTGGCCGCAGGCGGCCCTCGGGGCCTTTAGTGCAAGGGTCTTTCCACCGATATGGTTTCCGCATACCCCTTCGTGTATTTCTTCAATGATTTTTGTAGCCTCGTGGGCCGTTACACACCTTAGGAGTGGGAGTGAAAAACCTTTCTTGTATAATTGGCCCTGGAAAATGCAAAACCAAAGGGCTTCTCTCTTCAGCTTTTTTGCCGCCATCTTGTCTGTTGGCAAACTTTCAGTTAATTTGTACGCCAGTATATCGTCGTACCATTCTCTCGTTTCCGAGCGACTTCATTCACCTCTGCCTTGACCGTCTCTATGCTTCTTTCCGGCAACGTTTCCACCATGACGTTACGCTTGAGATCTATGGTGCTTGAGCTTGCTAGTTTTGATAATGCATCGGCGGCCGTATTCTCTGTACGTGGGACTAGCACTACCTCGAAGCTTTGTAGTGGAGCCGTTATTCGCTTTACCCTCTCGTAGGTACTTCCGCATGACCGGGTTCCCCCGGCTTCGTAAGTACCTTCGATCTGGCTTGATATCAGCTGGGAATCTGTCGTCATCCGTATTTTCTTTGCTCCGGACGCTATGCACAGACTTATTCCTGCTATTGCAGCTTCGTATTCTGCCTCGTTGTTGGATGCTTTGAACCCAAATCGGACGGCATATTCAAAAATATCTCCTTCGGGGGGATGTCATGACCACTCCCGCACTTTGCCCTCGTTTGGGGCCGCCGAGCCGTCTACCGATATTTGCCGGGTGTCGGTTGTCCCCTCAACTTCCTCGTAGGCGGTTTCGACTATGAAGTCGGCCGTAGCTCGCGCCTTGATGGTCGTTCTCGGCCGATATTCTATGTCGAATTCGGACAGTTCTATCGCCCATTTGAGCAACCTGCCGGTCGAATCTAGCTTGTGCAGCGCTTTCTCTAGAGGCTGGTTTGTGAGTACCTGGATGGTGTGCGAATCGAAATATGGCCGCAGCTTCCTGGCCGCTATGAGTACGGCGTAAGCCATTTTCTCCAACAATTCGTACCTTTGTTCAGCTCCAGCCAAGACATGACTCACGAAGTAGATAGGATGCTGCTGCTTGCTCTTTTCTACTAGCACGATCGCTGCGCTACTCGTCTTGGCCGACACCGAGACGTATAATTGCGGCTTGTCCCCCATCTCGGGTCGGGTTATAGTTGGTAGCCTCTTGAAATGCTCCTTAACGGCCTCAAAGGCCTCGCCTCTCGTTCATCTCCCCATTCGAACTTCTTGTTTCCCCTTAGAACTTTGAAGAACGGCAACGCTTTCTCCGCCGACTTGGAGACAAACCTTGTTAATGCCGCCATCTTGCTGGGTCGGCTTTTGGATATCCCCGATACTCTTTGGTTCCGTCGGATCACTTATCGCCTTGATCTTGTCCGGATTGGCGTCTATTCCCCTTTCACCGACCATGAAGCCCTGGGAACTTTCCGGATCTTACACCAAATACGCACTTCTTGGGGTTAAGTTTCATTCGGTATTCTCGCAAAGTCGCAAAGGTTTCTTGAAGGTCCGTGATGTGGGCCTCTTCTCGTCAAGCTTTTGACGATCTTTGTCATCAACATAGACCTCCACATTCCGGCCTTTTTGCTGCGCGAATATCTTGTCCACCCGGTTTCGGTAAGTAGCTCCAAGATTCTTTAGGGCCGAACGGCATGGCCTTGTATGCATATACCCCCCCTGTTATGAAGGCCGCCTTGTTTCGTCCGCCTCTAAGAGGCCGATTTGATGGTACCCGAGAGAAGGCGTCCATAAAACTCCAGCCGCATGGCCGCCGGTAGAGTCAACCAACCGATCTATCCTAGGCAACGGGTAACAATCTTTTGGGCGGTGAGCTTTGTTGAGGTCGGTGAAATCTACACACATCCGCCAAGACCCATTAGCTTTTTTAACCATTACTACGTTTGCCGCCCATTCCGGATAATCACATGGTTCGATGAAGTCCGCCGCTAGCAATTTGCTAACCTCCTCCTTGATGGTCGCGTTTTTCTCGGAAGAGAAATTTCGCTTCTTCTGTTTTACCGGCCTTACATCTTCATTTACATTTAGCCGGTGTACCATGAACGCGGGATCTATTCCCGGCATCTCATCCGCTGAGAAGGCAAAGACGTCAGCATTGCTTCAGTAGGGCCGATCAAGTTTACCTTGACGTTGTCGCCGGATCAACCCCTATTTTGACTTGTCCTTTCCGGCCTCTCGCTCTAAGCTAACTTCGGTTTCACCTTCTGGGCTAGGTCTCGGCAAATCTGTCGGCCTCCCCTCAAAGTTTTCCATCGACAAATCCCTATTCGCCTTGTTCTCAATCCGTCGCCTCTTTCGCTCCGATGGCGGAGACTCTGCCGGCCTCTTATGACCAGAGTTCTTCAGAGCTGTCAGATAACATGCTCTGGCTGATTCTTGATTCCCTTTTAGCCTCTCCGGCTTTCCACTATTTGACGCATAGATCATAGTCAGGTGATAAGTTGATACTACCGCCTGAGCGTGGATCAAAGGTCTACCAATAATGGCATTATAGGCTGCCGGCACATCAACCACCAGGAACTCGACCAGGAGATCCCGAGAATGAGATCCTTCCCCCAGCTTAACCGGCAGCTTTATGGTACCCTCAGAGATGACCGATGCTCCGGTAAAACCGATTATCGGATATGAGACCGGCTTAAGACAAGACTTTCCTAACCCCATCTTCTCGAATGTAGGCATGAAGAGGATGTTAGCGGAGCCGCCGCCGTCCACCAGATTCGATGGACCATTGCGGTGGAAATTTGCGAGGATATTACCAACGGATCATCGTGAGGGTAGATAATTCCTTTGGCGTCCTCCACTCGTGAATGAGACGGATGGCATGAGCGCGCGCCGGCCACTTGCCGGATTCTCGATAATTCACTTGATGTCTTACTTCCTTAAGACTAGATTTGGCCCCGTGGATGCTTCCGCCGTGGACTCGGTCCTCCCGAGATGACATGTATCTCGGTGATCCTTTCCTTGACAAAGCTTCGATGGCCGCCATCCCGTTTTGGCGATCTATCTCTTGGCGACGCTCTCCGCTCCCGGTTGGTTCGGGCCTCGATACGCTTGAAGTAGCCTCTTCTTATCGTGTCCTCGATCCCGTCTCTCAAGTCTTTACAATCTTCGGTGACGTGACCATGATCCCCGTGAAAATCGCACCACTTTGACTTGTCACGACCTTTAAAGTACATTTTCCGGAGACGCCGCCATTTATCGTCCTTTTGTGGAGTTCATAAATTTCGGCCCTAGACATGGTTAGGGAGTATAGTCATGGTACCGGTCCGGCCTTCCTTCGGGCCTTTCTTGACCGAGTTACTTTCCCTCCCCCCGTCTTCCCGAGTTGTCGTACTTCTTATCCTTCCGGAATTTGTCCTTTTCTTTCTCCTTCTCCTTCTCTTTACCATCCCCCTCAGGTCGCTTTGAGGTGGCCGCCTTATCAAACTCCTCTCCTCTCGATGAACTCATTTGCTTTCCCCGAGGACGTCGGTGAGATTGGTCGTTTTGCGGCCAAGGTAGCTTCGAAGGCGGTGCCCTCTCTCGCACCGGTCATCGGCGCCGAGACCGCCACCTCTTTGCCGAAGGCCGGGTATGGTGACGGCCCTTGCATTGAAACGGCCGATATAATCTCGCAGACTTTCCTTCTCGCCCGCTTGATAGACATCGGCTCGCCCGTTGTCCGCTCCCCTTCGTTTATTGCCGACGAAGTGAGTCACAAACATGGACGTGAGTTGATGGAAATCAGTTATGGTTCTTGGGAGGAATACTCTTGAACCAAGTTTGTGCTAAGCCGGCCAAAGTTGAGGGGAACACTTTACACCACGCTGAATCAGTGTCGGTGTACAACAACATATGTCCTTCATAAGCAGAGACGTGATCCTCAGGATCCGTTCTACCGTCATACTTGCATGTCGGCATTTTAATTTTTTCCATGGGCTCATGGAGTATAGAAGTCGAGAAAGGAGAATTTCGGAGTGATACCGGTACTTTGCGACGGGCTAACTCAGTGTCCCTCCATGAGGGCTGGGATGAGAGCTGGACTTCAGTGTTTTGCCGCTCATCCTCGTATCCGTCCCCCCCGGCTCGGGGGGAGGTTTTTGAGTGCTCAGCATGCTCCGGGTCCTGCGGCTCGGGTCTCCCCTGTCGGTCACTTAAGAAAGATCGCATCTTTCGACCGGGCTATGCTTTGTCGTGCTTGGTGGACGCTTACTGGCGCGCCCGAAGTGGTGCTCGGCTCGCCATGGCCTGGAAGACCTCGACGGCGCTTCTGAGCTGTTCGGGACTGAACATGTGCTGCAACGCCTCGAATGCGTTGGATGGTGGGGCCTCAGTGGTCCCTATGTCACCCCCGGCGGCGGGTTTGGAGGATTCCCCCACCGGTTGCGGGGTTTTAAACCCAGGGGGCGCGCCGCCCACAACAGTGTTGTTCTCATCGATTTCTGGCATCCCGAAAGCCTGCTTAGGGTCCATGAGGCAGGTGTGCTAGATTAATCACGGCTTAAGACCAAAGTATAGTTCCCCCTCCTTCTAGCGCCAATTGTTCCGGTATGGAATAAGTGGTAGGGTATGAACCGGTATCTCCTTCTGATGCAAGCCGGTTTAAAGTCATGCAAGATAAAACACGTAAACTAACCTCGGGGGTTGATCCGAGGAACGCCCCTCCGATGCCTAAGTCAGAAAAGATTAAAGACGGGATGTCTCAAGTGTATTGTGTCAGTATATGTGAACGTACCTTATGACTCAGATCATGGGGGTATTTATAGGAGCCGGCAGTGTCCTTAGCAAGGTAGGACACTGCTCCCATTGGTGGGATACATTTCTATCCTCTTCTAATACTTATCTTTAGGCCCATAGGCGTATTGAGTAAGTACTGGATCAACTCGGGCCCATTTGACGATGGCCCAAATGATAGATACCGATAAGGCACACTGATGTAACCGGCATGTGCCCTACACCGGTATCCGGCACGCATATACCCAGCAAAACGGGGTTCCTCAGACTGAACTAACCATAACGGTCAACGGCGGTCTAACTAGACCGGTAGGGAACTTGTATAGCCCCCATACACCTACTACCCATTAACAACATATCCACCAGCCCCGTTGATTCCCAAACAACCTGGGCACGCTGGCGAGTAAGTTGTCTTCAATGTAGCCATTATAACCACAGTAAGTATCATCAAACCATGGGATTCGTACCGCAAGACCCTTACAAGTTGGCATGGCATTAGAGCATGCTTTTCATATGAAATTTTTCACCTTAGGGGGAAGGAAAAGAGACCAAAGTTGCTTCCGGTGTGTTGAATGAGTAGAATTAGAGGCTCTCTCCTTTAAAGCTTTAAACAACCTGATAACATTGTATCCCGACCGAGAAAAATATATACAAGCCATCCTTCTCGCGATATCATACCAATGTGCCACATAAGAGAGTTTCACGAATATGAATTTGTATGATACACTCAGCATCAAACTTCAATAAAATCTCCCTTACCTTTACCTCATTTCAAACATCTTTCTCAATCAATCAACTCCACAACTTTCATATTATCACTAGTGGAAAAAACATACTAAATGATACAACTAAACTGACCTGCTGATTTATCCACGGGTCCGATTTTTTGTGAAAATCAGATAAGTTAATGGGGAATTGATCTGATTTTCAACGGGATCAGTTGACGTTCGTTAACCGCTCCGCCCGTAATTAATTCGGTTCAATTTTGGATCAGCTAAGCCCAAATTGACTGGATAAATTGGGCTTTTTTCCACTTGTGTATCATCATTATTTCCTACTGGGGAATCGCCATCAACGACGGACCCAAATCCAGCCCTTATCCAACCAAACATTAATTGAAGCACCAGTACCAACCTTCATCGACACCCTTGAGACATGACCTATATTACCCCAAACAAACTCCTCCAAGTATAGCTTGAGTTATACCCAATATTAGCATCTAAAACCGAGAATATCGGGAAATGACGAGCTTTTAACACCTGCGTAGCAACACTCTCCGGCATCTTCAATAAACGCCACACTTGTTTGCTAGCAACGCTTCATTAAATGGTTCGAAATGCCTAAAACCCATACCAACTTTGGACTTAGTTCTGAAAACTTTTTCCCATGCGACCCAATGAATCTTCCTCACTCCGTCTTTGGCACCCCACCAAAATCGCGCAAACATTGATTGGATATCTCCACAAAGAGTGATTGGGAGCTTGAAAATACTCATCACGTATGTAGGGACGAATTGCGCAACAACCTTAATGAGAATCTCCCTTTCAGCTAATGATAAAAGTTTTTCCTTCCACCCTTTCAGCTTCTTACGGATTCTCTCCTTAATCATATGAAAAACAATTTTCTTTCATTGACCAACCATAAGGTAGCCCAAGATACCTGGAAGGAGTTTGCACCACATAAACACCAAGTATTGCAGCTGATAGGCGTGTCGACAACTAACAAACATAAATAACCTAACTAATCCTCCTAATAATGTAGTAGGGTAAACCAGGGTCACAGAGAAAAGTTGTTCTATGATTAGCCCTTAAATAATGGTAAGACTAAAGGAGGTTAAGATCAATGATGGTCGAATCAACTATACTAATTAATATATAAATAAGACTCTAGATTTAAGCATCCCCACTAGCGTGAAGTAATACAAATAATTCCTACCCCAAACTAATCAATTAAATGTTAAGAGGGAAAAATACACCCTATAAAATACCATAAACCTCTCCCGAGTATCTATGGCTTCCCTAATATGCAATTAAGCTTATATTGTGGAAGGTAAGGGGGACTCTACCTTAGGCAATGGATAGATTGGCACGTTGGAATGTCCGGGGAATTAATAATATCCAAAAACAGAAGATGTGAAAGCTTATATTCGCAGATTCTCAATTGGTGTTATTGGTCTCTTGGAAACAAAGATAAAGGCTATTAATCTTGGTAGCTTTTATCAAAGAGTTTTTGGAGGATGGTGGTGTTTCACATCTAAGGTACCATGATGGAGGGAGGGTAATTCTTGCTTCGAAACCAAGGAGCTTTGATATTAATATCATCAAAGCAACTAGTCAATTAATCCATTGTTATGTGCAGCCTAAGAGCAAGTTAGTTGGATTTTTTTGCACCTTTGTCTATGCTTTCAATGAGAGACATAGTAGAGAGGAATTATGGACTGATTTGAGGATGTTGAAGACACATGAACCATGGATATTAAGTGGTGACTTTAATTGTGTAATGAACTCTGATGAGAGAATTGGTACATTGGTGAGAAATAGTGAGATGATTGACATCAGGAGCTGTATGAGTGACTATGAAGTGGAAGATATCAAGTGCACAGGCAATTTCTTTACATGGAACAATAAGCAACAGGGTACAGCTCGAGTTTTTTCCCAAATTGGATAGGGTGCTTGCTAACAACACTTGGAAAAATACCTATCCTACTACAGAAGTGTGTTTCCAGAGTGAGGGAGATTTTGATCATTCTCCAGCACTCTTTACTGTGCACCAGAGTGGAAAGGAAGGAAAAAAGCCATTTAAATACTTTACAATGTGGAGAAGTGCAGCTCAATACCATGATATAGTGAGAGATGCTTGGAACAATATCATTCAAGGAACAAAAATGAATGTTGTCTTGAAGAAACTGAAATTGGTGAAGAATGCTCTGAAAGAACTGAATAAGCAGGGATTTTCAGATCTGCAAGCAGCTGAACTTAAGGCTTATAGAAGAATGATAGAGCTACAACAACAAATGCACCAGGGGCATGCTGCTGTTGGGTATCAGAATGTAGCTGCAGAGGAGTTATTAGCTGCTCAGGATTACAAAGACAAACATAAAGCTTATATGGAGTTTCTGGGACAGAAAGCAAAACTAGAGTGGGTGAGGGATGGGGATGAAAACACTCATCTCTTCCACCAAAGTATCAAAGCAAGACAATTGTAAAACCATGTATACAATATACATGATGAGCAGGGAAATGACATGATGATGCAGAAGAGGTCACATAAGCTTTTGTGTCTTATTACAAGAGACTACTTGGGCATAATGAACATGATAGACATCATGTTTTACCAGAGGTGATTCAAGCAGGGTCCACCATTACTAAAGAACATAGAGTACTCTTGGAAGCTCCTTATACACAAGAAGAAGTCAAAAGAGCCTTATTCTCAATTCCTGGAAGCAAAGCTCCAGGGTCTGATGGCTTTGGCACATTCTTCTACAGAGACAGTCGGAGTGTGATTGGAGATGACATTGTGGCAACAGTTCTAGATGTCTTGCAATCTGGTCATGTATTGAAAGAACTTAACAATACTGTTATTACTTTAATACCTAAAACTATATGTCCACAAAATGTGAGTGAGTATAGACCTATATCATGTTGTAATACCCTATATAAATGTGTTACAAAAGTTTTATGTGGGAGATTAAGGCAAGTATTGCATAATATCATCATTGAGAACCAGGGAGGTTTTGTACAGGGTAGGTTTATAGTTCACAATATTATGGTTATTCAGGACATGGTCAAACACTATAATAGGAAGCAAGTGAGTCCTAGTTGCATGTTGAAAATAGATTTACAAAAAGCATATGATACAGTTAATTGGGAATTCTTGGAAGAAATGTTAAATCATTTAGGGTTCCCTAGGAGGTTTATTGACTTAGTTATGCAATGTGTAAAAACTCCAATGTTTTCCATGATGATTAATGGTAACATGGAGGGATATTTCAAATCCAATAGGGGATTGAGACAAGGTGATCCTATGTCTCCTCTCTTATCTGTGATTTGCATGGAGTATCTATCTAGAATACTTCACAAGATGTGTGAAAGGCCTGAATTCAAGTTTCATCCAAGGTGCAAAGAGATGAAATTGACACGCATGTGTTTTTTCGATGACTTCGATCATGTGTAGTAGAGGAGAATATACTTTCGTATACATGCTATTGAGTGCTTTTAAGCTCTTTTTCGCCACTTCGGATTGAAAGCCAATGTGCACAAATCTGCTTTCTTTGGGTGTGGCATGACTGACAGTGATATACAGAGAATAGAGAATGTTTCTGGGTATGTGAGAAGTAGCCTGCCATTCAGGTACTTGGGGGTACCCATCTGTTCCAAGAAAATCACAAAAGCACAATGTGATATTATAGTGGAAAAGATGACAGATAGAATAAGGACGTGAAGTTCTAGGAACTTGTCATACTCAGCAAGATCACAGCTCATAAACTCAGTTTTGATGAGTTTACATAGGTATTGGGCACAAGTGTTTATTCTTCCTAAGAGCATATTGAAAGAAGTGAATCAAATTTGTCGAGCATTTTTATGGAGTGGTAATGCATTCACTAACAAACCTGGACCAGTGGCTTGGGATCAATTATGCTGGGGAAAAGACTGGTGGTTTGGGATACATGGATGTCATTGTTTGGAAGATTGCATGTTTAGGGAAATATGTGTCGGCAGTTGCTTCCAAACAGGATAATGTTTGGATTAAGTGGGTCAATGCAGTATATTTGAAAGAAGAAAATTGGTGGAACTATACTCCTAAAGAAGGAGCAAGTTGGTATTGGAAGAGAATATATCAATAAGTCAAAGAGGACATGAAGAGTTACTACTCTGAGATTGAGTTGAGTACTCTGAATAAATACAGTATCCAGAAGGTATATGAGAAGATTAAGGGTTGTTGAGAGAAGGTACACTGGGACAAAATAATATGTAATAGATTGTGTGTTCCAAAACACAGGTTCATTAACTGGCTAGCAGTACATTCAGGTTGCAAACTACAGAGAAAATGGCTCAAATTGGAGTTAGTACTACTGACTTATGCTTGATCTGTGCTGGAAATGCTGAAACACACTCACATCTCTTTTTTTATTGTGCATATATACAGTGAGAGATGTTTGGAGGAAATTAAAAATTGGCTGCAGATTACAACAACCAGGAATACATTGTGGACTGTTATTAGATGGATAACATGCTGTAAAAAGTCCAAGTTTGTGAAGCAAGTGAAGTATGCAGGGATTGCTGCTTTGGTTTACTTCATCTGGAAAGCAAGGAATTCTAGTTATTGGAATAATTGTGTTCCCAGTGTAGATCATCTAGTTAAGCAAGCTCAAGCTATTGTCAAATTGAGAATTAGAACAGTTATGCCACAGAAAATCAGTAGAAGAGACAAGAGTTGGTTTGATGCTCTGTATGTTGTTATCTTGATGTAAACCATGAATGTAATCCTCTTGGATTAGTTTTGCCTCCTTGGAGTTAAAGGGTCCAACCTAGTTGGTTCGTTTGCTTCTTGGTTGGCTTAGGTGTAACTTGACTTGAGTAATGAAAATCTTACTTATTTAGAAAAAAATGCAATTAAGCCTAATCTCGTGCAATCATGCAAATTAAAGATATTAAACACAACACTCTAACTTCCTAATAATCCATTCTACCTACTCCCGTGGTGAATTTCATGTCCTTAATTGAAATACTCAAATCCGTTAAAACTCAACCCCGTTTGTGATCAAGACAATGGAATGATAACAATACTAATTATCCCTGATATAGTATTGAAAATTGCAGAATCAATTAAGCAAGAAAAAATAAATAACTAATTTGAGGATTTAAAGGAACAATCACATATTAATCATGACTAGGATTTGCTTAACCATAGATAAAAGAACTACTCAAGCATAATTGAAATTAATAAACAAACTAGAGAAAAATAATTAAACTTCATAGTAGAGAAACAAAGAGAAAAGAAGAAGAAAATAAATACTTGAATTAATGCATGGAAGAAAAGTAGAGTCTTGGATAATAATGGAGATCTACAATTCTCCCTCTAACTTCTCTCTAAAAACCCTAAGAAGTCTAAACAATAAACTATCCTCCGTCATAAAACGAATAAAAGAGTTTTTATAGCTTCATAAAAAAACAAAACCGAGACCAACATGGACGTGTCCATAACGACATGGACGTGTCCATAACGACATGGACGTGTTGACCTGTATCCACAAACTATTTAGAGAAACACGGACGTGTCAAAAGTGACACAGCCGTGTTGGCCTATATCCTTCAGGTTCTTTAGCTCAACTTCGAACAACCATAACTTTTGATCTGGAGTTTTGTTTGGCACATGTAATATCGTTGGAAAACTCTTGAAGTTTATTTTCTAACCCAGATGTAATTACCTAATTATCATTTTTGTACAAAAATTTATGAGCAAAATGGTGAAGATGTGTCATGTTTCGCACAACTAAGAATAGCGGTTTTTTTAGGCATATGATATATCTCGCTTCAAAGTTAATCTAAGTGCCTTAATCATCATGTGCTAAAAAATGAGTCCAAAGTACCTAACATTACATCAAAAGACCAAACAACCCGTAAAAGCACCGTAGCTTATAAAAAGGGACCTAAATATGCATAAATGCAATGTGAATGCTCTAATAATACATGAAAATGCACCCTAATTAATATGCAACTAAATGATGTTAGAATATGCAATTATCAGCAACTATGATGCTCCGCAACTCATCATTGACGTTGGGCTAAAAGTGTGCTGGTATTTATCTAAATTAACCACTTGTTTGGAAGCATCACCATAAACCTGTAGAATGCTCATGATTTTGTGACACTAATCCTCGCGGGCACAGGAGAATAAGATATTGTTATCAGCAAATAAAAGGTGACTAATCACCGGTGTAGACACATAATCGTGTCTCCTCATTTTAGAACCAGTGATGAAACATATCGCCTTCCTAATTGGTCCAGTTCACATGAGAGCAATCTGAAAAGCTAAGCCAAAATCGTGTTAAGAACTTAAAGTCTATTTAGTCAATCCAAGTCTAATTTTTAATCCCAAATATTTATTCATAATTATTATTTTCTAAAGCCCATTTTCGAAAATCTCAATTAATTATTCTTGATAATTAATTTTTAATATTTATTTTCTAAATTAAAAGATATTATAAAAATCAGATTTTATATTTTAGATAATCAATTTCCACATTTAAATGATATTATTTAATGCAAGATATAAATAATCTTTTAGTTTCAGATAACAATTAAAATTCGATCAGATATGCGGTTGCACGATGAGCAACCAGATGCGTTAAGCACACCCGTATACGCGATCGCAACATCGAGACAGACAGTAAACACAGAAACGCAAAAAGCACCTGGGCTGACGTAGGTCAACCAGCGCCAGGTACATGTGCACGACTATGCGTGGAGCGCACGTCATTTTTTATCTTCTGCCCGATTTCAAAATTATTTTCCTATAAATAGCCTCGTGATTCTACTCATTTTTTCACACCTTTTTTACACACTTTCATACACTTTTTCCACACCTTTTAACACGCTTTCGTACACTTTTACACACGCTTTTCTTACGCTGACATAATACTCTCAAATCACTCCAGACGTTTTTATCACATATTCAAAACCTTCGAATTTCCATTAAATCTCCATTCAAGCTTCAAGATTGATCCTCCTGTGACCGTTATTCAAGACCAGGCGACAAAGGTATAAACCCTGTGATAAGTGCGTTTCAAACGCACTTTATGGACTCCTTTTTAGCTCATTTTGATCCTCTTTCTCCCCGTTCTTCCCTCT
The DNA here is from genome assembly GCA_947648045.1 of Beta corolliflora. Taxonomy (NCBI): domain Eukaryota; kingdom Viridiplantae; phylum Streptophyta; class Magnoliopsida; order Caryophyllales; family Amaranthaceae; genus Beta; species Beta corolliflora. The sequence goes on from CANSZD010000381.1 coordinate 45,182, forward strand.
TTCTTCTCCCTTTCCCCTTCTATTTCATTCACTTGATCATTCTTGATCATAGTGACATGTTGCTAGATTTTCAGTCATTTTTGACCGAATTTCTAGTACATTTGCTTTCACCCTATTTTGCCATGTTCTTAATATAGGTGGAACTACTAAGATGGCTACGAGTTGTAGAGTTGGCAAAGGAAGCAATGAAAATAGAGCACACGTTGAGAAATGGTGCGCTTGCACTATGCCCCATGTCCGCTCGCACAAAGGAGCACATTGCACAATAGAATCTTGTACAGGGAACTTCAAATGGATATAACTTTCGAACCACAAATCGGATGAAGGTGATTCTGGTTGGAAGTGAAATCTTGTTTCGATAGCTTTCCAACGACTGGTCATAGGCTTGATTTGGATCTAAAACGAAAGAGTTATGCTCATTTTAAGTTGAACTGTCCGACCAGATCAGAAAGAATGATGCATGCGCCCGTACCAAACTATGGTGCGCCTGCACCATTCAACGCTTGATGTTAGTTTTGGAGCAGAAGGAATGGTGCGCCCGCACCTGATTTTGGTGCGCCCGCACCATTCAAATCCACGAAGAAAAAAAAACGAGGCTTGCCTTAATAACATTGGAGTTGATTAGTTTTTGACTCATGCTTTATTCTAGAGTTTAGAGAATATTACTAGGGCTTACTTTAGAGAGAAAAACACTTTGCTTATTCTTAGATTTGAGATTCATAGATAAAAGTTGTTGATTATCTACACTTTCAAGGTAACTTTCATTAATTTAATTTCAAAGTTTTCAGTTTTATTCATTCTTTTAGATTATCAATCTCTCCTTTTCCATAGTATTAGTTCTCTTTTGTTATAGTTTCATATTTGTTATTTTCATTAGATTAATTATCTCTTAATCATATTTAGCCCTAGATTAGTTATAGATTTTATGTTTTTATGCTTAGAATCCATGATTAGTGAGTAGTCTCCTATCTAGGGTTAGGGTGAAAGTATGGATTAGGGTTTAAATGTATTGTTAATGTGATTGTGATGATTTAAAGACGTTTATGCATTGATCTTGGTGTTTTGAGGCCTTATGATAGATATTGATCACATTTGTGCTTTGGTATTTTGAATTCAAATGTTCTTAATTGAATTATGAACTCTTTTATCATCCCTGTGAATCAACTTAATTTCTAGGCCAAGATATTGGGTAGAAATTAAGGGGATTCTATATTAGGGGTTTTCCAAATTCATTGGATCTCTTAATCAATTGACTAAAGACCATTCGAGAGAGGATTTAGTTGATTGATTAAGCGATCATTCTCGAGCACCATTCGAGAGAGGACTCGAGTATTTTAGAGGAAAGCTAAACCTTGTGTAATCGTTGCCTTTGAATCACAATTGCATTAATAATCGTTGTCCACTTTGATCCATATTAGTAACCTTAACTCTAGTGTCTTCCTTATTGATATTTTCATCTCGTGTTATTTGCTAGTCCTTTTATAGTAGCTAGTCGTAGTTGTTACCAAATCATTTTAAACCCCCAAAAACCCTTCAATTAAGTAATTTAGACTTGATAGACTTTGATTAATCCCATTTTCCCTGTGGATCGACCCTTGACTTGCCTTTGCTACGTTCTTAGTAATTGCTTGTTAGGTTTTATAAATATTGTTTGAAAAGCGATTTTTGGTGCCCTAATGACACACTAAAAACCTCTTATCACCCTGATGGTCAATTCCAATTTATTTCTTATCATACTAACAATCTAGTTTTCATGATGTAGATCCTCAAATAATTCATGCTTATTTGTATATTTTTCTATACATCTCTAATTTTTTTTTTTCGTTTTTGTGTACATTATATATTCTTCATATGCATGCTTATATGCCTAATACTTTCATCACTACACATGATTATTATTGTTGATTACAGGACCTAAATAAATGTTGTCATGCCTAATAAGATAATATGGACAATTTAGGATCCCAGTAATTAGATTCTTTTAATAAACATGTTACTAAAAATTAGTCTTTTAAGTATTTAATGAATCAGCATACATTAATTTTTAGATAGCTTGAACACATTGCTTGGTTATTTATTTGCATGAAACTAGACATGAATCATATCAAGTAGAGGCCAACAATGGGCAAATTAGATTCATAATCATATTTGTACCTTCATCCCCGAACTCAATCTTTGGTTCATTGACCAATTCTAGAGTCATGACGGAGAAATCTACATTGGATAAGTCCCTAAGATGTCCCTACGGTTTTTAAAAAAATCCAATCAGGTTTATGAGTCTGCCTTTAAAGACTTGTTGGCGACTTGTTTTTCAAAAAGAATTTCAAAACAAAAACCCTTTACAATGAGGTAGTCAAATCCGTGCTCATCCCGCATAGGCAATAAAAACATGCCTACAACTGGTGCTCCACAAGCAACCCCAACCCCATAATACCATTTATCTCTTTGTTAAAAACACTCCGATAGATTAAGTTGGAGAACACTTGTGCACATAAGATAAACAAGTAATAAGGGGGTGATAGGATCTCCTTAGCGGAGAACCCTTTTCGGGGAAAAAGATTCGAAGTCCACACCATTTACTTGCACCTTGAAATTAACAGTACAAACACATTGCATAATCATATTAACCCAGCTAAAAGCAAAAGCCAAATTTAAAAAGTGCTACTTCAAGTATATCCCAATTAACACGACCATATGCCTTGCTCATGTCCAATTTAAGAGCAATGTGACCCTTCTTTATGCTTTTATTAACTTCTTAGGTAGTGAAAAACTTCAAAAGCTACTAGAGCATTGTCAATAATTGTTATGACAGATGTGAGAAAGAACAAATAATCGAATGCAAAACAAAGAAAAAACGCACACAGATTTAACGTGGTTCACCAACGGAGTATTGGCTACGTCCACGGGCAGAGAGATAACTGATTTATTGATGTAAAGGAAAACCAGAATTACAGATGTGATTATATGCTAAATCGTCGAATTAACGATTTAGGTCAAAGGCCTATTTATAACCCGACTCGGAAATCGCTTCCCCGCGTCAAAAATAAACCCGCCCGGTCGCCCGGGCCAGATCGCTCGGTCGGGCACACATACGAATTTGACGCTCTTTCTGCCCGGACTCTCGCCCGGTCCCTGGGTCAATTCGCCTGGACGTGCAACCCCGCCCGGTAGGCGCGAGACTCGCCCGGTTGACCGGGCGAGCACTCGACACCCCCGTCTTTGCCGCATTTTCACCAGATTCAAGGCATCGATCTTACAAATCTCCACCTTGACTTGAATCCTCTCACAACGAACCATAAAATCAGATAACAGACGCATTGAACACAATGCCCAAATTCTCCCTACAACCAGATTTGCCCCGAAAGACAACCAGACCAGATTTGTCCCTAAAGGACACCAGATTAGACCCCTAAGGGCCCCAGACTTGCCCCAAAGGGCAACTAACAACCACGAACATTGAGCAAGTCCAAACAATGTTGAAACTTACTCCACGGAACCGGCTTGGTGAACATATCAGCAGGATTATCAGCTATACCTACCTTCTTCACCTTAACCCTTGTCTCACTTCTCAGAAAATGATACCTGAAATCTATGTGTTTAGTCCTCTCATGATGAACTTGATCATTGGCCAAGCATATCGCACTCAAGCTGTCACAATACACTATTGCCTGATCATGATGTAGACCCAAATCACTGACTAGCCCCTTTAACCAGATTCCCTCCTTAGCTAGTTCTGTTAAGGCCATATACTCTGCTTCAATAGTAGACAAAGTCACTGTAGGCTGCAAAGTAGCTTTCCAACTCACAACAGAACCACAAGAGTGAAAACATAACCAGTCATAGATCTCCTACCATCTACATCCCCAGCATAATCAGAATTAGAGAAACCTGTGACTAAACATGCCACATCACCTCCATAAATAAGACCAATATCTGACGTACCTCTAAGATACCGAAAGATCTTCCTGACTGCCTGTCAATGCTCCTTACCATGATCACCCATGAACCTACTAACAACACTAACTGCATGTGCAAGATCTGACCAACCATGGCATACATCAAGCTCCCTACTGCACTAGCATAAGGAACCCGACTCATGTACTACTTCTCCTCAGCAGACTTAGGTGCAAAAGCAACGCACAAATGACTATTGGAAGCACTTGGAGTATCTATAGGTTTAGCTGTTGACATGCCAAACCTTGACAATATCTTCTCAATATAGCCTTTATGTGATAAGAAAAGCTCCTTCTGAGCCCTCACCCTAAAGATCTCCATACCCAAAAAAAATCCGCGCAGCACCCAAATCCTTCATTTCGAATTCAACACTAAGAAGCTCCTTCAACTTCTGAGCATCCGACTTGTTCCTAGCAGCTATCAACATATCATCTACATACATCATTAAGTAGATGAAAGATCCATATGTCAGCTTGTTGTGATACACACAACAATCATATGAACTCCTGTTGTAGCCTAGCTCCATCATATAGCTATCAAACCTCTTGTACCACTGCCTCGGAGACTGCTTTAGCCCATATAAGGACTTCTTCAACTTGCAAATAAAAGTTTCCTTTCCCGGAACCTGGAAACCATCTGGCAGAGCCGTGTATATCTCCTCTTCCAACTCTCCATGTAGAAAAGCTGTTTTAACATTTAGTTGCTCAAGCTCAAAGTCCTGATGTGCCACTATTGCTAGTAACACCCTGATGGAAGTATGCTTGACTACAAGTGAAAAGATTTCATTGTAGTCTACTCCCTCCCTTTGTGTGAATCCCCTCCTTTTTCTTGAAAACCCATTTACAAGTAACAATTTTTCTCCCTGGAGGCTTAGGCACAAGCTCCCAAGTCTCGTTCTTGTGAAGTGACTCCATCTCATCTTCCATTGCAGCAAGCCAATGGTTAGACTCTGTACATGTAACTGCCTCCCTGTAGGTAGATGGCTCATAGACATCCACCTCCTCAGCAACCTGCAGTACATAAGCCACCATATCTTCAAAACCATATCTATTTGGGGGTTTCCCAAAATTTGTCCTTATAGGACGCTCCCGAGCAAGGCTAGGCGCCTCTTCACTTGGCATTGAAGATTGTGGTGCTTCAGACTTAGTGTGTTGATCATCTTCATGTGTTTCATCACTCTCATCATGATTGACTTGCTACTCCACCTGTTTATCAACACTACCACTATCTGCTACAACAATGGACTTCACAGTAGGATTAAACATAGAATTTTCATCAAAGACAACATTTCTACTCAGTATAACCCTACCCTCAGACGGGGACCAAATTCTATAACCTTTCACCCCATCCCCATACCCTACAAACACTCCCTTTTTGGCTCTTGGCTCCAATTTACCCTCATTTACATGATAATAAACACTACAACCAAAAGCTCGCATATTAGAGTAATCTGCAGGTTTACCTGACCACATCTCATATGGTGTTTTGAGATTGATTTTAAAGTGAGGTCCACGGTTGATCAGATAACATGCTGTACTAACGGCTTCTCCTCAAAACCTCCTAGTCATCCCAGCATTAGAGAGCATGCACCGAGCTCTCTCCAGAAGTGTCTGATTCATTCGTTCAGCTACACCATTCTGCTATGGTGTATCCCCGACAGTATGATGCCTAGCAATCCCTTCATTCTTACAGAACTCATCGAACTCAGACAAACAAAATTCCAGACCATTATCAGTTCGTAGCCTTTTGATCTTCTTCCCAGTTTGATTTTCCACCAATGTCTTCCACTGTTTGAAATTCTTGAAAGCTTCACCTTTTAACTTCATAATAATCAACCAAGTCATTCTTGAAAAATCATCAATGAAGGATACAAAATACCTGTGACCTCCCAAATATTCCACACGTGAAGGACCCCAACAATCAGAGTGGATATAATTCAGAGTACCTTTTGTTATGTGAATGCCCTTAGGAAACTTGCTATGATGTAGTTTCCCAAAAACACAATGCTCACAAAACTCAAGATTTGTGACCTTATGGCCACCCAGAAGATCTGCCTTGGAGAGGATTTGCATTCATCTCTCACTCATATGCCCAAGTCTCATGTGCCATAGCTTGGTCATATCCTCCTTCTGAATTTCAAATGAAGCAACAACAGCTGAAACTGAGAGAGTAGAACCTTGGAAAACATACAAAGTACCACACTTGACCCCCTTCAACACATCCTTTGAACCCTTGCAGACATACACAACTCCACCCCCACCTCTGAAACTGAACTCCTTACTATCTAACAGACTAAGTGAAATCAGATCCTTAGTCATCTGTGGAACATGCCTAACATTGTTCAATATGCAAAATGTACCATCATGTGTCCGGATCTTGATAGAGCCTATCCCAACTGTCTTGCAGACTGCACTGTTAGCCATTGAAATATTACCCCCATCTACCTGCTAATAAGTAGGGAACCACTCCCTATGAGGAATCATATGATACGACGCTCTAGAATCTAAAACCCACACATCACTACAATGTGGTTGTTTATTAGGAACTAAAGCAAGGTCATCCTCAGAATTCGAATTTTCTGCTGCAACAGCAGCAGAACGAGACCCAGATTTATTTTCCTGATACTTCTTTTTAGGACATTCCTTTTTCCAATGTCCCTTCTCCTTATAGTAATTACAGATATAATTAGGTTTAGGACCCCCCTTGGAATTTTTGGATTTCCTGAAATTATGTTTCCTAGAATTCTCATGTCCCTTACACTACTGGCCACTAACCCAGAGACCTGATTATTTGTACCTGTACCAGACGCCTTATGGCGCAACTCTCTAGTATGGAGGGCAGACCTGACCTCCTCTAGAGACACATAATCTTCACTAATAATACAAGACTGCACAAAATTCTCATATGATAACGGTAAAGAAACAAGCAGAATTAAAGCAGCATCCTCATCATCCACCTTAACATCAATATTACGCAATTCTAACAAAATCGTATTTAATTGATCTAAGTGATCTCTAAGAGGTGTACCTTCATTCATGCGCAGACTGAATAGACGTTGCTTCAAAAGCAACTTGTTAGTTAGAGATTTTGTCATATACAAACTCTCCAACTTCAACCACAGACCAGATTCGGTTTCCTGCTCAGCGACTTCAGTGATTATGTCGTCAGCCAGACACAACATAATCGTTGAATGTGTCTTTTCCTCCACAACGGCCATCTTAGCGGTAACTGAATTCGATGACTTCTTTGCCAACGGTGCCCACAACCCCTGTTGCTTCAGTAAAGCCCACATCTTGATTTGCCACAGACTGAAACTGTTTCTCCCAATGAATTTATCAATGTTCACATTCATCCCATACATCTTTCCACTAGTGGAAAAAAACGGAAGGGTTGCGGTCAAAACAGCCCTAAGGGCTGCGTTTTTGGCCTGCAGCCCTTTCCGTAGCAGCCCTTCACTAAAAGTGAAGGGCTGCGTTTTTTACCGACCCTTCTCAACGAAGGGCCGCGGCTGAGGCAAAAAACGCAGCCCTTCCATATTGGAAGGGCTGCGGTTTTGGGCCTAAAACGCAGCCCTTCTTTGTACAAAGGGCTGCGGTTTTGACCAAAACCGCAGCCCTTTTGACCCAAAAAAATAAAAAAATAAAAATTTTTTTTTTCATTTTTTTACTCCTAAATATATCAAGAAATTTACAACAGGGAAAATCAACATGAACAGTAGAAATTTATAGATCTGAAAATGAAAAAAAAGAATGAAAATGAAAAAAAAAAAGAACGAAAATTAAAAAAAGAACGAAAAAAAAAGAACGAAAATGAAAAAAAAGAACGAAATGAAAAAAAAACGGAAAGAAAATGAAAAAAAACGAACAAAAATGAAAAAAAAAAGCAAACGAAAATACAAAAGAGAAAAAATTATAGATCTGAAATTACATAAACATTAATCAAAACAAAGATCAAGAAATTATAGATCTGAAATTACATAAACATTAATCAAAACAAAAATCAAGAAATTATAGATTTGAAAAACGAAAAATTTATCACTTGTTGAATTGCTATCGGAGTTCGACGACGAGGAAGAACAGCACGGCGCGGCAAGGCACGGCAAGGCGGCGAAGATTTCGTCTATCGCCTCGTTGGGAACCCTCGTTGAACGAACGAACGAACCAAGTTATTCTTGAACGAACGAACGACGAACGATCTTGTGGTGGTGTTGCTGCGTGGTGTTGCTGCCGCCGAAGGGTGAAAGAGAAGGAGGGAAGGAGGAGATTATTGTTGTGGACGTGAGAGAGAAGGAGGAGAAGGGAGGAGGGTGAGAGAGGACGTGAGAGAGGAGAGAGAATGAGGGAGAGGAAATTGTGAGAACCCTAGCCCGCTTAACATTATAAGCCCGTGAATTCGTTTCAAATTTTTTTTAAAAACGCAGCCCTTCACTAATAGGGTTGCGGTTAGCCTCAAAACCGCAGCCCTTCATACTGTATGAAGGGCTGCGATTTCTTGTTAACCGCAGCCCTTCACTAAAAGGGCTGCGTTTTTCTTTAAAACCGCAGCCCTTCATATAAGAAGGGATGCGTTTTTAAAAAAACACAGCCCTTCCAGCGCAGCCCTTCCTTTTTTTTCCCCTAGTGATTCTCACCCAGATCGAAAAACCAAAAGCTCTGATACCAATTTGTTATGACAAATGTGAGAAAGAACAAATAATCGAATGCAAAACAAAGAAAAAACGCACACAGATTTAAGGTGGTTCACCAACGGAGTGTTGGCTACGTCCACGAGCAGAGAGAGAACTGATTTATCAATGTAGAGGAAAACCAGAATTACAGATGTGATTATATGCTAAATCGTCGAATTAACGATTTAGGTTAAAGGCCTATTTATAACCCGACTCGGAAATCGCTTCCCCGCATCAAAACTAGACCCGCCCGGTCGCCTGGGCCAGATCGCCCGGTAGGGCGGCTCCCGTCCGGTCGGGCGCGCATACGAATTTGACGCTCTTTCTGCCCGGGCTCTTGCCCGGTCCCTGGGTCAATCCGCCTGGCGGGCAACCCCGCCCGGTCGGGCGAGCGCTCGACATCCCCGTCTTTGCCGCATTTTCACCAAATTCAAGGCATCGATCTTACAATAATTAATCTACATTTTGGTTGAGGGAAACAATAGATATGCGAACTTTTTTAAGTCTGTTTGCTAGCATTTTAGACTCCAATTTATACACCACATTGCACAAAGAAATTAGACAGAAGTGTGCATAGAATAGGGGGACTTAGCTATTGGGTCAAGAATAATACGAGTACAATTAATAGACTCTATGCCATCATGACCCATTAGCACTTATCATAATATCAGCAACATCCTCGCCAAAGACATGCCAAATGTTTTGGATAAAGTTAGCATTAAGAGCATCAATACCGACTTATTAGGATGCATTTGTGAGAGTGCTTGGAAGGCCTCGAGTTGAGTGAAAGGAGCACAAGGCTTGTAGTTACTCGTGTTTCTAAGCTGATCAAGGCTTGATCGAAGTTTGATGGGCGAGTGGAAGTGAAAAGCTGCTAGAAATGCTGCACTGCCACCATTTCAATTTCTTCCTCAGTATAAACCCAAACTCCACTACTGTTATGCACCCCTCTAATGAGATTATGCCAGCTTTCGAATAGAGCCCCGGAGATGGAAAAATCTAGTAATGTGGTCTCCCTCATTTAGGTAAGTAACTTGGGATCTTTATCGCTAGTAAATCTCCTAATGCTGTAAAAGCTCATCAATCTCTTTCATTAATTTTCTATGGTCATTAGGGTTGGCAATCAGGTTGGTTCGGGTTCGTGTTCGGGTCAACAATAAATGGGTCAAGGATCCCTCAACTCAAACCTAACCCATTTTAATAAACAGGTTGAAAAACTCAACCTGACCCGACCTACTTAATAGATGAGTTACCCGTTTAACCCATTTAATCATAATTATTATTATATTAAAAAATAATTATTTTCTTAAATAGCTCAATGAGCAAGTTCACTATTGAAAGTATGCATGTTTACCGTTTCTTAGAATAATTATGACATATTTTAACAATATTTTACTTTTTTTTAATCAATTTTTTTATTTACCAAAATATTTTTTCGATATTTTTGTATATGTATAAGTTAATAAGGTCAAAGCAGGTCATTTTTGGGTCGAAAATGTCAACTTGAACCTAACCCGTTTAATTAAATGGGTCAATCGTATCAATCCATTTACTTAAATGGGTCAAAGATCCTAACCCTAACCCGTTTATTTCGGGTTAGGTTTGGGTCGGATTATCGGGTTGGGCCAACTTTTGCCAGCCCACTCAATACATTGTTTTTAAGTCGGTTGGGTGTTGTTTAATTGAACTAATTTCTCTCTCTTCGGCCTTTAACTGTTGTTGTATGCTGCCAAACTCCTCCTTACTCCAATTTTTTAATTCACCACTCAATTTGTTCAACTTAAAAACACCTCACTTGAACCAGTTAGAATTCAAAAATGTTGAACTAAACATGTTGTATATATGGGTGTTGTCCAAGGTCCATACCGATCCAGTCAGACCGCCTAAGACCGTCAATTGTCAAACTTCTGTGATGTCTTCACAGATCCAGGAAGAGAATCTTCATGAAGCCGGTACTATAGGAATACTGGTCCCTATCGGGGATCTTGCCGGTGTTCTACGCCTGGACCATCAGCAATGAGCCTGGGCCTGATCCATTATTGTCCTATAAGGCTTATGGGCCTAAAGATAAGTATAAAGACAGGTTAGATTTTCATCTACCCAATAGGAGAAGTATCCTACATAGCTTGGGATACTCCCGACCACTATAAATACCCTATTATATGAGTCATCAAGGTACGTTCACAGTCATTATTATACAGTACTTGAGAGCTCGACTTTTACTTTACTGGCTCAGGCATAGGAAGGGCGTTCATCGGATCAACCTTCGAGGTTAGTTTACGTGTTCTGTATTGCAGGTATATCAAACCGGCTTAACTGACGTGGAGATACCGGTTCACCCCACAACGATTATTACATACCAGAACACATGTTCTTGGTCTTGTAGGGGGCTTTTAGTCCCTATTGATTTACTCTCTTTCTTTAATTGTTTCATTTTGACTTCTATAATATATTGGTAATATACAACTTTGATTATAAATATTTTTTAATTATTATATATTAGTAAAAATTATGAAAAGTCGATTTTTGTAAATTTACATTGAGAAGAATCCGATAATATTTTACATAATAATATTTATGTTTATTATATTAGTAAAAACAAAAATATGATTAATATAGAGTATGTGAATATTATAAAGTCAAAGTATAACTTAAATGGTGGAGATAATAAGCTTAGGAGTTAACCCGGGGTCATCCTTACGAAAACAACAAAACAAAAAAATAGTTAAAGACTAAAGTGCAGCCTTTTGGATTAGCACGCTAAATTTAGTACTACTATTTACCAGGTGAAATCATTATCTGTTTTGGTGCTAAAGTAGAAATCATAATTCTTAATCTATTCCAAATCTTGTAAAGGTTCTAAAAGAAAATCCTTTTTTAATCTCATCTTCATGCCTTCCACAAATCAGACTTCAATTATTTTGTCGTTAGGAGTTGGTAGCTTTTCTCTAACATGCCCAATTGCCCACTAGCCTAGACAAGGTTGTGTTTAACTTCAAACATAACATGGACTATATAACCTTTCCTCTACCAAGGTTGTGGTATTACCTATCTCAGAACATTTTGGTGGAAGAAAATTTCAATATTGTTGGGGGAGGGGGTGTGGGGCTTGTTGGGCCCCCCGGGGGGGGGGCCTTGGGGGGGGGACCAGGGGAAATTTAAACTCACGGGTTCCTAAGGCCTCAAAAAAAAAAAAAAAAAAAAAATATAACCTTTCCTCTGTTTACCTTTTGGAAAATTAAAAGTTAAATTCGGATTCTCAACATTAGATTGAATTAGTTACTACTTATTCATTTAAAGGAATCATTTCTTTTTGTTTTTTGTTTGGAAAAGAACATTTTCTCCCTCAAAAAAAGAAAAAGGAAAAAAAAGGAACATTTTCAATAATCAAACTCATATTAAATTATTTCAAAAAGTTACAATCTTAGATGAGCTTTTAATGTATTCTTCAAAGATATAACAATACAAATACTCCCTTCTTTCCAAATGTTAAATATTTTTTTTGGCCCCACTGGAGACCCCATGGTAAGATGAATGGCCCTGCTAGATCAGAACCTCTCGCAGGTTAACCCGGCCTAGGTTTGCGGGCAGACACTTTGAGAGTGGGGGGAATGGTAAGGGGAAACTCTTTTCCAAAGTGTCCCTAGTGGGGATCGAACCCCCAACCTTTAGATTGGAAGGTTATTTCCTTACCACTAGGCCAAGCTTAGCTTGATTCTTTCCAAATGTTATATGTCTAATAATAAACAATACATACTTAAGTTAGGTTCCGAAATAATGGTATAGATCTTGCTACAAAATTATTTTTCAATGACTAAAACATGATTCAAATGAGCTGATTCCATATATGCATGTGGTGACCATTTTTACATCTGAAACATGCCTCATAGGGTTGATATTGCAATTTGCAATTCTTCTAAGTTGTAATGTATGGAAAAGTCGTAATAAAACTCACTCAAGCTTAATCGTCGGTATTGTTGGTTAAATTTTGGATATAGATTTTCCCATGAAAACAAAATAGAATATGAGAGATATTTCAACGAGGAAAATTTTCAAGGCGCAATCAGGAATAAGTAATCGCAACCTTTTGCAATATTAAGCAAAACTGTTACATAGCCGCCCCCCTCTCTTTTTCTCTCTCTCAAACCCAAGTCTCCCTTACCCCTTCTTCATCAATTAGGGGCTGTCATGGATGATTTCATCCATGGTAAGCCCCTTTTCCCTTTTTATTTTCAGTTTTTAGTTCATTTTCTTGTTTTGTTTAATAAATTAGTCTCTCTTTATGAGATTTTCTCAAACCCTGTTATGGGGTTTTTAGTTTTCGTTTTGGAAATCTCCTTCTCCCCTATGGGAGTTGTGAGTATGGTTCTTTTATTTTTAGGTATGAGAAATTATTCTCATTGGTTGAAGTTCGAGACTCAACATGAAGGTATTGGAATCTCGGATGCGATCAACATAGCTCGATCAAGAATGTTCTTCCCAAACTATGTCAGAATGATAGACTTCCTCATCAATAGCTGCTTGATTCAGCAAATACAAGGGGGTTGCGCTGTATTGCTCGATCTGGTTCATTATAGTTTATTCGAAGACGAATTTGATGTAACATTGTTTGATTGTATCTTGTTTTTCTTTAATACCTATTGTAGATGTCGTTTGACCTTCAATTAATGAAATTTCTTTTTCAAAAAAAAAAAAATAATGCACTCAAAATCTCAAAGTTAAAAGTTTCTTCTAACCAAATAGACAAATATCAAAATACAAAATTTTCAGCAAATTGGAACTAAGAATGTCAAGGAACGTGACCGCTCTAGTTAGTGGTGCTAGTATACTTCATACAATGCAAACGCCACGTAGGCTCCGTTTGGTTGGATGTAAAACATTTTCAGTGTAAAATGATTTTCATGGAAAATATTATTTTACAATGGAAAACACAATTCCAAAATTAGTTTTTCGTTGTTTGGTTCCATGTATAAAAAAATGATGAAACGAAAGGAAAATGAAAGGGAAGGTAAGGAGGTAGCGAGAGGAGTGTATAAGAGAGATAAGGAAAAGGAAGAAAAACAGTTTTCCCTTCATTTTAAAGGGAAAATGATTTTCGATTATTGAGAGAGCAATTTTACTCCTAAGAAAACTGGTTTTACACTCCTTTGCAAATCAAACAATGTAAAATTGAAAATAGAGGAAAATAATTTTCCTAGGAAAATATTTTACGTCCTACCAAACGAAGCCTAAGTCAAACACTTTTTAAAACAAGAATCTACTTGATGTAGAATGATACCACAACTAAAAGTGCTCCCTAATTCTTGCTAATAATAGAATTGTTCCTAAATAAAATTTAGGATTTTTTGTCCCAAACTATCTTTAACTTTCATGTTTTTGAGAGAAACTACCTTATAAAAAAATTTATTGTCCCAAACTACCTTACTTTTACCATTTTATTGTTGATAGCTACCTAATGCTGGTTTTTGGCGTTGACTTTTTTTTAGTTCAAAATTGTGGGAGAAAATAAAATTACCTTTGTGGAAATTGCTTGAGATTCGAGGAGACTGAGAGGGTGATTGTTTCAATTTTAGTTTAAGTAGTAGAAGAGGAATTTAATGTTGGATTGGTGGTACTAAGTGTTGATATAGATGTGAGATACAGAAAGAGCGCACAGGGATATGGGGAAAATAGGGTGGGGAAAATGAAAAAAGGGTTTGAAGAGATCAAGTGATATTACGTGATATTAAAAAACTGAAAAGAAAAGAGTCAACATCGGAAACCGGCATAAGGTAGCTGTCAACAACAAAATGGTAAAAGTAAGGTAGTTTGGGACAACAAATTTTTTATAAGGTAGTTTCTCGCAAAAACTTGAAAATTAAAAGTAGTTTGGGACAAAAAAAATCCTAAAATTTACAATAAATAGAGCTCTTACAGTTTAATCATAACAAAGCAATCCCATGGGCAAAGAGTTTTGCGATTGTAAAGGAACTGTAACAAAACTAAGAATCTTAAGCTTACATGAACTCCACAGAAGATTTAGATTAATCAAAATTCAAATTAAAAAGGAAAAAATTTAAATAAAAATAAATGGGTTGTGCTACATGCAGCCTTAAGGGTTGCATATAAGACACTAGCTTTTTATGCACGCGATGCGTGCGACTATATTTTTGGGTAAAACTGTTACTCAATAGTGAAACAAACCATGTAAAGAGGAGATAAATACTTGCTAATCAAGATTGATATGGATTGAGGTTCATGCCAAATCATGTAAAGAGGAGCCAAGACAAATATAATTTGTTTTCATGATTTTATGTAATATTGTTGATTCAATTGTAGCTGACTGTGATTAACGTTTTTTTGTTTGTTAATAGTAAAAAAAAAAAAATTATAGCCAAAAGCCACAAAGCCACCTGTATGGCTGTATGCAAGTAACAGACCCATATAGCTTTTTCCACCTACCCATATGACTATCAATCCCACCTACCCATATAACTATCCACCCCACATACCCATATAAATGATGTATCTCACGTTTTTTTTTCATCTAATTCTCCACATTTTCATCTTCCCACCTACAACCTTATACCTTCCCTTCCCTAAAAAGATTATAACGACTCATCTCCTCATCCTCACTATCTTTCATATCTCACTACTTAAAAAGATTGGGATTTCATATTCATATTTACAACAAACACCATGTTAATAAGCCAATTCTGGTGTCAAAATTAACCCCATCAACGCTCCATTAATTTTTAGGGTAATTTTGGTCTCCGTTTTTGTGTGTCTTTTTGGGTTTTCCTTTCGATCGGGCGGTAATGTTGAAGAATGTTCGTCGGAATGGGGTTGAAATTGAAGTTTATTTGGTTGACGAATTAAATGGGGGGCATCAAATTTGAAGGTAATTCGTTACGCTTGATGTTCCTGATTTCGTCCCAAAAATGTAATTGTCAACTAAATTTCTCAAAGATCTGGTTACATTTTGTTTGAACTTTTATTTCTGAAGATGGTTTTTTTAATAAATTCGTGGCTGAAGTTCTTGAATCATCCACTTTTCCTTTTTCTTTCCCTTTGTTTTTTTTCAAGACTTCTTCTACTTCTTTTTCTGGATTTTTAATTATTCATACTTCTTTTACTCCTTTTTCTGGGTTTTTAATTATTCATAAGAAATTTCAGTAAAATCAATCGTTTTCATCGGTTTTCGATTTCACTATTTGTTTTGGCAAATTAATGAAATTTCATTTTTAGTTTGATTTTTGTGTCATTGTTATTGTATTTGAAATTGATTTATATTTTATAATGCCTTTTTTTGTTACAAACCTGTACTGATTTTTTAATAATTATTTCAAAATTTATACCATATAATACATATTTAAATTATTCAGGTACTTCAAATATAAGAGTTGCTAGTTTTTTTCCAACTAATTTGAAATAACTTGCAAGATTAAAAAGAATTATGTATCTTTTTTAGAAGTTCGCAAATCGCCAATGGACAAATGTGTGATCTCTCTGTCGAAATCGTATGTTTTTCTTACTTTGTAATTTGTATTGACGTTGTAGTGTATTGGTAATTTTTCTGAGTATGTAATTGTAAATTGTTCTTGAGAACGAAGTATGTAATTGCTAATGGGTTATAGTTTGTAATTGAATTTTAAAGTTTCATCATTTGAGTGATTTGTATAACGTGAATTATGCAATTCTATTGATTTTAGTTGACTTGTGATTGATTGTTATAATTGTATTTTCGGCAGTTTTTTTGAAGCCTAGTTTTGGTTGAAATTGGTTTTGTAATTTAGAAAGGGAATGGGGGTAAAACAGTATCTTCAAATGGGGACACCATAGCTCCCCCCTTCCCTTATATAATAGAGATAAATACACTACCTTAATTATGGAAATAAGTTGTGAATTTATGGAAAAATTATGCATCAACCGATGCAATAAATGATCAATTAGTACATATTTTTTACCCATTTTTAGCTTCTTATATGCAGCCCTTATGATTGCATATAGCTTTTCCTAAAATAATAAAAAGATTTTAACTATTAAATTGTTGTCAGGTGACCTCTAGCCTAGCTAAGCCCAAACGGCCAAACACTGCCCTAAACTAGCTCTCTCTAGGAGACAAAAACGATACACACATACATATTATTCTTGAACTAAAAAGGTTCCTTTTTTGGTGTCGTTTTTTTTTAATAAAAAACTTACTCCCTTATACTTCTATTAATAGTTTACACAACAAGCCTTATAAGGAGCATTTGGAACTCCAAATAGTTTTTTGAACAACGACTTACATTCACGAACCATCAATGCTAATAGAGGAATTCAAAAGTTGAGGGAAAAAGTAGATGAATGCGTATGAAGTCTAGCTTTATAGAAAATCATAGTTACGAAAAATGGCTTATCATAGAAGATTATAGAAAATCATAGTTAGGAAAAATGGCTTATCATAGAAGACTGTGTTTTATTCATCAAAATATGACTTAATTCAAATACGAAGTATAATTTCTTACAAAACTTATTATAATAGTTGCGAATCCAACTTAGTGCAACTTATTAGAATTCTTTTATATTTTCTCTATGTAAAATAAATTAAAATAAGCTAGACAAAATTAATAAATTATCGTATCTAAATTTTTAGAACTTATCCAAACTTATTATTATTATTTTGAATGGTCCGTACTTATTATTTTGAAACGATAGAATACCATAATGCTATACGGAGGCATCATTATCTACCAAAAATGGATCATTTGTTCGCAAATGTCACCACAATTTTTCAGTAGAAAAGTGTGACCTACATCAAAGTGCATCAAAGTGGAGCTACCTGCCTACCTCCAAACTCCAGTATGAACTATTCCCTTTGTTCTTTTAGTTTACTCATTTCACTTTGGGGGAAAATCAAGGAGAAAGTCTAAAAGTATGAAACAAATTGAAAAGGTGGAGAGAGAAACTAAAAAGTAATAAAAATTAAAAAGTGGGTCAAAATATTAAAAAGGGGATGACATAAGTAGAAAAAGAGGAGAAAATAGATGAAACATGTTACCAATAATAGAATAAATAATAATATATAGATTAAAGAAAAACGGATCAAAAATAAAAGTTACAGATTAAAAAGAAAGGGAGGAATATTTTTTTTTAAAGGTAAGATGAAGGTGATTCACTTGAGGGGGAATAAGGAGAAATCCTCAAATAAGTCTCATGAGGTTTGATCTCTAAACCTCAGGGATATGAAGTGGGAAGCAATGACACTACTCCACCACCTCAATCTCTAAAAGTGAGGAATATGAACTATGAACTTTGCCACCACTTGCCTACATAAATTAAA
Organism: Beta corolliflora; assembly: GCA_947648045.1. Taxonomy (NCBI): domain Eukaryota; kingdom Viridiplantae; phylum Streptophyta; class Magnoliopsida; order Caryophyllales; family Amaranthaceae; genus Beta; species Beta corolliflora. The sequence continues at coordinate 63,106 of CANSZD010000381.1, forward strand.
CAGATTTTTCACCAGGTACCCCTGAGGTTTTACGAAATTCATGAGGTACCCTTTCGGTTTCAAAAATTCATCGGGTACCCCTTAAGTTTGCATATAATGTATCAGACACCCTCAAAAATTGATTGGTATTGATTCTGTTAACTTAAATGACCTGAAATCACTTGAACTCCAACCTAATTCGCCTATTTACCCACATTATGCCAAAAATGTCCTTTTATAGTGATATAAATCCCTTTTTTGCATGCGGTCAAAATAGTTTTAATAATGACCTAAGTACCTATTAGAAAAATTTGCCTGCTTTTAAAAGACTTTTTTGGGCATAATATGAAATATTAGGGGAATTGGGATAGGGGTCAACTAATTTCTGATCATTTAAGTTAACATAATCAACACCAATAAATTATTGAGGGTGTTTGATACATTATATGCAAACTTAAAGGGTACCCAATGAATTTTTAAAACCGTAGGGATACCTCATGAATTTCGTGAAACCTCAGGAATACCTGGTGAAAAATCCGTAAATTAAATCGTCCTCTTTCTAAAATTTTCAACTTTTTGAGTTTTCCACACTTTCTTTAACTTTTGGTCACTCTCATTTTTGGATCCTTGGACCCACAAACACATGGAACCCACATATGGGCATATAACAATGATTATATGCATTACAAGATTTAATTAATCATCTCTTGTTTCTTCCATTGTCCAAATCATTGCATCGAATGGTTCGTATATGAGATCAGTGCCACGTGTAGGATCACAAAAATTAGACATACTATTAGCAAACATGGTTACCCTTCACTTTATAAGGAAGTGAGACAGTACGTTGGATGCGCTGCAAAGCAACGGTGGTGGTGCTAAACGGCAAAGGGCAAAAGTTCAACAGTCTGTGCTTCCAATGGTGGGCGTGCAAATCTATTGGTATTTACAGTAATCCAATCAAATCTAATGGTATTTCCTAGTTAATGTTCCATAGTCTATAATTTAGTTATCCAATTTCTCTGGCTTTAGTTATTTACTATCTTTTCTCATCCATGCCTCACTCTATTACTCCTTTCGTCCCAATTTAGATTACAATATTAATATTTACGGTTTTTTTCACCATATACCGACTAATTAATTTTTTTTGCACGTATACCCTCGCAACTTTCCAAATTCACCATATACCCCCACGTTTCAAAAAAATACATCAACGTGCCCTTATGACTAACGGAAGTCTAACACCGTTAGTCATTATGCCCTAATCCCCCCTCTATCCCTAATTAACTAACCTAAACAAAACCTAACTCTAACCCTAACTCTAATCTAATACCCTAACCCTAACCCTAGCCACCCACCCACCACTCCCCCACCCCACCCCACCCCACCCATTTCCCCACCACCCCTCCCCCATCCCACCCCCTTTCCCCCACCACCCACCCACCATCCCTCCCCCCCCCCCTTCCCCCCCCCCACCCCCCCTCCCTGCCCAGCTCCCCCCCCCCTCCCCTCCCCGGTCGTCCAACCCCCATCCCTCCCCTTCCCCCGCAAACCGCCAGCCCCCTCCTCCTCCCTTTCCCCAACCGCCGCGCAACCCTCCCCCTCCTCCCTTCCCGCAACCGCCGAACCCCTCCCCCTCCCCGAAATGAAAAAAAAAAATTCGAAAACGCCTAGAATTAGAAAAATACGAAACACCCCGGAACCAAGCGAGGGTTGCGCGACTGTTGCGGGGGAAGGGGGGGGAGGGGGGCTCGCGCGACTAGGGAAGGGGAGGGGGGCCGCACGACGAGGGGAAGGGGAGGGGGTGTGACGACAGGGGAAGGGGAGGAGGGGGGCTGGGCGACGACGGGGAAGGGGAGTGGGGCCGCACGACGGGGGAAGGGGAGGGGGCGGGGAAGGGAGGGGGGCTCGCTACGACGGGGAAGGAAGGGGGGGCTGGGGGAGGCTCGGTGGTTGTGGGGGGTTGGTGGGGGGCTGCGGTGGTTGTTGGAGGGGACCGGTAAGTGGGGTTGGGTTGGGTAGGGGGCGGTGGGTGGGTTAGAGAGAGAGTTAGGGTTTACTTAGGGTTAGGGTGGGGGAGGGGTGTTTAGGGTTAGGGTTAGTATTAGGGTATTAGATTAGGGTTAGATTTAGGTTAGTTAATTAGGGTTAGAGGGGGGTTTAGGGCTTAATGACTAACAGAGTTTAACGCCGTTAGTCATTAAGGGTAAGTCGGTGTATTTTTTGAAACGTGGGGGTATATGGTGAATTTGGAAAGTCATGGGGGTATACGGTGCAAAAAAAAATTAGTCGGGGTATATGGTGAAAAAACCGTAATATTTATTATTTAGTCACAATTTATCGATTTTAATCTACTATTTCACTTATACTTCCCCGTATCAAATAAGATGCTACACTTTCCTAAATGTGATGTTTCAAATAAGATGCTACACTTTTTTCTTTTCTTATTTAGTAAGTTTTGGGCTGTAAAATTACGTAGATACTCTTACTTTATAAAATTATTTTTGATTACATACTCTAATGTAAGACAATTAAACTAATAAACCTACTTAATCTTTCTCCTAACTACTCAATGATATATTCCAACTACCCTTTTTCCTTTCTTCCACAACCCACAACCCACCTTCTGTTCTTCCACAATCAACAACCAAGACCACCAGCCACCATACCTTCCTCTTCCTCCTCCTCCCTCTCCCCCTCGCCGAAAATTCACCTCCGAAAAATTCACCGGCCACGTCCAACAACCACGACCACCACCATCCACCTTCGATGTCAACGAAATTCTACCACCACCATCACCATCCACCATCGATCTCCACGAATTCTACCACAAATCATCAAACCCTAACTCAAACCCTAACGAAATTCTATCATAAATCATCAAACCCTAACGAATTTCCACCTTCACAGCACCTCGTGAGCGGCCTTGCCTCTTTCGCTAGCCCCGGAGATCATGATCGCTCGATGATGAAGATCGTCTAACCCTAACTCAAACCCTAACGAAATTCCACCACAAATCATCAAACCTAACTCAATGATGGTAGAGGAGTGTAGGAGGCGCCGGAGATGTTGTTGTTGTTGGTCGAAGACGACGAAGATTTGAAGATCGCTCGATCTGAAGAGAGAGTGAGAGAAGAGGAGAGAGATTAGGAGGGGAGAGATTGAAATTCTCATCGTGCAAGCTACTTTTGTGGGTTTGACGTTGCCGGAGAGAGAGGGAGGAATAATTAGGAGAGAGAGTGTTGGTTTCTTTAATGGTCGTGGTGCTGGTGGTGGCGGGGTGGTGTTGAAAATGGTTTTGATGGTGGCGGGTTGGTGCTGGTGGTGTTGTGTTTGGTTCAGGTAGTGGCAGGGTGGTGCTTGTGGTGACGGGGTGGTGGCTGTTGGCGGTGGCAAGGTGGTGCTGGTGGATCCTAGGTGTTGGTGGATTGATTAGTTGTGTTATTAATTGATTTAATCACATACCCCTCCCCATTTAATTATACACTAAGAAAAATTGCCTCGAAGTTCGTATTTCTAAAAGTGTAGCATCTTATTTGATGCGGAGGAAGTTTATGTAAAGAAAATACTACTACTTTATTTATAAAAAAAAACATAAACAACAATTCCTCCTCTGTAGTTTTTTAATTTTTTTCCTATTACTTGCTTTTGCACAATCTCCAATATTAAATCAACAATGGAAAGTTGAATTTTTTTTGAGGGAACATGGAAAGTTGAATAAGTCTTCTGTATCTTTCAATTTTTCTACATTGTACCCCAACAATTATATTTTCTTCCAAGTTGTACCATTAAACTTTTTATTTGTTATACGTTGTATCCTCAGTCAATATTAAGTTTTTTTAGTTAGTTTCTTATTTTCAATTCATTAGACTTGTAATAGAAGAAAGAAAGACTATTAGTCTTTAAAAGGGTAGGACATAATCAATGGAGCGACATGCTAACATCGTAATTTTTTTATGAAAAAACTTCCTCATAATATAAGTCAAATTACTGAAAATAAGATAGTAAAAGGAAAATATAATGTTAACTTAATAAAGGGGCATAATATAGAACAAAAAAATTCAAGGGGCACAACTTAGAAGAAGAAGAAAATATGTTGAATAAAAATAAAGGAATTGAGGTTGGCTCAAGTGGTGAGCTTTCCCATCTTTCCTAGAGAAGTTTAGGGTTCAACTCCAATAAGAGAGGTTGGGGGATTGGAGTGTATGGTTCTAGGTTATTCTTACCTACTACTACCTCCGTTTCAAATTAATCTACACACTTCACTTTGAGGGAGAACCAAGGAGAAAGTGCAAAAGTATGAGAGATAAACTAAAAAGGTGGAGAGAAACTGAAAAGTGAGAGAGATAAATTTTAAAGTAGGTTAAAATATTAAAAAGTGGATGACATGGGTGGAAAAAGAGGAGAAAGTAGATGTGATATGTTACTAAAAATAGAAAAAAACAACAATGTGTAGATTTAAAAGAAACAGACTAAAAAGGAAAGTTTGTAGATTAAAAATAAACGGAGGTAGTATTAAAAAATAGGGTTAATTGGCTAGAACAATACGAACTATATCTCAAGTGCACTGAACAGCACAACCTTTGACGGGTGCAGTCCGTAGCACAAACTTTAATTCGAGGTGCAATGCATAGTATAGATGTGATCGGAGGTCGGAGATTCCGCCGGAAATCTAGAATCTTGAATTTTTGTTCTTTTATTTTTTTCCCTTTTATTCCCTCCTCTTTCGGTTCTCTCTCCTCCCCTAGCTACTTCAAACCCTTACCGTATCTCCTCCCTTGCTTCAAACCTCGCATCCTCTCTCCTCCTCCAGACATCCCCATAGTGTATGAGACAAATGTATGCAATTCGATTAGGGTCGTATTCTATGGTTACGATTCTACCATATATGTCTTTTTCATTCCGCCGAAAATCGATTTTACGGTATAGAAGGTGTAATATTTCACAAATCTCTCAACGCGAAACAAGAGCAATCATCCTTATTGCAAATCTCACCGCAATCACACCCAACAGAGTCAAAATCAAATTGGGGATTGTAGGAGGGGGCCCCAAAACCGGGGGAGGAAATTGTGGGGGAGGCAAGAAGGTAGGAAATTTGATCTTGTCGTTTCCATACTAGCTACTTTTCGAGATCGAGATGAGTGAATTGATCCACAATAACAATTCTCAGCAAATGACAATGGATTTTGAGAGAGAAGAAGAGAGAAAAAAAAGAAAAGAAGAGGAGGGAATAAAAGGGAAAAATTATAAAATATTCAAGATTCTAGAACTCCGTGGAATCTCCGGCCTCCGATCACATTTATCTTTATGCATTCGCACCTCGAGTTAAAGTTCGTCTTCTGCTACCTGCCAGTCAAAGGTTGTCATCTAAGACTGACATTTATAGGTTCGTCTTTCTAGCCAATTAACCCTAAAAAATATAGTGGACAAAAGCATAAATAAAACACGAACACTACAGAGGAGGGCGAATTAATTCAAAATTAAGCTATTTGTTCATGCAATCAGCAACGGTACAACTCAAAATATAAAACAAAATGATATCCTTCCTATAGAGAAAAGACACCAATATTTTTTTCAATGACAATGTCCCAACCAGGCAACCAGTCAAAACTCCCTTTTCTCAAAAAGCAACAAAAAACCTCTCAAAGAAACAAGCACACTGAAGTGAAGAAGCACTCCTCCTCTGCACTCCAACAACACTGAAAGTGAAACACTTTCTCTCTATCTCTCTCCTTCATTCTTCAAAAATGGCATTTCATGAAAACCCCATTTTCATTTTCCTCTGTTTTTCAACCCTATGTTGTTATTCTTCCTCAAATGCTGTTGTTTCTTCATCTTCTTCTCCAACAACAGATGTTGAGCTTCTTCTTTACAAAATAAAACCCACCTTACAAGGTAAAAGTGAAAGTCTATTACTTTCTTCATGGAATGAAAGCATTCCCCTTTGTCAATGGAGAGGTCTAAAATGGGGATTCTCAAATGGAAGTTCTCTTAACTGTGATGCACTATCATCACCTCCTTGGTCTAGTCTTTCTCTCTACAAACACCCTTCTCTTCACCTCCTATCTCTTCAGCTTCCCTCTGCTAATCTTTCTGGTTCAATCCCTCGAGAGCTCGGCGAGCTTTCGGCCTTGCAAACCCTTTATCTGGGTGTCAATTCCTTGTCTCAGGGTGTCCCTTTAGAGCTTGGTTATAGCTCCTCACTTACAGATGTTGATTTTGGACAGAATTTACTTACTGGCTCTCTCTCCCCTTCCATTTGGAACCTCTGTGATCGCCTCGTTTCGCTTCGCTTTCATGGTAATTATCTCTCTTCCTCTCTCCCTGCACCTGCTTTGCCTAATGCTACTTGTGATCATTTGAAAGTTCTTGATTTTGGGGATAACAAGTTGTCTGGCTTCTTTCCTGATTTTTTAACTAGCTTTAGGAATCTTCAGGTTCTTGATCTTAGTAACAATATGTTTACTGGCCTCATTCCTAATGATATGTCTCAGTTAAATCTTGATAAGTTGAATTTGTCTTTTAATAATTTTACTGGGATGTTGCCAAAGTTTGGGGACACTAAGTTTGGGCCTGAGGCTTTTAAAGGGAATGATCCTGGCTTGTGTGGCTACCCTTTGGGAAATTGCAATGGAGGGACTAGTTTGAGCCCTGGTGCAATTGCTGGTCTTGTCATTGGTTTGATGACCGGTTCCGTCGTTGCTGTGTCTGTGTTGATTGGGTATATGCAGAATAGGAGGAGGAAGAATAGGGGGGAGAATGAGGATGATTTGGAGGAATGTGAAGAGGATGATACTACTGGTGAAACTGGTGAAGCTAAGCTTATTGTGTTTCAAGGCGGCGAGAATTTGACATTAGAAGATGTGTTGAATGCTACTGGCCAAGTTATTGAGAAGACGAGCTATGGAACATCCTATAAGGCAAAGCTTGCAGATGGTGGAACTATTGCTTTGAGGTTATTAAGAGAAGGTTGTTGCAAAGATAGGAGTTCTTGTTTGCCTGTGGTAAAGCAGTTGGGTCGTCTTCGACATGAGAATTTGGATCCCTTAAGAGCTTTCTATCAAGGAAAGAGAGGAGAGAAGCTGCTCATTTGCGATTATGTTCCTACCAGAACTCTCCATGAGCTTTTACATGGTAAGTGTCACTTCATGTCTGATTTTCTGCTATATCTTTCGTAACAGTACCGTGTATACCCAAGAAAACGGAGGACAACATACGCAGTCAACTAATTTGAGTGCGTTCTCTTCACCATAAAAATGTAAGTTTAGGGATGATGAGGTCCAATAAGGTGTGATAAGTTAACTATATAATGAGTTCAGGTGGAGAGAAGGCATTCTTAACATTCAATTTAAATGGGAAATAAAAAAAAACTGAAATATAGTTTACATGACCATTATGTATGTATTAAGGCTAAAAACTAATTACTTCCTTAACCTTGCACTACCACTGGATAGAGTACTGAAGAGTTGTTAATACATGAATGGTCAAGTTGTCAAGAAGTATTGCACCTAATCTGCTTTAGCTGGAAAACAATTGCTTATATGCTTCAATATGATAGATAGTTCTTTTGGTGAGTTTAATGAGTTTTTTGTGGATTGACTGTTCCTTTGATGATGTATTGTGGATATGTAGACACATAAACAGACTTATTTGAATTTGATACAGCATTGGTTTTTCTGTAATGAAAGTTTATGCTCTTAACATGATAACAAGGATCCACCTCTGGTCCGCATTACTTGCATTATGAAGTAGGTCTGAGGTCATTAAGAGCAAATTTCACTGAGTTGTACTACTACTGTGAAGTGAATTTCTATAATATTCGACTTTGATCATATGGAGTGTATAGTGTTTCCATATGCTGGAAATGCTTTCCCAAAAGAGTGACACTAACATAGTAACATGGACTGACATTCAATGTCAAGTATTGCGTTGGCTATAATGTCAAATCAGCTGTTGTCCTGGCATTCATGACTTCATGTTATGTCACCCCAAATTCAGATTGATTCTCTATGTTTTGTCCCTTTCTAAGACTTGATAAGATGTCAATTTGAACCTTTCAAGTATGGGCCTCAGGCTCAACTGAAGTTGGAGTCTGGTTGAATCAAGTTCTGAATTATATATAGGATGTTAAAGCATGACAGGTGCTACAACAATATGACCTAGTCGACTGGTATCGTTGACTCTTTTAACCTGGCCTTCAAGCGAGTTTACGCTTGGTTTAAATAGGACATGGTAATTACATTCAAGTCAGAATCATCCTTAACTAGAAGCCTTAAGATTAAGGTGAACATAAAACTTTATTTCGAAGAACCATGCCCTCTTCGTAGACTTTATAGCATGTTTGAATAAGTTCTCTTTAAATGCTCAAGGTAATGGTATAGGTTCCTTGTAAGTGGTTTCTGAATGATTATCAGGTGCTATATGGAGGAGTAGATAAATAACTCTTCAAACAGAAGAACATTAGCTTTCAGTTCGCTACATTGAATAGACCTTTCTTTCTCTTCTTTATTAAGAACGAGTTATTATCTTTTCGTTTTTTTTATTTTTTTAGCTGGGGGAGGGGAGAGGCTTAACAGTTTCTAGCAAAAGCTAGACATGGCCATGGGCTGCGCACAAATTGGGCCGAGCCCAAAAAATGTGAGGTCAGTAATGGGTTGGATAAGCATCAGTTCGGCCAATCAACTGGGCTGGGCTAGTCTGGGAAAACATTATTGTGGCCAGTATAGCCCATTTGAAAAAACTAGTTCAGGATCAGTGACGACCTAAATCTGTCCATTGGCCACCTCTAGCAGAAGCGAATAACATTGCATGTGAATGAAGTAAACTTGTGATGTGTGAGGGACGTTTCTCATACAATCGTACTTGACATTGAAAATGTACTGTTAAATTTTATGTTTGTTGAAAGTGTAAGACCTTTATCAATATCTTACTACCCAGATAAGTTTTCTGAAAGGATTTTCTCACTACTAGGGGAATTAGAAACTTTATAATGGAATCATATGTTCTTTGGTATCTGAAAGCCTGAAATTGTTTTGCATGATTGCACCTAAGCTCCTTGGTATCTGATTCTATATGGATAAGGATAACTTGGTCCGCAGCTTATTTTAATATGAGGGCGAAATTATGTACTTCAAGAGCCTTGCTTTACAATTCCATTAGAGGTATTATGTCATATGTCATCCAAGCTCTTTGCTTCACCTCAAAATGCATGTATTAATTACTTGAATAATCTTTTATAATCATGTACTTGACACTTCATTTTAGAACGATGTTGGGCATAAATTTATATAATAGACGGAGTTTGGCATGTGGACACGTACCCATGTCCTACAAGCTGAAATAAACATAGACTCTACCCAAGTTTATTAATATTATACATATCTTCACTTAAGTTTCTTTAGTTGCTAATTGGCTTCAGCCATAGCAGATGAAGGATGTTACCACGTTCACCATTGCTCAGAAGAGAAATGTTGAGCATGTGGATCAATTTAGTCCGGCAAGGCTGAATATTCTCTAGTAGAGTCGCCTAACCAAGGAAACTCTGGCATTCGTAATTACGATGAAAATCAAATGCTAGTAGGCTAAATGAAAATTTAACTTTCAAATGCGTAATCTCATTGATCTATTTAAATCTCTATAGGCCACGTTGTCTCGTTGCTTTTGGTCCAACTCTTTGCAGTTCAACCCCTTGTCATGAGTAACATAGAAATCAAAAGCCAATGTGTAAATCAACTTGACTTTAGACTTTGATGAGTATCAACGTAGCTGCAGCATGCTTTCATTTTCTTGAAACTGCGGATTTTATCATAGTCCTCATCTATTTTACAAGCATCAGTGCTGTAATCATAATGCTCGTTATACTTAGAGCAAAAGGCCACTGATTTCCCTTTTCAAAAATTATTGTGATCTTACAGTGTCAGGCCTTTGTTACTTGACTATGGCAATAATTACTTTGGCTATTTTAGTTTTTCGTGGCTCATTGCAGTGCTCACTGAATTTTGAAATGTGTTTTATCCAGAACCTAAGCCTGGGAAGCCGGTGCTGAACTGGGTTCGACGCCACAAAATTGCACTTGGTGTAGCCAGAGGACTAGCATATCTTCATACAGGCCTAGAGACAACGATGACACACGGGAACGTGAAATCCAAGAATGTACTTGTCGATGATTTCTTCGTAGCTAGACTTACTGAAATTGGGGTAGACAAGCTGGTGATCCCTGATGTAGCTGATGAAATGTTGTCTCAACTGAAGACAGACGGATACAGGGCTCCAGAGCTTCAAAAGATGAATAAATGCAATCCGAGGACTGATGTTTATGCATTTGGCATACTATTGCTGGAGATTTTGATAGGGAAAAAACCTGACAAAAATTCTCGAAGTGGCGATTATATGGATTTACCATCGATGGTAAAAACAGCTGTTCTGGAGGAGACAACAATGGAGGTTTTTGACGTTGAGGTTTTGAAGGGGATAAGAAGTCCCATGGAAGATGGATTGGTTCATGCATTAAAGCTTGCGATGGGTTGCTGTGCTCCAGTGGCTTCTGCAAGACCCACGATGGAGGAAGTGCTGAAGCAGTTGGAGGAGAATAGACCCAGAAACAGGTCTGCTTTATACAGCCCTACTGAAACTAGAAGTGGGACAGGTACTCCCTTTTAGTCTTCCCCCTTAGTTCTTTTTCCTTTTCTTCTTTCTTTTTTGTTAGGTTTGAGGGTTAAGACCTGTGTGTCTGTAGTCTGTAGTCCTGTACTACTGTAGGAACAATTCTCTATTATCGATACCATTTTCCGTGCATGTAATTTCTGGCAGATCTAGTAGCATTATTTAAAAGTGATTCATTAATATGTTCTGGGTTTCTCAACTAATTTCCTATATTATGTTATAGTTGTGTTAAATGATTAGATAAATCATATGCTTTTGGTTGTAGCAAAGCTTGTTATACTTCTCTATTATCGATACCATTTTCCGTGCATGTAATTTCTGGCAGATGTAGTAGCATTATTTAAAAGTGATTCATTAATATGTTCTGGGTTTCTCAACTAATTTCCTATATTATGTTATAGTTGTGTTAAATGATTAGATAAATCATATGCTTTTGGTTGTAGCAAAGCTTGTTATACTTCTCTCTCCTTCTGAATGCATTTTGCATGGTTTATGATTATCGAAAACATATACAATAAGAACAGTTTGTTCTAAATTGCTTCTTAGTGGTTTAATGTACCCGGTAAGATTGGAGTATCTAAGAAAGCAAGAGAAAATTTCGTTAGCATCTCATGTTTGATACTCAGTGGGCCTGGAGAAGATGTGTATATCAGTGGTTGGATATCTTTCAGCTAATCAAAGTAACATTACCAACGGATTTGCCACAAGAAATCAGGAAAATTTTCCTCTTTCAGGCATGACAAACCCACGTTCATTTGTTACATGTGTTTCCTTTTCCGACCAGACAATTTGTTCCTTCATGTCACTTCGTACTTCACGGGATTTCAGCTACACGTTTCGCCATTTTTGTTAGTTTGTTGCTTCATACTCCATATGGTTTAGCTACGGCCTACATGTAGTTTTTGAATGGTTCATTTGCTGATTCTATCATCGCGTAAGTCATTTGTATTAGTGGCTGTATACGACTTTTAGCATTACCTTATATAAAGATGTTTGGTAAAATCATCTCTTGTTTGTTTCAGTTTTCGACTGAAAAGAACGGATTTTAGCTAGTTTTAAACTATTAACCAAACAAAAACATTATTTGGTTTATCAAGAGTTCATAAACAAACTGGCCCATTTGAATGGACAGTCTAATTGAAGTGAATTCAATTTGTAACTCTTGCTCAACTCGCACCTATAAGTTTAGTTGCGTATTCAGTTGTAAATTGAACTTGGTGGGTCTAAGTAATTAAATTTGTAATGCTAGTCAGAGATTTATCACATGTCTTTGCCTAAAGCGCACCCACTCTTCCACATGTAGTATATAAACCTTAATTTTTTTTGATGCAAATATATATTGACATCTTCAGAGTTTGCATTTGGAACCATAATTCATTTAAGTGGGGCAAGAGCATTTCTGCACATAAAAGGGAATGAACAAGAAAGCAGAAGTAAATGCAATGAATTATGAAAAATCAAAATTCTTGTTGCTGAATATGACTTGTAATACTATTACACTTTGATGGTTACAATCTCCAATTCCTTGTTTTTTTGCTATCCTTATAATCTGAGGACCAATGTTTTGAAGTTGGGAATCAAATGGGCAATGGGAAAGTTCAGAAGAGGTACTAATACAACTTAAGAAATGAACAACGCTTCCAGAATCACCCCAGTTACGGTTTTAATAAACAAAACCGTTTACGAATGGAAGCGAGAGGAGGTTGAGCTATGACAAGGAGACAGAGTTCAACTACAGGTGAAGTGGTGAACATTGTGAAGGTGATAAAGGAGATGTGAAATTTACACTATACTAAATATAGTTTACGTGAGGGACGAAATATGGGTAAAGAAGCTTATAAAACCTGAAACAGGGAGAAAAGAAAAGGGCAAATATTTGCTTTGTTTTCTGTTTTTGGTCTTGTTGTAAATTCCTTTTGGCTGTTGGGTGTTCTGCTTTAATTTTATAGAATATTAGGGTAAATTGGGTTAACATTGTTGACCACGACGACAAGTGAGAACACCAGCACCTGAAGTTAGGGAGGCGACAAGGCTCGATGGCTTGGCGGCCAAGCTGGAGGCTCTGGCATAGCTGGCACCGGCTCCTGCTCCAGAGGCGGTGAAATAAGCTCCGTTAAGAAAGAGATCTCCTTCTGACCTCCAGTTCCAGTTCTTCCAATTTCCCTCAGTTGTGACCCTCTTAGTCACCTATTTAATGCACAGCAGATATCTTCAGATTCATATTTTTTTTTTCCTAACATATAATTCTCAACTAGAGTAGTTATTCTTACCTCTTTGGCAAAGCGGTTGACTGGGGCAAGGTATCTGTTTCCCTGGCTGTTAATAGTGGGTTCTGCACTTCCTCCAATGGCATACATTTCCCAGTGGGTGTAGTCATTGTTCACAACATGGAAATACCCATGTCTACACCTGTATATTGAGTTTTGTTTCAGTTATTAAGCTACTGCTCGGACCACCCAACGAGGAAAAACAAAAGGTAATGGGGGCTTGGGCTAGGGGCGACTGAAATCCGGTTTTGACCGATTACCTTGGCATTCTCTGCATAAGACCTTCTCCGAAGTGATTGTAGGCAATGGTGACTTGCATGACCTTATCCTTTACGTATGAGTCACTGTGACCCAGCAACATCACCTGTTTCCCATTAAAAGCGTAAAATAAGAAACATGCTTAGGGACATATGGTAGTATTTTGAATGCATAATATGGGTGTGTTCTTCTCATCACCCTTAGCTTATTAGACTTTGTTGGAACCGATCAACCCTAAAACTTTTTTTTTAAGGTGAAGAGAACGCACCCTGTAACAGAGTTTGATTAATAATAATTTACCTCATTGTGGTGAGTGAAGAAATTGTTAGAAATGGTAATGGCAGTGGAGCCAATGACGGCGTCAATTAGGCCATCAGCACAATTAGCAAGAGAGTTGTGGTCAATCCAAATATGACTTGAACCAAAGATGGAAATCCCATCACCATCAGCTATACCTCTAAAGCCATAATGAGAAGGAGAATTTCTGACCATTGCGTTACCAGTTGGTTTGCAATCATGGATGTGTATACCATGGATAATAATGTTAGTTATATATTGAACTGTAATGCAAGCTCCATTAGCAATATGGACATTCGTGCCTCGTCCATCTATGGTCTTAAAACTATTCATGATGAGCTCTTCCTTCAAAGTGATCACCATGTCTCTCTTAAAAACAATCCATAATGGCTCGTCTTGGATGACTGCGTGGCGGAGTGTTCCAGGCTTCGGGTTCACTGCATCGTTGTCAGTTGGGTCAGTAACCACGTAGAATCGACCGTCACGACCACCAACGGCATTGCGACCGAATCCAATTGCACAATCAGCAAGCCGCTTTCGGTTATTGTGCCAGTCAGAATCACATCTCCAACAGTCATCAATTGGGTTCCCTGTTCCACAGGAGAAGTATCCTAGGTTTCTCCTTGCTGTGCTGTTGTCAATGCTCCTGCAATAATTAAAGAAGATTAGAAGTTGTTTTAACCAAATCATCCAATTATGAGATCATTAAAAAAAGTTATAATTAAGGACTGTACAATTCACACAATCAGACTTTTCATGTGATGACATGTGCAGGGTGTGTGATGGTCATACAAATGGGATGAAATACGGATCCATACGGAAAAAAGCAGGATTCAGCAGAGAATTTATTGCTACATCCTTCTTGGTATTGGACAGTTTCTTTTTTTTAGGGTGTTGGACAGTTAGAGTAAAAATAGAATTCCTATACTCATTAGTCTCATATGATATAAATAGGAAAAGGACATAATACTCTTAGTAGCTAAAATAAACGATGTGGTGTGTCGGTGGGACTAACTAATTCTATGATAGGTACTCGTAGCAACGAATAGAAGGGTTCTCATTAAATGAGATCAAGTTTGGTCACATCACATCATATTGAATCCCTCAAGAATTTGCCAATTTTGCTGAGCCCTTATGTTCATATAACAAAACCCAAAAACAAAAACACTTCAAAGCTTTGAAATGAAATGTGACCATCTGGTTGCTGGAATAGATTTTTGTCCCCCCTTAATAATCATAATCCGTTTGATTAAATCGGGATGGAACCGAAGCTCAAAACACCTAAGTAGGCAATGCTGCAAAACACGATATTGTTGAAAAAACACAGTCAAATTGTCTATAGTCTCATAGACGGGATCCTTTCTATTTTCTCTAGAAATTGGATGATACATCTTCTATATCAACTGTCAAGACTGTATCAAGGGATTTTTTGGAATCTCATTTTTCTAACTTAGGTGTCACAATTTAGTAATAAGAAGTGGATAAAATGAAATGAAGAAGATTCCCAACGTTTTAGTCTCTAGTGATTGAGGAAAGGGGAGCTTATGCAAGTTGCCAGGATTCACGAGAAAGAGAAAAAGGTTTTATGGATATGATATATATGTACGTATGACCTCTGCAGTTGCATTATTGGCAAGGCCAAATTTGGGGCCTTTCAATTCAAGCTCTTCATTGAGGAGGGTTTCAAAAGGGTCAAAATTTTTGGTTTTTTTTAAGAGTTTACCAAATAACCATACTACCTATCAATGAGATAGAGGACGCATCTATGAGACTATGATCTATCTATAACTACATAACCATACTAAAGGCATGATTTGAAATATTTGCTTGGTCTATGTTGTTGGTATCCATTCTTATCGGTGTAATTGGTCATATTTATTGCAACAGACATTGGGTAGAAGGGAATTTGGAGGAGTTCACAATATCTCAAATGTTGGACTTGTGCAAGCTAAGTTTTATGCAACTTCATACCTATATATAATTTGATATTTTTCAAGAATTAAATACGTTTTTTTTATTGTATCCTCTATCCTAGATTAATTTGTATGCTATATAATTCTAGCTAAGTAAATCGTTGGTAGTACATTTCAAAGTTGTAGATAATAAACTACTTGCAGGTCTTCTTATATCTAGTCACTTGGAATCAAAATACGATATTTGAAGCACAACTTTAGTCCAATAGATATCTCATTGATTTTTTTCGAAAATAAAATAAGGGGGATATAAATAAGAATGAGAAAAAATGTAATGAAAATGAAAAGGACTATGAGAAATGATATCTCTTACCAATGGATGTTACCATTGCCTATAACACATAAATATATAGTTTTCATGCAATTGTGGCATCTAACTGTTATTTTTTAGGCGTTATTTTTTTTGTTTAGAGTTCTTTATTCTACTCAATAGCCTGAAGATATTCCTAAGACTCACATAAAAGATTCCAATGTAAAAAAAAAACTTATTAGTTAGTATAATAATAGAACTCTGTTAAATAGGATATTTATTACTTTATAGTTTATATGCTATTGTTTAGGATTAGCGAAGAGTTTTCCTCCGCGGGCGGCGCTTTACTTCTGACTAGATCTTGGCCTTGCCGACACATGCATGAGCAATATCACCCGACAACGAAAAAATCCTATATTCCTATATGCAGTCAAGACTCAAGGTAAAAAATCTTTCTTTTTTTGTTCGTTTTTGTACCAGGAAAAAAATTCCCTTCTAACCCGGAATTGATTGCTTATAAACATAAATCCTATATGCAGTCAAAGTGTCTTTTAAAAGATTATATATTAGGAGTCAAATCTAAGTCTGTTTTCCGTATAAAAAAAAATAAAAAAAATATGGACTTGTTAATAATAAAGATAAATCCTATAAGTGTCCTTTACAAAGATTATAATATGGGCTTGTTAATTATTGCATTAGTACTAAATAATTCTCCAAATTAAAGAAACGAAATATATACAAGTAATAATCTTAATTAGGAAAATGATAAGGTGGCTTTGGCTGACAATCCTTTCTAGAGAAGTAGAGATAACATAATAGCGAATTAAATATTTTAGAGTGAATACCATCAAGATTACTGCGTTCATTAGGCTCTTATCTATCTCTCTCAAAGGTTCAAATGAGAAATTAAGAAGGATATCTTGAGTAAATTTTAGTGACAATTCCAAGCTGGTGATGATAATCATTACCGTGACATTCTAATGATTTAGATTGATTTAATATGGGTCCAAAATTATTTTGAACCATCAAATTTAAATGGTCATATTTGTTATGAATACTCCCTCCGACTTTTTTTTAATCTACGCATTATATATTATTCACATAATATGTTTTGACCATCGTTTGTGGTTTATATGTTAACAAAAAGATAGTTATGTGAGATCGTTATATTTGTTTTAAAATTTGTATAATTTCATTAGTGATTAATAATTAAAAATACTCCATCCGTTCCATAATATAGTGATTATTTCCTTTTTGCACGGTCTCCAACATATACCTTTGATCTTCAATATCTTCAATTCCGTATTAATAAAAAATATAAAAGTTGACATTATGAAAGTACACATTAAGGCGAACCTAACAAGATCCTACATGAATATGGCTTTTTTGTATATATTAATGAGAATATTTGGCCAAAGATTTTAAAGTTTGATCTCAAGAAAGAGAAACAAACACTATATTATGAAACAGAGGGAGTGTTAATGATAATTTTTCTTATCAACAAGCGTGAAATTTAATTTAAAAAGTAATATAATGACTGATTGACCATAATCTACGACTGTGAAGAATGGAAAAACAGACATCAGGTATAAATGCATTATGCGCAAATCTCGTGGCAGAGGCATGTGGGTTTACCAATCAAACAGGAACAAGAGATTATAATATCCAATAACATGGGATGGGCTAAATTCCACAAAAAAGGCATCATATTAAATTTAAACACGTAACATACAAAATCTCATTAGTAAAATGAACCTACTTAATTTTATTAAGAACCTCGTTAAGATATTTAAATACCAAAGAAGAGAGCCACTGACAAGTAGAAAAAAATGCTCACTAGCACTAGAGAGTGGACCACCTTCAATTAAAAAATCTCTACGCATGAAATTTCAGTTGACATAATATTATTGGCTAAAATGTGTCAATGTAAATTGTTATTTATTTATTATTATTTAAAAGATTTAGTGAATTCTCACTCCTTTTGACTCTACCGTCAATTGTGGCATAATAGAGGAAGAAAATGACACCTTACTACTATGGCATTTTCACTACATTGACATGCATGTTCTAATAAAGTTGAATGGAAGAATTTAAGAGGAATTGTGGTGGGTGAGATTTCTGGTGGTGAGCATTAAATTGATGTGCATTTTAATGTTAACATTTTTTGATTTTAAAGTTTTAGGAAGATGGAGATTACCTTTGGACCATTGATACTATCTCTTCTGGTTGTTCAACTGCAGCTTGCTCACTTTTCACTTCAGCTTCCCTGGCCCTGGAATAAGCATTTAATTGACCAAAAACAATGAGATTCACTTTAGAACATTTTACTTCATACTTGGGTGATTTTTAATAAATGATTCTTTTTCTTTGAGCCAATAACATCGAATCTGTACGATTTCTGAATTAGGATTCGACATAAACAACCTTTACTTTTCATATGAAAAAAGTTATTGTATTTAACTTTTAAATTTTAGATATGACTAATCTATCAACTCAATTTTGACCTAAATTAAAGTAGTAACCTATAAATATAGCAAGAATACTGTTGAGATTTCAAAAGTGAATATGTTTTTAAAATCAGAGAAAAAATTAAGTCCCTCCGTTATAAGTACAAAACGGTTGGGTTTTCAAAATGGATGGAGAAACCCCGTAGCCAATTCTGTGTTGCATAGGTTACTACTTACTACCTATACTAATGTGAATGATTTTGATAATACCTTTCTAGGTACAAATCATACTCCATGATATTTAGGGTGCATTATTAAATATCTCAAAGTTCTAGTATATCGTTTGTGAGATGAATGAAAACTCAAATAAATCATCTATTACCAATTTCTAATCCATTTTAGCGCATTCTTACTTCACCAATTCATTGTGTCAATTCGCGAATAGATTAACAAACTCTTGGCAAATGGGATTAGACACTCCTTAATTAACATTCTTAATTAATGAATAAATTCCATTTTATCAGCAAGTAACAAAACTAATCTACCAATACGTCAAACTCACTCCAATCTACCAGCAATAACGGAACTACCAGAACTATAGCACTACTGTCGAGTGTCGACAAACAGAAAATCAGTTGACGTCGTCGTTTAACAACCTCATATACCTAAAATGACAAAACTAACCTCATTTTCATAGCTGAAAATGCGTACTTGGAGGGTATATCATGGAAATGAGTTTTACTTTTATAACATGGCATTAATTGGTGAACCGCTCTCGAAAACAGAGAAAAAGCAGAACAAAATACTGCAATGCTTAATGTTTTTTTTCTGATCCCTGTGAAAAAAAAAATAACATAACAAACTCGGAAAAAAAAACTCGAGAGATAGAAATTAATACGTAGTGAAATCCAACTCATTAATTTAATTTTTTTTTTAGTACACCGGATAGGTAGCATTGCTCGACGAAAAAGATTTCGCATTTAATTTTACTCAGTGATCCATATGTTTGGATTATCGATTTTAAAGGAAAACTGTTATATTCACCTAAAACTTATAGTAAAACTTCAGCATTACAAACTAACTAACTATTAACTAACTAACCTGTCCGCCATCGACGAGTTTTTTAAGCTCTTCAACTGTTCTTCAATCCTATAAAAACAAAAATTCAATGGAGTTTAGTTTCAATTTTATGCGAAACAAGAGATTTCGAAACAATGTAGCTAAAACCGAAAACAATACGATACCTTAAAGTTTCGACGTCATCGTTATGCATTCTGCCATTGGCGAAAGCAAAGAAGATCGCAGAAATAAACAATGTGAAGAGAGCAAATTTTCTTAGAGAAATTTCCGCCATTAGTACTCTCTCTCTCTCTTAAACACTCTGTTTTCTCTCTTCTAAAATTTGTAATAGGAAGAGTTGAAGAGTTGTGAGACGAGGAGAGTTAAAGGCAAATGGTGAGGATAGGCTGGTTTTTATAAGAGAAAGGACGGGCCTAACATGCCTCTTTTTTCAACCTTTTTTTTCCTGTAAATATAAAAAAACCTTTTTTTTATAGTACTAATTAATGCAATAGTATTATAAATGAAGCATATAGATTATAGATATTAGATAGTACTACTGCTAAGTGCTAACTAATTATCAACCTAATAGTTTACCCCCATCCCGGTATCTAACTGCTACTAACTGAACTCTACGACTCACTATGAGGCATGATGTGCGCGGAATTGTTGAGATAAATGAGATTCTACAACTCCGTGGGGCCTTGAGGTAAGGGGCGTGTTCGGCAATCGTTTTTCAAGTAGCGCTGATTGATTTGATTAAGTTAAAATTCTTGTAAATGTGAAAAGTAGTGCGTCGTAAAGTAGTATTTTAAGGTAGGTTTTAGTGAGGTAACTATTTGAAAGAAAAATACTACTCCATTGGCAAATTATTTGTTAACAAGCAACGAAAAAGAGGACATTTGGTTAATTTCACTTGTATTATCCCATCTTATCTCTTCTATCTTGTTCGTAGTAGAGCCATATTCTTTTTGAAAACTATATCTTCGCCTTCGTTTAAAAACTAGTAAATGATAAAGGCAGGTTTTAACTTATTTGAAACCGGAGGAAGTATAAAGCATTAGCTTTTGAGGTAGCATAATGTTTGGAGTTAGCTTTTAAAGGTATGTACAACATGGTGTTCTTTTACAAATCCAACAATTAGTTTTACCGAGTACTAATTGTTTTATAAACAATTTGACAATTAGTCTCTAACACCTAGCATCAATCTGACCACAAAAAACTAGTAAAATAGCTAAAAGTTGCTACAATTGCTACTAGCAACATTTGTCAATCATGCTCATGATGTGTATTGCTGCGATAATGAGATTGTTTTGAGATCAAGAAAGGTTTTGGCTCATATAATAAGAATATTAGTCTATTACCGCATATATATTATCTTTCTATCCCAAAATAAATACACAATCTGACTAATACTCTTATCACTACACAACTTTAACCACTAATATCTCTAATTATATATTACTAGGAAAATAAAAGACTTTCTCGGGATTTTTGGTCATCCGTTTGATTTTTTGAAAATAGGTGGATTGAAATTTCAAATTGAATATAAATAGAATAAATAAAAATAGTAAACATGTGTAATAAAGTTATAATGAATTGATATGTTAAAAAAATACATTGACATCATAAATATGAACACTTGTTTTTATATATTATCAAAAAAATTTAAAGTCAAAGTGAAGCATTTAAATTGAGAAAAAGTTATGGTGTTGCATTTTTTTAGAATAGAGGAAGTAAAATAAAGATAGGTCGATCATAAACAGATAGCTACGAATTAAGAAAATTAGTAGACTTTTCTAGTTTTATGTAGATAAATAACTACGCAATGTGTCCATGCATTTTAAAAATTAATCTATGTTGCATTAAATAATACTCCCTCTGTTTTTTTATCGTTTTCACTTAGAATCTTGACACTATTCATATTTAGAGAGAATCTTCTCAATTTTTTTTCAATTTATAAGAAAAAATATAGTCATGTGGGGTCTTGTTTGATTCGTCTCAATTGGTACATTATTAATATTCAATCGTTATAATTTTTACTAATATATAATGAAAGATATTTAAGTTCAAAGATGTGCATTGGGAAATGCGCACAGGAAAGTGAGAAAGATAAAAAAAACAGTGGGAGTATCATTTATGTTAGAAAATCAAGTATCGAAAGGGTAAAATCTGAATTTTCATATTATCTTTTGATTTAGGAAATAATTTTAATAATTTAATTAATTATAAAAAATAATTATTTAGGCTTTTCGAAAATGGGCTTGAAAATACAATTAACTATCATGAATAATTACTTCACCTTTTAAAACCGGGCTTGCAACAAATAAATAGACTTTGTGTTCTTAAAACAGTTTTGGACTTAGCTTATTTTTTATCATCCCTTGGACCAATTGACGGTATGTTTTATCATCGGATACTAAATCGGGGAGACATGATTATATGTCTACATTGCTCAATATTTTTAATAAATATATAAGAAATAAATAAGAGACTATTTTTTTAGGAGCTCACCTTTAAAAAAAACTGTGAATTATAGCGTCTAAATAAAGAACAAAATAAGGGGTTTTTGTTGCCTTTGAGGGGAATATAAGGGTTTCTTTTTAAAGTGAGAGGAGCTTTTAGATACTCTATTCAAGACAACTAATTTATTTTTTGTCTCCAATAAGAACTTGTTATTAAATTTATTTCCCCTCAAACAAAAAAAAGTAAATAAATTTAATTTAGATTCTCTATAATTAAACTCAAATCCTTCAAAAAGAACAATCGAAGTGTTTCGCGCTATAAAAGATGAAATTTTTGTGAGGTGAATCGCACAACAAGTGGGACGATGGACAGGTGTCAAAAGCATGTACGATAAACCTCCTTTATCAATATTTGAAAAGTGTATTCACACTGTCAGCGAGCTCCGATATCGGTTCTCGCGGTTCCTATGAGTGCTAAGATTAATAGAAGATTAATTTTGTTTTTTTCTTTTTTGAAAAGGAAAGAAACACTTTAGAATTGACCCCTAATCCGGAGGCCAACCTAAAACATCCTTGAGGATGAGGAGAGAAAAATCAAAATCAAAAGAAGGAAAACAATATAAAAGCGAAACCGCAGAATGACCCCTATTGGTCATGAAGTCCGCCGCACGATTAGCTTCCCTAAAGCAATGGGCCACCGAAACAGAATTGAACTTCAAAAGCTCCTTTCCTGCATCACAGATAATATTATTAATCTCCCAAGGAATTTGCCAATTATTTTTAATAGCATTAATAACAGCTAAGTTGTCACCCTCAACAACAATATTAGGAAGATTCAGGATAAGAGCCCCCCTATTGGCTTCAAGGAGTCCCCAAGCTTCAGCTTGGAGAATGCTCGTATACTCTCAAAGCGACTAGCACCCGCAAGAAGAACCTCACATGCATGATCACGAATAACAAAACCAAAGGAGCTGCTCCCACTACTTAGCTCCGAACCATCAAAATTGACTTTTAAAAAATTACTGGAAGGAGGAGACCAAACAATATCCCTACCACTTCTAACATTACTAGTAGGAGGGCGACTAACCACAGCCTCATCCATCATCTTCTTAGGATTGACCCAATCCTTAACAAACGAAAAAATAGCAAAGCTAGTTTTCCTAGACAAGATTTGCTCAGCATTAAAAATGAGCTTATTACGAAAAAACCAAACAAATCACCAAATAGAGGAGTATAAGCCCAAATCATCATTAGATGAGAGAAGACGGATCTGAACTAATATATCACGAAACGGGTTATAAGAAGAAACTAGTTTTTAGGTCCGGGCTATATGCCCTAGGTACTTATTATTTCATTTATTAGTATTTTACATACATTGAAATTATAACGCCAAATATTACTTGGTTTAGTGGTTAAGACATTAGTACACAAGCTTGAGGTCATGGGATCAAATCTTATACCATGCATAATCTAATTTTTTTCATTGTATGTGGAGTACATGAAGTCAAAACTCTAAGAGATAGCGCCACGTGGCACAGTTCCTTGTTGAGGAACACCTTTTAATATATTAGTATAGATAGATAGTGGGCAAGCTAGGAAGAAGCGGCCAATCAAAACTTGCATGGAGATGCTGGAAAATATCTAACGTGAACGGACACAAGAAGAAGAGGTGGGAAGCTGACTCACAATGGTTATTACAGAAAACACATTGTTGAGGAAGGAACACATGACTTTTTTCTAGTCTCTCCTTTGTGGGAAGACCGTCATTACACGCCTTCCACAAAAAATTCTTAATTTTAGGAGAGATCTTTAACTTCCAAATCCAATGAAAATTGGCAATTTCTGGAGGGGAAGGGATCAAACCTTGAGCCAGCAACGCACCTGACTTAACAGAGTAAGCCACGTTCGCAGTCAAACCCCAAATCAAGTTATTCGGTTGGACATTGAAAGGGATAAACAAAGAACAAATAACCTTTGCTATACTCGAAGGCACTAGCGAATAAACAAGCGAGGTATCCCATTGATGATTTGGAAGAATACAATTACTAACTTTAAATTGAGTAGGGTTATCATGAAGTTGAATAATTTCTTTAAGAGGATACTGAAATACCCAGTCATCATGCCAAAAGCTAATTTTAGTACCATCACCAAGTTGCCACCTCAACCCTTTCTTAAAAATTGCCCGGAGCCCCATAAGATTCTTCCATTGCCAAGAGGCCACAACATACGGCTTATGATCAAAAAGCGCTTTATATTTAAAAAATTTATTTTTAACCAACTTGACCCATATATTACTATCATTCTTAATAATTTTCCAAAGTAATTTCATTTGAAGAGAAATATTATTAGGCTCTGCCTTTCAGAAACCAATACCCCCAAAGATCTTTGGGCGGCACACCCTATCCCAACCAATAAGATTAGCCGTTTTATTACTAACATCTTTATTCCAGAAAAAATATCTATAAACTTTATCTAGACTAGATAAAATTTGGCTTAGGAAGCAAAAAACTTTGCATTTGAAATTGCTTTTGTAGCCAAATTAGCTTGATTAAGAACTGTTCTGCCTGCTTGTGACAGAGAATTAGCTTTCCATTTAAAAAGTTGATTTTTAGCTCTAGAGACAATTGTAGAGAAAGTTTCTTTAGTAACCCTATCTTTAATAATTGGACAACCTAAGTATTGCCCAAGATCATAAGATTCAGTCATTTGTAAAATACTAGCAAAATTACACTTTTCGTCCTTAGAAACATGTCAGTTACTTGAAAAGCCAATTTATTGAAATTGACCAACTATCCTGACATAGTGCAGTACTTGTCTAAAATATTTTTAATTCTATAGCAACTTTGATCACTAGCTTTAGCAAAAAGCATTGTAGCATCTGCAAATGTTAAAAAGGGGACTTTAATTCCTGACTTTCCAACCGAAACACCTATAAGTTTGTCAGAATGGTTACTAGCTGCTGCAGTTTCTCTAGCTAACAGTTTAGCACAAAGGATAAACAAATAGGGAGACAACGGATCCCCTTGTCTAATACCCCTAGAAGGGAAAAATCTATCACCAGGAATACCATTAACTAGAACCGAAAAAGAAACTGATTCAATGCAACTCTTAATCCAATTTCTCCATTGAAGAGAGAAACCTAGCTTCTTTAACGTTATCTGAATATAGTTCCATTCCAGCCTATCATAGGCTTTTTCCATATCCAGTTTAATAGCTATCCAACCTTGCTTACCTGTTTTTTTCTTAAAAGAGTGGAAAACTTCATGAGTTATCAAAATATTATCTTGGATTAACCTTTTCGGCACAAAAGCCCCTTGGAGAGGGTGTATAATCTTGCCAAGAACAACTTTAAATCTATTAGTGATTACTTTAGAAATGACTTTATATATAGTGGAACAAAGGCTAATTGGTCTAAAGTGATTAGCTATTGAGGGATTGTCAATTTTTGGGATCAAAGCTAAAAAAGTGTGATTTATTTCTTTTAGTAGCTTTTCAGAATGGAAAAAATCTTGAACTGCACGAATTACTGAATTACCTACTAATGTCCAGTATTTCTGGCAGAAAAAGGGAGGATACCCATCAGGACCCGGAGATTTATCCGGGGCAAGATAAAAAACAGCAGCCTTTGTCTCCTCTCCTATTACAGGAGCACATAAAATTTACGAAAAATTGATGTCAGAGGTCCCAACTATGGCTCAACATTTTTAATAGGTCCCAACTACTGATTAACCTGTGGAGGTCCTAACTTTATGGGACATTATCTTTCATTGGACCCTCCAGGTTACTTGACCTGCTGGAGCAGATTATGAGTCACATGACTCCTTTAAAAATCACGTGACACCCCTCCTGTCTTCTTCCTCCCCTCTCCTTCAGCCTTTAACGTTCATCATTTATGTCCTCCATCTTTATCTCTCATCAACAATGGTTGTCCAAACCAAAAGAACTCCACCGCACCGACCCAACATTTCATGAACAGAACTTCAACAAGATATCCAAACACAGCTAAGTTCTTTGTAACATAATCCAAGCTTCCTCAAAGTCTAACCAAAGAAAAACACTAGAATCATTTTTTATGACTGAGAAAGACCACAAAGTCACAAATTGTTCACTGTATACAAAAGATGCCCTCACGCATCCCAACAAAACCTATTTTACAAAATTTCCATGAACAACATTCTAGCATAAAAACGCAGTAAATTAAAATAACAACTTAAACTTCAATTGATCTAACCCCAAAAAAAAGAGAGATGAGTAATCAGATGATATAACTTTTAATCTGGAAAAATTAAACCTTTACGAACGGTTTCGATCTCGGCAGCAGCACGACGGGCGACATTGGTGACCTTCTTGTCATTGGCGGCAGTGTTGGGGGCTTTCTTGCGGATGACAACGGGCTCTTAATCTTGGCTCATTGGTCCAATTCCTGCCATTTTTGAAGTAGTGCGAAAGGGTCAGAATGAGATGTTAGGATGCGTTTCAACGTTATGGCTCATGACTCTGCCTTGCCGCCGCCTCCGCGCAGCTGCGTCCCATTGGAGCTTCGCCCCCTGCGTGGCCCCCACCTGCTACTTGTGCACCGCCTCCCTCTCTTCCTTCGTGCTCCATTGAAGCAGAGTACCTGGTTAATGAGTTCAAGAAATAAAAAATAAAGATGTTTAAAGATTTAAGAAATTAAAAATAAAATACAAAAATATCAATTTACCTATTCAGCAAGTTATAAGTCATCTGGGTCCAATAAAAGATAATGTCCCCTAAAGTTAGGACCTCCACAGGTTAATCAGTAGTTGGGACCTATTAAAAATGTTGAGGCATAGTTAGGATCCCTGGCATCAATTTATAATTACATATCATCAGAGATTATTGGCTCGAGTAGCTTAAATTCTTCATACTCATTGAAATAAGTGTTAGAATTACTTATAAATCTAGTTCAAAACTTCTTAGTAATCTCATCCATTATTTGCGTGGGATTAGTAATTATTTCCACAGAACCCAATAAGATTTCCTTTATTAAATTTCTATTATGCCTTATAGAAGCATGAGCATGGAAAATTTCTGAATTAACATCACCCTTTAACTGGTAATTAACTTTGCTTCTTTGCTTCCAATACTCTACACTAAAAGCCATCTGTTTCTCTCTTTTACACAAAAAACGATGTTGCTATTGTTGGAGCTTGATATCATCCCCATTAATTAACAATTGTGCTTGAACGTGTTGAAGTCTTTCATTAACAATTCGAATTTGGTGAAATATATTACCAAAAGCTCTTTGATTCCATTCTTTAGAGTTTTTCTTTAAAAGTTTGCATTTTTGGACTAAACAATACATATAGGAACCATAAAATCTATTACACCAAGTTTTCTTAACTAACGTATTATAATCCTTTCTTAAACACCACATTTTTTCAAACTTAAAGGGAGGTGCTTTAATGTTATTTGAGGGGAGAAAATCTAGAGATAATTCGCAACGATCCGAAGATGTGAAAACATGATGTTTAATTTTTGCTGAGGAAAAATTAATAACCCATGAAACACTAGCAACACCCTTATCCAGCCTCTCATAAATCTAGCTCCTACAAAAGGAATTTCAGTTGTAGCCGTTTGACTCAATAAGTTCTGCATAATATGGCTTCTGCTAGCCTTATAAACTGATTCTCCTAGCTTGTCTTGCTCATTACTTAATTCATTAAAATCCCCTAAAATTATAAAACGAGAAGTTAAAGATGATATATAACAAATTAACCCATCCCAAAACTCAGACTTATGATTGTTATTTCCAGTATACAAAAACAGCAATAAAAGGCGAATTGATTCTAAGAAAGTTAATAGAGCAAGCCATAAATCTCGAGGATTATATTACAACAAGATTAAATGGATTGACATTGCAAACTTTCCAAAATAACCAAACCCCTCATGAGGATCCAAAAGTTGGAACATAATCAAAGTACTGAAAGCCACACTTTCGAGCACAAGTTATACTAGGGGCAGACTGCACTTTTACTTCACAAGCATCAAGATTTTAATCTTGTTGCTTTTACAAAAATCATTACATTATGATGAAACATTGCTTCTACCCACACCCCTTATGTTCCAAAATTCAATCGACATGTTTTATTTATGCAAAAACCAACCAACCAGCTTACTTATATACTTAGTTGCAGACCATGATTGCTCAAGAGAGGGGCTACTCATCTAATTCCTCTTCCTCTTCCTCTTCAGGACTGAGGAAGCATCATCTTCCTCTATTTCTTCAATTCTACGCTTAGCAGAGCCAGTCTGAGAGGAGAGTTCCACTGGGAGTGTTGGGTCCATACCCATTTTTCAATTTGTTTGATAATGGAGTTGCCTGAGTTGAGTGAGTTGAAAGAATTTTCAGCAAGGGAGTTTAACTCCTCAAACATCCCCTCCACTTGATGCTCCATCATAAGAGTTTCATCATCAAACTCATTCTCATCATACATCAGAATAAGAGTGATATCAGACAGAGTAAGAGGAATATACTTACTGGCATTAATGAGAGCTGAGGAGACAAAAACTCTAGTAGGAGCTGAGTGTACCAAGGGTGGCACTAGCACATCAGCACCTTGAATCCTCTCAGACACAGGTTCTACACAAGCCGGAGAGACAGGAGGAATGTGCATGATAGCCTCATCATTAGAGGACTCGTCGGAGATGGGAGTAGCAGCATATAAAACTTTACCTTTACCTTTGTCAACATGATCAATAGGAGGAGATTGGACTATAGCAGGTTCTTTCTGAGTGATATTAACAACATCTTTAATAACAATTCCTTTACCAGGAGGGTTTGAGGTCAAAACAACATTTTTGACAGGGAGATGATGGGGGTTGTGTTTAGCAATATGCTTGGACTAAACATGCACCACATCAGCTTGCTCAGCTGTGGTGGCGTGGTTTTCTTGTCCAGCAGCTTTAGCAAGAGCATTATAGAGACAATTCTGCTTAGAGTTCTTAATGAGCTTGATAGTTACCTCTTTTTTAGGAGAGGTAAGCAGTGGACAAACATCAATAGCATGCACAGATTCACCACAAAAAGAACACCTTGTGGAAAAATCCTCATACCATATTATATAGCCTTGAATCAAGTCACCAACTCTACTCACTTCAGCAAACTCTAAGAGGGGAGCTTGAATATCCACCCTAATACAAGCCCTAGTAAACGTGATCTTGTTCCATAGCAAGGATCTTTATTCAAGCTTATTTAAGGCTCTAATATCATTAGCAAACAACAGATTAGCAATTGAATCGAAGTTTAACAGTTCAGCAGGAAGTCTTGGGATTCTAACCCACAAATCCAGCCATTTGACCTCTTCGAAATAGGGATCAAAAGATGGTTTCCATGGATAAAGAACAAACAGATCCCCTTGGACATGCCAAGGTATGTCAGACCAAACCAAAGCCAAATCTTGAGGATTGGCGAATCTCAGTATAATCTAATGATCCCCATTTCCAAGTAATCCACATCCCCCTTAACAAATTTCCAATCTGCCTTTGTTTTGGCAATGATTGTACGTAAGTCTAGGGGAACATACATCATTTTTCCTATGAGACAAGACTTTGAAAGCTCAAGAATATCTTTCCTAACCCGAGGAAGATTATCTAGGATAATAGACTCAAGGAAACACAGAAAGGGGGGGGGGCGGTGGGTCTTTAGCATTAATATCAGTAGTAAACTCATTAGAATCAGGAACCACATTTTCAGGGGGGGAAGGGACTTCAGAATTTAATGGAACAGCAGCAATAGGGATAGGTGAAGTGGAAGAAGAACTTATAGTTTCACCATTAATAGGGTGAGGATTTGACACTAAAGCTTCCTAAAAAATTTAGACTTATCCATCTTTAATGCTATCCAATTTACAGAGAGAATAAACTTTAACACATAATTTACTTGAAGAGAAGAAGGAGAAAGGGATGAGAATAAAATCGTTACCTGATCTCCTCTTTTATAGCAAAAGAGGAGAGAAACATCATAAACTAAGCTTACCAATCTGCCACTGAAACATTCATCGCAATAAATGCTGAAGGATTTTTGCTGTATCTACCACCAAGAGTAGAGTAGTCTAGAATAGAACTGGAGTACCCTCTAGGCACAAGCAATAGCCGCTGCATCAAACCTCGCACGCCACCATAATGGGACTCCTCACCAAAAAATATTGAACCCTAAATCACATTAAATGCTTTGTAGACTAAAACCCTAATAAAACCCCGTCTTTTGTACTTAAATTGTAATAAATTAAACCATTTACTCCAATTAAAAGCCCGTTGAGAAACTTTATGGAAACTGGCCGACTTCCACCTACACTCCACAGAACAATTAGGTGGCTCTAGCAGTTTTTGGGGTAAAACCCCAGTTAAGTAGGCTAAATTCGTAGGCTGATGATGATTTTGGGGAAACCCAACAACTGGGTTAAACAACAGGATTTTATGTAGAAATGCTACTCTTATGATGAAATTCAACAGACATAGAAGCAAGTGATATCTTAATTCAATGCGGGATTTGAGATCTAGGATTCTTTGGTGAATTGGGGAATTTGTTTTCGAGGGTTTGGGGCCTGGGGTGTTTTTTCATTTGGGTCTCTTTTTTGCTGCAGAGCTTCTCTCACTAGAACTTTCTCTCTCATGACTTTTTTTCTCTTCCCTTATATAAGATTAGAATTTGGTAATTGTAGTTTGCTTGGAAGTTTAATCTCTTTGATTGTTCGTCTAGCGAGGAAAGAAGATCTAGGGTTTCATAATCACTGTAAGTATCTAGAGGACCACACAAGTATTTTCACCCAATCGACTATATATCAGTGGATCGTAAGCCGAATTATTGCTAATTCATAGATTGTATTGCTTCAGATGAAATTTTTTATTAAGGCTATAGTTGATCTAATATGCGATGTAATTAGTTCTGAGGTCTTATGTATTTGTATTGGAATTTTAGATTTCTTAGAAAATATTTGTAAGTGTCGTCTAGCTTTCTATTATCAATGAAACCATAGTCTGTCAAAAAAAGAATAGTCCATTTATCAAATCTCTTTTGTTTATGATATTGTGAGTATGTTCTATTTATAATTGTCTGGTACAAGATTCATCTGTTTTCTTTCTAATTAACAAAATTTATTTTCCTTTTCCTAATCCACTGTTGTTGAGTGAGCATCTTTTCACGTTGCCATACAGGGACAAGGTTGTATTATCTCGCAACTTCCCTGCCGTATGTAATAATACTAGTAACAATTTGTTGATGGATAATCTGACACCTAGGCACTAAACTACGTTTAGCCTAATAATACATTTTTTAATCTGGATTGGAGCGATTTGCTAAAAAATTGTGATTTGATAGGATTCTTCATCTTACCTACTATTTTATGAAAAATTGACACCAAGGCTCTTGAAAAATGATAGGTTGCGAGGGCCCATGTTGCTTATTGATTTAGTTGGTTGGAGCTCCAACTTAGCAAGCGTCCTCTAGCTCCTTTCCAAACAAGAAGACTAAGTATTGATTCCATTGATATAGTTTTTAACTTCTAAACAAATTTAGAGAGTTTAATAATTTCACAAAAATAATGTAAAGTTCTGAAAAATAAATATTGTGACAGACGCAAATATCGACACAAAAAATTAATAAACAATTGACACAAGGATTTAACGCGGTTCAATAAAAAGATGTTAGCTACGTCCACACAATAGGGAGAACTGATTCTATTAAATTTAGGAGAGAGAACATAACAGATTGTCCAGCCTGAATAGAGCGAGACTCTCATGCTTGGTTAAACCTAGCGCTAGATAATTCAAGGCATATTTCAACAAATCTCCACCTTGACTTGAATCCTCTCCGCATAACATAGGACAGATAACAGATGGTACCAGATGCCACAAAGAAGGGCAAAATGTACCCAGACTCTCTCTGCCTCAGAATATATACCCCTAAAGGTCAGGCTAACAACTTAGAACATTTAACGAGTCCAACCAATGTTTGAACTTGCCATGAGGAACCGGCTTTGTGAGCCTATCAGCAGGATTATAAGCAGTACTTACTTTCATCACCTTAATCCTCTTCTCACTTCTTAGGAAATGATATCTTACATCTATGTGCTTAGTCCTCTCATGATAGACTTGATCCTTTGGCTAGGCATATTGCACTTAGATTATCGCAATACACAATAGCTTGGCTGGTGACTAGACCTTCCAGCTATATCCCCTCTTTAGCAGCTTATGTCAATCCCATATACTCTGCCTCAGTAGTAGATAAAGTAACTGTAGCCTGAAAAGTTGCCTTCTAATTAACAACAGAACCACCTAGAGTGAATACATAACCAGTCATAAATCTTCTACTGTCAACATCTCCAGCATAATCAGGATCAGAATAACCAACCACTAAACAATGTGTATCATTCCCATAAATGAGACCAACATCATACGTACCTCTAAGGTAATAGAAGATCCTCTTCATAGCTTGCCAGTGTTCCTTCCCAGGTTGCACATGAGCTTGCTAACAACACTAACAACATGTGCAAGATCCGGTCTAGTGAAGACCATAACATACATCAATCTTTCAATTGCACTAGCACATGGGATTCGAGAGTCATTCTCATCATCAGACTGGGGTGCAAAAGCGAAGATAGATGTACATTTGCAGTTTAGGAGTATTCATAGGCTTATTAGCTGATAACATGTCAAACTTTGACAATATCTTCTGAATGTAGCTTTTCTATGGCAAGAAAAAGTTCTTCTGACTTCTTTCCCTATAAATCTCCAACCCCAGAATCTTTTGCGCAACACCCAAATCCTTCATCTCAAACTCAGCACTGAGAAGACCCTTCAACTTCTGAATAACAGACTTGGACTTTACAGCTATGAGCATATCATCTACATACAGGACCAGTTAAACCATGGAGCCATCATCCAGCTTGCTGTGATATACACAACAATCATATAGACTTTTGTTGCAGCCCAACTCTTCTAGCTCTATCAAGGGCTATACTAGGTTAATGTGCTTTTGACGAGGCTGATTAGTGACTAGAAGATTCTACCAAGTCGGTTTCAGTAGCAACATGTTGATCTTCTTCACCTTGGTGCTGTGATTCACTCTCATCTTGAGTAACTTGCAGCTCCACCTGTGTATCAACATCACTACTAGCTGGCACCATAAAGAACTTCACAGTGGGGTTAAACATAGAATTTTCATCAATTATACTTCTACTATGTATAACTCAACTTTCAAAAGGTGATCAGATTCTATAGCCTTAACTTCAGTCCCAAAACCCACAAATACACCCTTCTTAGCTCTACGTTCTAATTTACCCTCACTTAAATGATAATAAACAGTGGAACCAAAAACACTCAACAATGAATAATGTGCAGGCTTACCAGACCACACCTCATAAGATGTTTTACAATCAATACATGTGTGAGGTCCATGGTTAATCAGATGATAAGTTGTACTTATAACTTCTGCCCAATATCTTCTAGTTAATTCAGTATTAGAGAGCATGCACCTCGCTCTCTCCAACAGTAATTGATTCATCCGTTCTGCTACCCCGTTCTGTTGTGGAGTATGATGACGAGAATCCCTTCATTCTTCCAGAACTCATTAAACTCAGACCAACCGAATTCCAGGCCATTATCAGTTCACAATCTTTTGTACTTCTTCCCAGCTTGATTTTCCACCAAAGCCTTCCATTGCTTGAAGTTCTTGAAAACCTCAATTTTATGCTTCATCATAATTAGCCAAGTCATTCTTGAATAAGCCTTGATCATAAACACAAAATACATGTGACCTTCAGTAGATTCAATTTGGGAAGGACCCCAACAGTCAGAATGGATATAATTAAGTGTGCCCTTTATCCTATGAACACCCTCTGGAAACTTGCTGCAATAAAGCTTCCCAAACACATAATGCTCGCAGAATTGTAGATCCTGCATCTTGTTCCCACAAAGAAGATCCCTCTATTACAGAATTTGCATCCCTCTTTCACGCATATGGCCAAGGCTCATATGCCAGAGCTTGGTCACATCACCAGTGGAAAAAAAGGCAAGGGCTGCGATACAAGGGCTGCGGTTATCTGAAAACCGCAGCCCTTGGGCCTAATTAATCCACGTTTATTCTCCCAGCCCCAGTCCACGTTACTCCCCCCTCTCATTCTCTCTCTCGCGTGGTCGTGCGCTCTCACCCAAACTCTACCTCTCTTCTTCTCCCCCACCCCGTTTCTTTCTCTCATACTCTCTCGGTCTCTCCCCACAATCCTGAACTCACTTTCTCAAGTTTCCTCCTCCAAGTTTCCATCTTTTACGTCGTCAGAACAAATTTCACAATCTCAAATTCAATCCAAACCCTAACTTTCTCTCTCCTAGGGTTTCATTCGCAATCTTCCCACAATCATGGAACCGGAACCAAGCAACACAGGTGCCGGAAACCCTAGCGAACATCACAAGGAAGCTGTTACGAAGGTGCCATCGAAGGATCCCAAGAAGAAGGACGAGAAAAAGGAGAAAGATCTCGTAATTTCTTCTCTCTGATTTTCAATTTCAGTCTTAATTTTCGCTTTTTGCAATTTGTGGTGCTTAAATGAATGTCGAAATTGTTATTATTATTTTTTTTTGGTTAATTTTGATGTTGTGAACAAATTGTTTCCGAATTTGTTAAGTGTAGTGAATGTTCATGGTTTATTTTAACATCCTGCGTTTCATTCTCCTGTCCTCTGGAGTAGCAGGTTTCTTGATTTTTTCCGCTATGGCGGTGTTCCTTGACATATTAGCTATTGAGGCTTGAATTCTGCTTCTTTTGCACACTCGTTGTTTTCGCACGTTTCAGTGATCTTGAGGTTTTAATGTGTCGAGATTGGTTGTTGTTGGTCTCGGGGTCCTGGTAATGAGTAGTTATTGTTACTGTGGCAGTTGGTTTAATCACATGAGAAATGGTTTTCATTTCCATAGTTCTTTTTGTTGTAGATGTTATGCTCCTTGATGTCTGAGCAGACGGCTGGATGGTTTTCACTTTGGGTTTGGCATTTTTCATTGTTTGTTCTTTAAAACTTTCAGAAATTGGTTGAATGCAGCCAAACAACTATCATCCCCAGAAGACGCTGAGGCATTTTCCTTGCATGAGCTAGGACATGAAATCTCTGAACTGGAAAGGAAACTTTCAAGCAATCAACATATTAGACTTTGCCACAATGATCTGCAATATGGTAACATAATGATAGATGAACAAACAAAGTCAATACCTATTATAGTAAGTCTTCTTGTCCTAAGTGGTGAGCTTTAATTATTGTTATTTATCTCATATTTTTATTTTTTCTATACCCTTTAGTTCTCATATGAATCCACTTTTTCACTTAATTCTTTGCTGCTATATGGTTTGTTTATTGAATTTTGTTGTTCAAGTGGAAGAGAATGGTATGATTGAGTGTGATTTGCTATTTTTTATGGGCAAAGTTTAATTTTTTTGATGGTTGATCTTCTTGTCAATTATTTAGTTTCTGCTGTGATTTGATTGATCAAAGTTTTGATCTTTTATTCAGAGAATTGTAGAAATAGTTTAAGTTGGATGATGGAAACTAGCTTTTAGTTGAGCCTAAAAATGCTGATTGCTTTCAAAATGGATCTGTTTAGAGGGTAGTTTTACTAATTGATTCTAATGTTTTAAACAAGATGTTTTCTTGAGGAATTTTATGATGTGGGAATGATGAAATGTCGAACCGAGGCTGCGGTTTGTCCAATAATCGGGATTATGGAACATGGTTATGAGGGGGTATAAATTTGACTCCTTAATGTGTTGGTGACAAACTTTGAGAAATTTGGTAGTATTCATACTTTAGAACAAAGGTAAAAATTTAGTTGGTCTGACCAAAATGTTTCGTCAAACCGCTTAACTATAAATTGCTATGTCAGACAATGGCCGCAATATTAGAATAAAGTCGCATTATAAGTCCGCATTGTTCATCTAAGAGCAAAGAAGTCTTATCGTCTAGGTGCATCACCCCCCTTGCCAGGCCCCCACCCTAGCCCAGCATCCTTCTCGCCGCCCCCATTGACACCCTCCTTGCTGCCCCCGCTACACCCCCGGCCCCTGCAACCCCCCTTGCCACCCCCCCGCTTGCCCCAGAACCCCCCCTCGAGTTATGGATTCGGGTGTTGGTCTCAAAGATGAACTATGAACTAGTGTGAGCTACGGATTCGGGACTAATATTCTAGGTTGGCTTATCACTTATGATATCATGTAGTTACTCCTAGGAATGGCGGTCAGACCATTGTTTACCTAAAGAAAGAGCAAGAGTTACAAAGAATGGAAAAAAGTTATATAGTTCACAACAAAAAATAACTCAAAAGTTGAGAGAACAAAGGTAAAAATTTTGCATTCACTTTCTTCTTGTTTTGTGCTTTCATGAACGTTATTATTTCCTCGCTTAATGGACTGATTTATTTAGCTCTAATAAAGTCACTTTGTTTAATTTATACCTTCAACTTCTTTGGCTAAATCTTTTGTGAAATAAAAGGTTAGTTTAACATGGTTATTCAATTAGTAGCTTCTAGTTCTATGTATATCTTTATTCTTTAGGTTGATAATGGATATATCTTTCTTACGTGGAAAGTTCACTTGTAATAGCATGATACATGGTTATAATGCTTTTCAAGGGTTTCGCGATGCGAGTATACCATGGCTAATATTATTCTTGGAGATGGTGTGAAGAAACCAAAGGGAGACAGGTTAGAATTCTTTTTCCGATTATGTTTTAGAAATTAGAACCCTTTTATCCGAAGTTGATTGTTCGAGGATGAACCTTATTTATCCCATTTTCCCCTCAGTTGAAGATGATTGTTCGAGGAATTAGTATGGGCATTGTAGCCCCTTTGGGATCGTACATAGTGCTGGTTTTATTGAATTATTTTGGCCTTGATTGTTTGCTTCATGCATAAAGTTGGTAAATATTTGTGAGTTATTGATTTTTGTGGGATTTCTTGGCCTAATATGCATCAAAGTGGTTATTTTAGGACTTTAATTGCTTTATCCATGGATAATGAAGTGGTTATAGCTTGATATTTGTGTGATTTATTGGCCTAATAAGCAATTAAGTGGATGTTTTCATGGGTTTTTTGTCCTTTGATTCATACAAAAACATGGTGGTATAATGTAATTTTATGCATTTAGTGTCATCAAATATAATTTGACAAACTGTTATAATCATCTAAGTTTATTGATTCATTTTTAACTACATTTGGGATAAGAAGATAACATTTTAGGCTATTTTCGACCATTAGGAACCTTTTAACACATTTAAGATCATGTAATGTAATTTGGCCATATATTTGGCAATAATAATTAGTTTACAAACTATTATAGGCTTATATAACATCATTTATTTGCTTCTAAGTACATTTTGAGTAATTAAAGGCCGTTTTAGGACATTTTCGGTTATATAGGAAAAATTTCACGCATTTAGGGTCATGTAATATAATTGGATTATACATTTGATTATAATAGTTAGTTTATAAACTATTAGATTCATTTAACATTATTTTGTTTTTATTTATGATTAGGTTTACTTGCTTTGGATGTATGTTAGGATCATATAATGTATGTATGGTAGTTGAACTTAGATGTAATCATTTTATACCAAAAAATCAATATAAGAATCATTAAAAGAAAATTTGGACTAGTACTAATTTGGTGGTTGTCGCTGTCAATGGTGAGAATCATGTTATAGCCTTAAAGATCATAAATAGCTACTTCAAAGATAGGGATTTGACTCTACCTATTTTATGCACAGATTTGTTTATAAAGACATTAATTGGAACTTTTGTTGGACTTGTAAATTAGCATATTGATGTATCATGATATTCATGTAATCATGTTGTCGCACCTTATTATGAAAGTTTAGCATCTAATGACGAGTGTTCCCAAATATTGATGTTTCCACTCTCCTCAAAAATAATATCGATGTTTCCACAATGAATTTTAAGAAGTTATGCTGAACACGATTAGTACATCAATTATTGATCAAAATGTGAAAATTAGAATTGCACTAATGCTACAGCTAGCGATCGGGATTTTCCTTGACCAATATTACCCGAATTACATGTGAATGATAAACTGAGGATGAATTTCGTAGGTTTCAATCAGGAAAAATAATAAATAGCTTGTTTTACTAGTCATAGGCCATAGCTCTATGTTCGTCCTCCAGTGATATTGAAGAATGGACTTGTACATAATAATGCACGAAAACTTCTCAAGATTTCAGTTTAAGAGTGTTTATCTTGTTAGTTCTGAGCATCAAATTATATTTTGCATTCATATTGTTTTGAAAAGATTAAGTCACACTAGAGATATCGAAATAGTTATTACTTTCTTACATTTGCTTTCTTTTTCCCAAGTGATTTACTGATATGTACCACCCTCCATTCTTCCCATTCAAACTTCTTTTAACTAAGATTGAAGTTGGTTGAAGAATCAAACTAGGGAGAGAATAGAGAGTTTTTGGTGGAGGAGAAAGAGAATAATCTAAGGATGCCGGTTCCTCTTGCTCCATATCCTACACCTCCATTACCTTTCACTCCACCGGCCCCCACCCACCCTGACACCCCCCTGCTTGCCCCCCTACTACACCCTAGCCTAGCACGGCACCCCCTGCTTCCCCCTCGCTACACCCTAGCCCGGCCCGGCACCCCTCTGCCCCTCCCCCCCTTGCCGGGCCCCCCACCGCCCATCAGCACCCCCCCGGCACCCCCCCTCGCCCCCTCCCCCGCTACACCCCCCAACCCCCTGCTACACCCCCAACCTTGCAACCCATCCCCCTACCGACCATTTGTTTAGCCATTTGTTTTGTTGTAAGTCGCCATGTACTTACAACATCAACTAATTGAAAGTTGTTCTTGTGGAGTGGGTCCGTCCCATTTCGCTTTGTAGTACTTACATAGATATAGTTTCACCTCCAAATTACGGCGATTTTGGTTTTATTTGCCGGGTTCTATCATCTCCCGGAAAAGTTGCTTTTGATGGATTTGGATGCCGATCTTGGTGGAGTTGTAATGTCTTCATGGCTGTTCTTTGGTTGGTTTATTTTTTGATGGTTGTGATCCTGCTCATATATTGCAATTCGAATATTCGAGAGCAGCCTCGAACTAATGTAATTAAGTTATTATTTTCTCTATATTTGTGTAAAAAACATAATTTGTAATGAAAAATGATACTTTTATATATATATATAACTGTTTGGTAACATTTAGGACAACAAAATGTAAAAAAAAAAAATTATTTTTTATTTTTTTTGGGTCACAAGGGCTGCGGTCGGGGCAATAACCAGACCCTTGGTGGGTTAAGGCTTGCGGTTAAGGGCCAAAGCTGCAGCCCTTGGTGTGTTAAGGGCTGCGGTTTTGGCCCTTAACCGCAGCCCTTAACCCACCAAGGGTTGCGGTTATCGCCTCGACCGCAGCCCTTAACGCTCTAAGGGCTGCGGTTAAACTGCTAGTCCAATGGCTGCGGTCAAAAAACGCAGCCCTTAGGCCCCTTTAGACCGCAGCCCTTGGGCTTTTTTCCTCTAGTGCATGCTCCTTATGAACCTTAGATGATGCAACAACAAAGGAACCTGGCACAGTAGAACCTGGTTGAAGATACAAGGTATCATCTTTAATAATGTTCAGAACCACCTTCGAACCCTTTTACACATTCATAACACCACTATCACCTTAGAAACTGAAACCCTTACTATCGAGAAGACTTAAAGATATCAAATTCTTTGTCATTAGTGGAACATGCCTAATTACTTCGTTCAAGGTGCATAATGTACCATCATGAGTCCTCAACCCGATGGAGCCTTTTCCAACTACTTTGCAGGCAGCATTGTTGTCCATATAAACACTGCCCCAACCTATCTGCTCATAAGTAAAAAACCGCCACTCCCAGCATGGACTAATATGATATGATGCCCCAGAATCAAGAACCCACACATCCCTATAATGTGATTGGTTATTAGTAACTAGGGCCAAATCTTGTTTAGAGTTACCATCAGTTTCTCCTAAAGCAATAGAATCTTAATTCTTTTCTTGCTGCTTCTTTTTCTTTAGACATTCATTTTTCCAATGTCCTTTCTCCTTACAATAATTACATGCATCATTAGCTTTAGAAACCTTAATTGGAATTCGAATATTTATGGTTCGATTTCTTTTTACCAGATTTTTCTTGTCTCTTACTTCCAGTAACAACTAATTTTCACTAATAGAAAAATGATAATTTGCGTCTCCTTATTTGCGTCGAACATAAGAAAATACGACACAAATGTTCAAAAACAGACTATTTGCGTCGGATCAAAGTTAACGTACGACGCAAATAAAAACAGCAAATGAGTAGAAGGATAATTTGCGTCGGATGACTAGGAGCATGCGACACAAATGATTAATGACAGAGGGTTTTGGATCCAAACTATCTACGTCGCATCCAAACTATTTACGTCGGATGGGCCCAAGGTGCGACGTAGATATTGAAGGTGGAAATATGTGCGTCGGATGGGCTTACGGGTATGACGCAAATCACCAACCAGCCCGCTCCCCCTTTTATATTTTGGAGTTTGGAGTTTCTCAAACCCTAATACCTCATTTCAACCGCCCGCATACTTTTCCCCCTCATCAGTCACTCATCTCTCTCTCTCCAACGATTCTCTTTCTCTCAAATCACTCCAGCGAAGGAACCCTAAACTGC
Source organism: Beta corolliflora (assembly GCA_947648045.1). Taxonomy (NCBI): domain Eukaryota; kingdom Viridiplantae; phylum Streptophyta; class Magnoliopsida; order Caryophyllales; family Amaranthaceae; genus Beta; species Beta corolliflora. Next base: position 103,451 of record CANSZD010000381.1, read on the forward strand.
ATCGAAGACAACTCTCTAGAAGAAGACTCTCTCGCTGTTTAGCCGATGGAAAAATCGAGTCAGCCGCCGCCGTTCTCCTTCACTCACTCGCTTTCCTTCCGCGAGCCGCTCAACGTTGACTCCGACCATGGCAGCTCATTCTTTGTCTCGGCTCATCCAACCGCACCGTGGATTCTGCTTTAGCCGCCGATCTAGGTTTACGGCTTGTCCACGTGGATGATTCTAGGTCCGAGGAGATCGATGACACTGTTATGGCTCTTGTTCTTGGTTTACAAATCGATGACACTGTCCACCGATCTAGGTTTATGTTTTTCCCCAAAATTTGTATTGTTAATTGCTCTAGATTTTAGTTTTTTTGTATCTATGTATTTCAAGTTGTAAATTTGTAATTATAATTTTTTTTCTCATAATTTAGTGTAAAGTGGTTCCTTTAATGGTTAGAGATGAATTTTTAGTTTTTTTTATTTGTGTTAGATCTGATTTTTTTTGGGTTTCAAAATTTTAATTTCGTTTTTTTATGTTGGATCTGATTTGTTGTTTAGCAAATCATGAACTGCGATAATGAACACAAATCATGAACACAAATCGAAGGAAGTTTAGCAAATCATGAACTGCTCAACTATAAATTTAAATTTTTAAATTTAGTATTATTACTACCATTTGCGTCGCATATAGCCCCTAATGCGACGCAAATGTCTCCTGCCATACACTTGCGCTGTTGTTGTCATGTGCGTCGCACGTTTCCCATGCTCCGACGTAAATGGTTCAAGAATTGCGTCGTCTCCTCGTATGAAGCAGATCTTGTAAGGGACATTTGCGTCGAGACTTGTGGCGCCGGACCGATGTCCGACGCAAATAGTGGTCCCAAGTCCAATGCAAATCAATGATTTTGTAGTAGTGTTCGATGCCTGATTTTCTATACCGAAACCAGATGCCTTATGTCGGACCTCTCTAGTATGCATATGATATCTTACTTCTTCTAGCGACAAACTATCTTTCCCAACAATAAAAGAACCAACAAAATTCTTATAGGACAAAGGCAAAGATACTAACAAAATTAAAACAGCATTCTCATCATCTACTTTAACATCAATATTACGAATATCTAGTAAGATAATATTCACTTGATCTAAATGATTCCTGAGAGGCATACCATCCTGCATATGCAGACTGAACAGTTGTTGCTTCAAAAGCAACTTGTTGTTTAGAGATTTCTTCAGGTTTAGACTCTCCAACTTCAACCACAGACCAACATCAGATTCTTCATCAGTGACCCTTAGTGATGATGTCATCAGCCAAACATAACATGATTGTCGAGTGGGCCTTCACCTCCAGACTACTCGACTCATCGTCATCCGCGCCCACTTTCTTTGATTTCTCGGATAGAGGTGCCGACAACCCATGTTGCTTCAACAGGGCTCGCATCTTGATCTGCCATAGAATGAAACTATTTCTCCCAGTGAATTTGTCAATCTTTGCGTTCAAATCAGACATCTTTGCAAAATTGAAAAATTGCACAATTTCGAACCTTAATAGATCTGGCTCTGATACTTGTTTATTGTGACAGAAGCAATTAACGAAACAAAGAATTAATGAACAGTTGACATAAGGATTTAACATGGTTCACTTACAAGATGTTAGCTACGTCCACACAGTAGGGAGAACTAATTTTATTAGGTTTAGGAGAGAGAACAGGTGCAGAGAACAGAACAGATTGTCCAGCCTAAACAAATTGAGATAAAGGTTAACTAAAGAAGGTTTATATACTACACCTTTACAATTAGCTTAAATAGAATGAGCCTAAAATAGAAACAGTATACTAAACTACATATACCACCAGATAATTCAAGGCATATTTCAACAATAAAAAAAAGTTAAGAACAATTAAGAAAGTTCAAAAGAATTTAAAAGGAATATTAAAGCTTCGTTCGTTATCGTTTTTCAAAATATGAAAAACAGAAAAAGTAGCTTTCAGTTTTCTGTTATCAATTCTCAAAATTGGCATGTTTAGTATAAGTATGAATAATTTTAATATTATTATACCCCTTATATCATATGACTTTTATATTCATAGAACCAAAAATTAGAAATTTACCATAATACCGAACGGGCCCTAAGTTAATTCAACCCATTGGAGCGTCTCCACTTAATAAACTAGATGGAAAGAAACCCACTTATGCTTTCAATGTGGGATTATACTATTTTCCAACTTTTGGAATTCGTTACCCTTTAAACATCCAACAACAACTACGTATATAGAATGATAGAAATATAACTTCGAGAGTCGAGACTATAACTTCCAATGTAGTATGTTCAACCAATTTTCCACATAAGCTACTTCTTTTGAAAAGGGATTGGATAAATTTTGAGACAAGCATTTCATATTATGAAGAAATCACTAGTGCAAAGTTGGTCTAAGGTAACACTTTTCAAAATTCAAGTTTGTCGAATATGTATGTAACACCTTGGTAACACTGAATCAATATGTAACACTTAATGTAACACTTTTTTATAAGTAACATTTTGAAGTAGCACTTTTTCAATTAAGGTAACATTTTAATGTAACACTTACATATTGGTAACATTTTAAGGTAACACTTTAGGATAAGTATTTTTTTAAGAGTATAAAAATAATTTTAGTATAACATTATGATTTTTTAAATTACTTCGTATTATTTCTTATAGGAGCAACGTACTTAACAAACTCATCTTCTCTCAACAACAAAGAAAGTCATCTTAAATCAATTGAGGGCTGATCCCAAAATTATTGTTGGCGCTTAATCAGCCGTCAAAGAGAATTAAACTCCAAAAAAAACAACATTTACTTTATTTTCAATTCTAATTACAAAGTAATGCTGCTTAGGTTTCAGTGTTTCACCACCGCCTCCTTCTTCGTTTCAGTCAGACTCGCTCGCTCTCCTTCTTCATTCATATAATTGGCTTATTTTAAAAGCGTTTATTAATTATAATTATTAATTTAATTATATATTGGATATCCTCATTTTATTTTATTTGGAATGTGAATATTGATCTGTTATGTTTTAATATATTTATTATTTTACTTTTATGAAGTTATTACTAACAATATTGTTATTATATATTTTCGATTTCAATATTTGTTGAGTAGTATTTACCCAAAATACGAAATCAAATTGTTGCTTTTATCAATTTGGGCCGGTTTCCCCGAGCCCTTTGTTTTTCCTTGTTGGTTCATTTGAGAACCCAAAACCGAAACACCCCCCTATGCCTTATCCTTGTCGGTCAGCTAAACCCAAATAAACCCCCCAAACCCCGCCTTCTCTCTGACCCTGAAACCCTCTCTCTCCTCTCACACACTCTCTCAAACCCTCGTCTCTCTCCTTTGCCTCGCCGGTGTGCACTTACCAACCGCCGATTCTTAGGTTCTTGGACCGGAGCTCGTCGTGTCCTATTCCTTCCTCGCTCCTTGCATCTCTCTCATTCCTCCGTGTTCTTGTTGGTCTTTGCTTGTTTTTCGTCCCATCTATCTCTTTTTCCTTGTGGTGGTGCTACTCCTCTGTTGGTCTTGCCGCTACTACTACTGTCCTTTCTCTCCTCTCGCGTCTATTGTTGTCCTGTTCCACGATCTTCTCTCACCTCTGCACCGTTGTTGCCGTTGTTGTTGTTGCTTGTGTGCCGGTGTCTTTGCCGTGGCTCTACACCTCCTTCCTCTCGGTTGGTTGCGCGGCTCGTGGCCGGTGGTGGTGCCGCCATCGAGCTTCTTCATCTATTGTTGGTACTAATTGGCTTTGGTTTATGATAAAACTAAGTTGCAAATAGTAGAATAACAAACTAGTATAAACCCTCACTGTGCATTCTTTCCCTTTCTCTTAATTGTTAATAGGGCTAAATTTTACTTGTACTACTAAAGTTGAAAATATTTATAATTGAAAATATTAATGTTGTTGTATTGGATTGTTCTTATTTGTAACAGAATTGAAGATTTTGTTGTATTGGGTTTTTTTGCTGGTTAATTGAAATTCTTCCATGCGATAATTATCTATCAAAATGTGCTATGCAAACCGTGACTTGTTGGTAGTAGAAGAGGTTGGATACCTGCTGTTGGACTGGAGAGGGATGATAAGTTGACAACATGAAGCTCTTATATTGTGTACACAACATTGCTATCTATAGATTTTCTGGAGTTTTGCAGACTAAGCTTTTCTAAGACAATGACAAACATGAATATGACTACTTTAATCTACACCTTGTTTGGATCTAGTTGTTTATTCACCATTTATTGGGTTATCTTTGCTTACTGGAAACTTGTTTCTGGTTCCATAAACAACTGAAGAGTAGATTAGAAGGTTTAATCCACTTTCTCTAGCTGTAAAATCAATCTGTAACTAGTTGATGATATGCTTATCGGAAGTCATTTGCTTAGGTCATAATATTTTCTTTCTATTTAAGTTATCCAGCTCCAAGTGGTTTGGCTAACTATTGAGCTGCCTCTAATACCACGTAGTAATTCTTGTTGTCTTTTTTTCCTTGAATAAATTGCGGACCCTTGCTTATGGATCTAACTTTTGTAATATTAGCAATGAGACAACCTTCCCGTAATCTGAAGCTTGTCATTGTTGGAGATAGCTCCCTTTCCTTTCTAGTGTTATGAAGTATTAACTATTTGTAGCTGTTTAAGAATTCAATCTCTGACTGTAATTCACTACTTTATAGAATCTTCTGATTTCATAGTTCACAGTTCTTCTGATGGAATGTCTTGTGTGTTTTGTGCAGTCTCGCCCTTTTGGTGTGTCTCTTCTCATTGCGGGGCATGATTAAAAATGGACCAAGCTTGTAAGTTAAAATTTCACTGGAACAGGTTCTCGAATTTTTTTTTATAAAATTCTACCTCATCCGTAGTCTTGGTGCTTTTGGTGTTCGTCTATCGAAGCTTGAACCTTCTTATATCTGTCGTGTAGATACTATACGAGATCCTTTCGGTACATTTTTTGCAAGTGTAGTGCAAAGGCTATTGTTTATGGTTCTTGTACCTCCTTTTTGTATGGAAGTTAGAACTTGGTAACGTAGTATTTAATGTATTTGCCATCATTAGGGTAGCTACTACCTAGCAAGGTTATACATGAAGCACGATTGAAGCTTCTCGGTCACATCATATGATGCTTGAAGCTCATTTACGTATATAATTGGTTTTTTGTCCTTTTATATGATCTCTTATCATTTCAAGGTTATTTGATTTAAGAACCTGTTTGCTTTAACATTAAGAATTGAAACTAGTTTAATTTCAAATTATTTGGTCTATATGCTTGTTTAATTTCAGATTATCATCTTTGAATACTTTATCATCTTTCAAATTTGATGTATAAATTGTTTGAAAACTAAAAGGGGGATAGTGGTGTCGTTTAGGCCTTTGTAACGCAGTAATCAAATTAACTTTTTTCAAATTTGATGTGGCTAATAAGAATAGTATTGAACTACAACGTTCATCTCTGTAATTCTTCTCCACTAACATTCATATGAATTTGGCTTTTGCTAGAGCATCAAATGTTACTCTAGAGACTAGGCTTGTGTTAAATAATGAACTTTCATCTCTATTACTCTTCTCTGTTATCATAAAAGACTTTGAAGATCTTTTTTTGTTCTTACTGCAGGATGATGAAGATAATGGCATGATGCTTCGGGAAACATGCATGTATGGATAGAGTGATGGAATAGAACACGAAAGAAAGAAATGACCTAAAGATTGATTTAGGTTTATTTTAGGAGAGTTATATATATTATTATTGGATTTTTAGATCAACTATTTATATTTGATGCAATAGTATATTTTCAATTGATGATTACTACTCTTTGTCTCATTCTTTACAATGACCGTTGAGTATTTTTACTCATTTATATTTATAATATCATTTTATTTCATCTTCGTTTATTTCGTTTGTAAGTTTTAGTATTATTATCATTGTATATGTGCCGACAAATTATAAAATATTACTAAGAGACATGTGAAATAAAAGTGTTACTATAAAGCTAGCTAATAAAAAAGTGTTGCCTAATATCTAGAAAGTGTTACATATACTGACTTAAAATGATACATAATAGCTAATAAAGTGTTACTATAATTCAAGAGATGACATAGAAAATGTTACTATAGATGGAAAAGTGTTACATAAAAATTTATAAGTAACACTGTAAAAATGATACATTAGTTTTAAAAAAGTGTTACATTAGAGAATTTTGAGTAACATTTGAGAAAGTGTAACATTAGCATTGAAAAGTGTTACCTTAGAGAATAGGTAGCACGGGCAGATGTTTCACCTATAAAAGTGTTACCTATTGCCTAAAGCAACACTTTTAGGCTTTTAAGTAACACTTTTGGGGTGATACTTTAGGCCAATTATGCACTAGTGAATTCATGGTTAATGAAGATCAGACGGGGAGACTAATTATAATTGCATAGAGTTCATGAGATGGGAATGGGACCTCCTTTGTCATTGACAGCTGAAGCACCGCATGTGGATTCAATGCGTTCCTACTTTCCACCCATTTGTCCGCTGTACTCAGTCTTTCCTTACTATTTTTTTCATAACGCCTTCATCATTCCCCTGTTTCTCTACTGCTTCTAGAAAATTATTTGTCAATTTCTTTTAACATGTTGGATGTTACATTATCAATCAGTGAAATTAAATCTAAGGTTCTTTAATTTTAGTTACTAGAACCTAGAAGTTCTTTTACTTGTTTGAATTCGTCTATTGTACACTCTCCTAGTCCTAGTTAGATCAGTAGATTGTAGCCAATTCAGGCAACGTATGACAATATCTTGTATCCGAAACAATCTATCAGCATTGCTTGTCTTGCAATATATCACACTCGGATAAATTATTCTTGCCTTAGTATCCTTCTCCCATGGAATAGGGTATATAATTGCAAAAAATATATAATTCCTTATCCAACAATTTTTTAGTCCATTAATGATAAAAGTCGCAAATTGCAATGATGTAGATAGGGGGTGATTCGAGTTCTTCGAGATCAGTAATGAAAATAAATTAATGTTAGTACTTACTTCTCATCCTATATCCGAGTGTAATAGTTTTTCAACATCTTATATTCTCCATCTCATGTGCTCATGTCCAGTGTACATAATTAAAGAGAATATGAAATTGTGTAAAATACACCATGGTGTGGGATAAACATCATGTTGTGAATCTTGTGATAGTATATTGTGATGTCCTAAGATATATTCATTACTTTCCTTTTTCAATAGTGTAACTGTGTGATTAGTCACAAATTAAATACCAATTAATATGCCCTATGATAATTTGTGAGGTGGTTGTTTTTAATTATTATGGACAAAAAAGTGCCACAAGAGTAGTATTGATGTAGATAAAATTAATCTTAGATTAATGTAATCATGATAAGCTTCAGTTCGACATGTATGATCAATTGGTCATTTATCAATTATAGAAATAAGGGTAGCATATATCCTCATTTTTAATCCTAAGATCAGTGTTCGATGAGATCCTAATTAAAATTCAATAAAAATTAACGTAGAGTTGAAAGACTAATCCTACCAATTGAGAATAGTAGGGGGAGATCTGTTTTAGAAGGTCATAATACTATTGCATAAATTTGTCCTTATATCTCTCAATGCACACGCTATATGTTCTTAGCATATGACAGAAACGAAGGTTGCGTTTAATGGTTTTGTATTTTTCCCCACTATTTTTGCCTGGATCTTAAACGCTGCAATCTCAATATGACTAATGACAATGTGAAGTAACAATGAAGGCAGTGTCAGGGAGTTATTTGATTTTTCCACCTAAATTCTGGCTTGTCATCTTACTCCACAATATATTATTAGCCACAATTATAGGTTCCAAATCTTTCCTGAATGTTGTTTGCAGCATAAGCTAATTGCTGTTGCTGCTTAATCTTTCAAATACTATTGATCCCTTTGGGATGTGGCGCTTTTTTTTTCTTTTTTTTTTTGCCAATCGCGGACGTAATTTAAAAACAGAAGGCAAACTAGAATGACATTTAGCACATTGTTGAGCAAGGTGGTGGGCAACCCGAACTTCAGTTCTTGACGTGAGACTTTGTGGATAGTACACCAATTAAATTGAGAAGATGAGGTCTTGATCTGTTGGATTGTCCAAGCTATGTGAATGTTGGACGAGGGAGAATCATGTAAGAGTAAGACCATATTTTGTGGCGATGTTGTGGCAACAAATGGTAGTATTAGGTAATAAATTTATATTATGCATATCATGGAAAGTCTTATGAGTTATTCTCTATGTTTTTTTTTATTTGCTACATTGTTGTTTCGCGGTTTTCAAGACGTTATTTAACCCTTAATATATCTTATTTCGTTTAAGTAAAAATTATTAAAATTTGATATTATGAATCGACGAATCTAACAAGACCACACATGCCTATATTTTTACTTATAAAAAAATTAAAATAATTGGTCAAAGTTAGTGGTTTAATTCCCAAAGCAACAATGTAGCAAATAAAAAAAAGCAGAGGGAGTACTCCTTTTTTTTAATTGCTATATTTTTCTTAATGGTTGTTTCTTTTTAATTGCTACATTGTTTAAACTTTCCTTATTTGGGGTACTTGGCCCACCATAAAGTAATACTCCATCTGTTTCTTTTTGTTCTTCGTAATTTGACTTTTACGTTTGCCAATGCACGTCTTTGACCTTAAATATCTTTCATTGTGTATTAGTGAAAATTATAATGATTAAATATTAATAAAGTACTCATTGAGACGAATCAAACAAGACTCCACATAACTATATTTTTTATCAAATGTTGAAAATAATTTAGAAGATTATCTCCAATTGTGAATAGTGTCAAGATTTTAAACATGAAGAACAAAAAGAAACGAAGGGAGTACTATTTTATATTTGTTTTTCTCTTTTTCCACCAAAAAGTACTACTTTTTTTACTTTTCCTCATTATTTTACTTTAAATGGGTCAAAAAATACACTCCAAAAAGCTTGAAAATGACATTGCCTAAATTATTGTGCATAATACAATGTAGCAATTAAAAAGAAATGGAGGGAGTATGATAATGTTTGTTGATGCTTGTTAAAGATTTAATTTATTTTTAATTGTAGATTTCCATCGCCTTTAGATTTAGTTGCCTTAATATGGAGTGTAATGAAAATTTGAAGAATAAAATCCATCTTTTGGGCCGGATTTTATATAATATTACCTCCATGGACCTTAACAAGTACTACCTCCATTTCTTAATAAGTGCAACACATTTCTTATTTGGAATAGGCACAATAAGTGCAACTAAGCTCAAAATGGTAAAAAAATGTTCAATACTATTATAAATATGCCACCAAAAAGCAAGAGGGGACCACATCTTTTTTGTTTGATCACTTGAATTATTCTACTTTATTGTGGTCCCACCTTTCTCTCTCTACATTCCATGGTATTCCCCCACTTTCTCTATGTTGCACTTATTAAGAAACGGAGGAAGTATTACCATAGGTTAATTATTAAGTAAAATTGACCTCAACACCACAAACTATTGCTCGGGTGCACCCCAACACTTCAAACTTTGATTAGTAGCCAAAACACCACAAACTATTGGTCTGGGTGCGGTGCGTAGGGGTGGGCACCGGATCGGACCGGTTGGACCGGTGGACCGGAATCTGGAATTTTTTGGACCGGGACCAGACCGGAAAATTACCGGTTCGGTCTGGACCGTAATTTTTCCGGTCCGATCCGGATTTGGACCTATTAGACCGAAATCTATATTTTTTTTCTTTGATTTAAACATATTTATAAATTAGATACATTAACATTTAATAATGTTAACAATAATAATCCTAAATGTAACAAATAGTAGGTTTTTAACTTTCTAACTTTCTACCTTTTAAACTTTTTTTGACATTTAAACATTTTTTGTCAAAAAAAAAACAGAAATTCCAGTCCACCAGTCCGGAAACCCAGAATCAGGATTTTCTATGGACTGAGGACCGGACCGGAATCTTCGATCCGGTCCAAATTCCGGTCCGACCCTGGTCATTGCAGAGCCCTAGCGGTGCGTGTCATAATGATGCTGGAGCACTAGTGGAAAAAAAGGCAAGGGCTGCGGTGCAAGGGCTGCGGTTAGCCGAAAACCGCAGCCCTTCACGCTAAAGGGCTGCGGTTAGCCTAAAACCGCATCCCTTCACGCTAAAGGGCTGCGGTTAGCCCAAAAACCGCAGCCCTTCACACTTAAGGACTGCGGTTTTGGGCTAACCGCAGTCCTTGGGCCTTGTTTGATCCACGTTTATTCATTCCCAACCCCAGTCCACGTTACTCACCTCTCTCATTTTCTCTCTCCAGTGGTCGTGACTCGTGTGTACTCACCCAAACCCTACCTCTCTTCTTCTCCCCCACCCCGTTTCTTTCTCTTCGCCTGCCGCGCTACCTCCCCTTCAGTTCGCCGGTGCTCCACCTCCTTCCGGCGCTCGCCGTGCTGATCTCATTACTCTGATAAATCATGTTCTACTTTCTCTGCAAAATCTCCGAAGAAAATTACCTAATTTCAAAGTGTAAAAATGGCGAAACCTCGAGGTTCAATGGAGGTCGGAAACGATGGATTTGCTCTTATCACTCTTTCCAATCCTCCTGTTAATTCCTTGGCGATTCCATGTTAGTTTTTAATTTTCCGTAATCGAATTCCGTGTATTTTTTAATTTTCAACTGCGAATTATATATATTTGTTTGTTTCATAATTTTCTTTTGTAGTAATTGACGGATTGGAAGAGTTATATGATGAATCTTTGAAGAGAAATGATGATAAAGCTATCGTTATCACTGGTAAGATGGAAATCATTTGATCATTGATATTGTGTATTGTAAGTTTTTCAATTGTAAATTGTTATGTAATGCTTGATTTGATTTTGCGATTTAATTGAGTTATCAAGTAGCTGCTCAGAATTTATATAATTATATTGATTTACCTCGAAAATGAGGATGAAGGAAGCTTTTCGATTCTTCTAGGGTTTGAGATTTTACTTGATCTTACTGTATTTTGTCGGTTGAATGTTACGTAATTCTTTGTTTTGAGTCGATGATCATGTGTTTCTTGCTCATTATAGGTGAGAGTGGGAGGTTTTCGGGCGGTTTTGACATCAATGTCTTTCGGAAAGTTCACAAAATTGGTAAAACAAACTTACTTGATTGCTCTTCTTTGTGGAAGTTTTTTGTATTAGATTAGATTGGTTATGAAAGTTAACATGACGATACTTGGTTTGGCGGGGGATGTATCTTTGTTGCTTGGGATGTATCGGTTGATTTGTTCGGCACAATCGAAGGTAATTGCTTTGAAAAACAATCATGTTTTAATTTTTTTTTTGGAGTATCATACGAAAAGCATTTTTATAGAAATGATGTTGAATGTGGTGCAAAGGTGGTAATGGTAATATTGGTTTTTCTTGACTTTAGATTCACGAAAGCCGTCATTCTTTGCCATTCAAGGACTTGCACTTGGGGGTGGCTTAGAATTGGCTATGGTTCGTGCCATTTTCCTCTCACCCTTATTTTGTAAATCTACCTCTGTCCTAATTTTAATGTCTCATTTATCATTTGCAAATGGGATTAATCTTAATAAATAGCGTGGAGAAAGCCAAAAGGATTGGATTAAGCAAAAAAATTTGCATGACTATATTGTGGTGGTCCAAAATAAGAACTAGGAAGCGAGACATTTAATTTGGGGGTGGAGTGCGTGTCAATATTGTCAGTTTTTCCCTTTAGTTCCTTCCCAAATTTTTTGTCTTGTCTCAAGGGATGTCATGCACGCATTTACGCACCGAAAGCGCAACTTGATTTGCTCGAGCTATCACTTGGAGTTATGCCAGGTTTTGGAGGTGAGTTAGAGTTGCCTTTTGAATTGCACCCTCCTACTAAAGTTGGTTTTTACAATAGCGTGGACATTTATACGGGGACACAAGTGTCTTCCCGAGCTTGTTGGTCTAAAAAAGGTTGTTGAGATGATGTTGGTAAGCCTTGTTTTTGCTTATCTATTTTCTTGTGAGAATACCTCATCATAAGGTGCATGCATGCGGGAAAGCCGGTTTCGGTTTATCATTAGATTGAGCATAATCTCTATTCTAAAGCTGTAACATGCAAATCCGTCTCATTGAGATAGATATTGCTTTTTCTTTGACATTATTATTGATGTAATTGTGATAAGTCTTAAGCTTTTCATTATCTTTGGTTGGTATTCAAGCTAGTGCATCCAAGTTTATAAATCAGCGGATTGATTCTCATTTTAATTATTTGTTTCGGAAAAATGATTCATTAGAAACGCGAGTCCATCTATGCACTTGACTAGTTTGTTTATTTTTCCCCTCAAATTAGTTGTTGTGGAGACGGGTAGCGGGATACATAACTATCTAGAGAATGAGCCGGAAGTGAGTCTTTGAAGCGGCTCAATAGTTGTACATTGTTTGAAAGAACATGAGACCTCTTATGTTTTGTACTTACCATTTTGCAATTATTGCATGAACCGACAAAGCATCTGTTGATAAAACGGATTACCATCTCAAAACCGTAGCTTATAGAGTGGTTTCTTACGGAGGAGTTATCGATGTATCGGCGCCTCACATGCGGATTAAGTTTGAAAACTTTCGTGGAAGTCCTTGGTCAATAACAATTGATAGCAACATGTAACTCTTTAAAACTATACTTTGTAGTTTTGATGTTTAATTCAAAAAAATGTTTTTAGGGTATATGATCTATTAATATTTGTCTTGATGTTATCGAGGAGGGCATAATACATGGGGGGCTATCTTTGGGGTATTAAAGGTATTCTTTTGTGAATTTTTGAATGCTTATGATTGTTGTTACAACATAAACATGATCGAGAAGTTCGCTACAAGAGGCAAAAGTTTTCAAAGAGCTAGTCCTAACAGATGCGCCAAAGGTCTTGTGCATGCATAACAACGGCCCTACTCTTGAGCAATGTACAAGTTTCGATGTTTGGTGAAACCAAGACGTATGAAGAAAGTTGCTTTGTTATTGGTGGGGGTTTAATGGGTTACGGCATAGCAACAACCCTACTCTTGAGCAATGTACAAGTTGTTCGAAGGAAGTGAATGCTTGAATTTCTTGCCAAGGGAATAAAATCGGTGGAAGGTACTTTGATCTCTTTATCTAACAATGTGCTCTTTTTTTCTTTCTTTGCTAAATATCTCGAGAAGGGTGGTCAAAATTCGATTTTGAGTATATGACTTGGCCTTTTCGATTTGCAATTAAGTTACTGGCGTAACCTTTCCATCCGCAATAGTTGTCCATTATAGATTGTAAATATGCATTGACGAGTTCTCTTCAAAAATTAGTTATTAGTCCCGTTTTTCACATCGGGAGTTCTTATATGACATGTGGCGGGCAACATCGGGGGTTTGGTGACTAGAGGGAAGTTGGTAAAGGACAAGGCACGAGAAAGCACCGGCATTGCTGTGAGATAGATTGTGTTCTTGCTTGAGTTTTAAAATAAACTTAAGACCTTCTATTACGATCCGAGTTCAATGATTTGGAAGTCGCTTATTGTTGTAGGGGGCCGACCTTCTTTCTTTTCAAGTGTCGTTTCCATTAATGTGAGTTGTAGAATACGGCTTTTATTGAGAGTGATCATCTACATCATCTTTCGCCTCCCTATTGTGGCATTGTTACGTTTTCTACGAAATATTACCTGTTCATAAAAGTCCCCTATTCATTGTCTCGAACTCGAAGTCTCTGCGCAAAGTAGGGATCTTGTATCAAAATTCAACCTTTTTTATGTTTTTGAGGAGCACACCCCTCCCTCCATTGATCTCGCTTTTTTTTCGTTCTTCTCGTGCTAGTGCTAATACCATTCGTATCTGCTTTCCCGTCTTGAGTCGGTTACTAGGTCCTATTAACATGCATGTGTTTGTTCTTTTATTTCATTAATCTCTCTAAGTTGATTTTCAAACGTAGCTGGTTCAGGAAAATGCACAACTAAGATGCAAATGGTACATCAGATATGAAGGGTGTTTGCAAAGAGATCTAATGAATCGATCTTGGACTAGCTAGGAATTTGGGAGTTCTTTGGCTAATGTTCTTCAGTTTCACTTGTTGTTCATCATCTACTAAAGAAACTGCCACCTGAAAAAGTTAGATCTAATGTTATGCAAATTCTTGACCTTATTGAGTGCAGAATTGGTTATTCCTTTGATCAGGTGATTTACATCTCTGAGTATCTCTCGTAAACTTGTGGCTGAACAAACATATTTTAATTTGTGATGTTGGCTGAACTTCTATTAATCAACTTCTTCTCACCTCCCCCACCCCCCTTTCCCTTTATATTTAGTGTATGAAAAGTGATTTGCCTTCTGAGTTAATATTTTTTAATTCCTTTGTGTTTGGATAACAAGACTCTTGGGAATAAGATAACAACTCATGTTTTAATGAGTTCCTAAAATAGGTTAATGAATTCAATTCAGCAACATGTGTTGTCTTCAAACTGCCATCTCCTGCTCATTAATATTCATTTCAGTATAAAGTTGAGTCTAACGGCGTCCATATATTTTCAGGTTAATAAGAAATACAGGAGTTTGGAAATTAATCTGGATGGGATGTACAAGAGGATGCTGCTCCTCAAGAGAAAATATGAAGCTGTCAAATTGAATTCCAGTACCATATTTTTGTAACTTCCTATATATTTGTATAAAAATAGAATTTGCAATGAAAAATGATACTTTTCTATATATAATTGTTCGGGATCATTTTGGGCTAAAAAAAAAAAATTTATTTTTATTTTTTTTTGGGTCACAAGGGCTGCGGTCCGGGCAAAAACCGCAGCCCTTGGTGGGTAAAGGGTGCGGTTAAGGGCCAAAACCGCGGCCCTTAACTCACCAAGGGCTACGGTTTTGGCCCTAACCGCAGACCCTTTACCCACTAAGGGTGGGGTTTTTACTTGACCGCGACCCTTAACGCGCTAAGGGCTGCGGTTTTTAACCGCAGCCCTTCCTAAATGCCAAGGGCTGCTAGTCCAATGGCTGCGGTAAAAAAACGCAGCCCTTGGGCCCCTTTTGACCGCAGCCCTTGGGTTTTTTTCCTCTAGTGGAGGTACCTTTTCGCGATACCCCTTAACTTTCCCGTAACATTTTTTTCAGATTTTTTCGTGAAGAAGAAGAGTTTTAGAAAGAGAAAACTTGAGTTTGACTACGAGTCACGAGTGAGAAAAGATACCTTCGGAGTCATTTATGACACGTACTGCACCCAGACCAATAATTTATTGTGTTTTGGCTATTAGTCAAAGTTTGTAGTGTTGGGTACACCCGAGCCATATTTTATGGAGTTGAGACCAATTTTGCCTTAATATTACCACAAATGATTGTTGTATAATACTACCTCCATTCTTTTACTATTGCAACAATAGAGTTTTCACGCTTGCCAATGCACAACTTTAACTATTAATATCTTTAATTACTTTTTAGTAAAAAATATACAAATTTGATATTTTAAAAGTATAAATCGAGACGAATCTAACAAGATCCCACATGACTATACTTTTCCTAACGTAAAAATTACAAGAGATGGTGAAAGGGTGGTGAGTGAATAATGTAAAAATCTCATTGTTGCAATAGAAAAAGAACGGAGGAAGTATAACAATTTAACTGTAAGCATTGACATTTAAATTCAAAAGGAAATAAGTTGAAATTTATATGTGTGTGGAGGTAATTTCAATTTGTGTGCTTTTTAATTATGCAAATATATATACGCCTAGTCACAGGTTCAACTCCTCATTAGAGGAGTAGAAGAGAGGGTCGTTTGTTGAGTTGCTCCTTCATTCTCAAGAGTTCCATGTGAAAAGTTGGCTTGTTAATAGTGGTCTAAAGTTCCATGTGATAGAGCTTTGAAGTTGGCTTGTTATATTACCATCCCCCCCAAAAAAAAAAAAAGATAACAAAGATGAATACGTTGAAAGTCCAAGACAAAGAAATACAAGTAAAACAATTATCCAACAAGTCGAAATTCTTTATGTTTAGAGAATAAAAGGACAACCTAAATAAAGTGAAAAGCGTAAGCGAGTGCTCACCACAACTCACGGCCTTGTTAACCTTGGAGTCCAAAATTATAGTGCGTGATTGGCTGACTGAATGAAATATAGAACTTATTGCACCTTTTATAGATTGCAAGTTGCAACTCCCCTTATTAATTAGTTTCTCCATTTATGAGGTCAAACCAATTTTTCTTTTGAAGGGAAGTCAAACTACAATCTTTAATTTGTTTGCCCAATGATGTGTGCTTCTTTGAGATGACGACATATATAGGAATCAAATTATTAAAAAAATGAGGACTTATTATTTTAAAAACAAACCTGACTGAGATAAGAAAAGAAAAATATTTTTACCTCAAAAAAAAAAACATTTCAGAGCTTGGCCTCCTCTTGAGATAAATATCTGAAACTATCATGTTTGCAATTACTCCCCTTTCAAAAGAAAAAAAAATACAATTTTAAGAGGGAACAAATTGACCATAAAACCATTCAATTGGCTACATGATTTGCCTCGCGAACAAACATGATGCTTAAAAAAGCCAAAAATTGGCAACTAAGAAGATTAAAGAATATTAATGAGTGACACAATATTTTAGAGAGCACGCGAAATTATCCTTAACCGCGTTTATGAGAACTAGGTCATTACCTCCCTCAATATTCAAATGAGTGATACCTAGGGATAATGCTAGTCATTATCCATTACAAAGGATAATTACTTCTTCATCAATCTCTATTATATTATTATATACAAGCAAGTTATGCAAGCGATGCGTGCCTGATTTTTTTTCCCAACATAAATTCTTACCTTTTTGGGCATTAACAGGAGTAAAAATTTAAACATTGGACATTTTTTGGCGAAATTTCGTACGTTAAGTCTCTATCACTTAACCCTTCTTTTATTAACTTTTTTTTTTAATTATTCTTTCTTTTAGATTTTTAAAATTAAACTTTATGAACGATAAAAGAATATTGAGTGAATTTGTTTAAAATTTCTTAAGTTGTATTAACATAGTCTTTTGTGTTAAATAAATCATTTCACTTTGTTAATTGATTGAATTTTCCGTTTTGATGTAATACTTGATTGTGTTTGTGAATTGATTGATAAGATATTTGATTGATGTAATATTCCCTTTTACTTTTTTCAGTATAATGTACTAAATCTTATAGTCAATGTTTCTTTTTTTGGTGGCTCAATTATAACTTGATTGCCTTCAACATTTAAGTTAATTTTATAATGCTACATTTGAGTTTGACTTTGGTTTTCCCCTTTTTTTGGTAGTAGTTGATTTACTAATGGGTATTTAAGTAAATTAATAGAGGGTGACATCATAGCTCCACCCTTCCCTTATATGATAAAGATAAATGAAGAGAGGAGGACTTGGTGTCCACCCTCTTTTATGCCCTCAACTAACAAAAACCAATTACAACTTCTTCAATTTATTGGTTTTTTAAAAGCAAAAGAAAAAAAATCTCTGTTATATAAGTGAATAGGGGGAGGATTTGGTGTCCACCCTCTTTTACAATTATACGCTCAACGAACAAAAACAATTACAACTTCCCCAATTTGTTTTTTTTAAAAAGCAAAAGAAAAAAAAATCTCTATTATATAAGTGAAGAAGGGAAGACTTGGTGTCCACCCTCTTTTACAATTATACCCTCAACTAACAAAAAACAATTACAACTTCTCTAATTTATTGGCTTTTTAAAAAAACACAGTAAACTTTGTGAATAGTTTTTCGTACATATTATTACGCAATTGAGTTTTATTGCTTTCACCACATCGCTTGCATATAAGGCTAGAAATACTCGAAGTGAAGAAATTGAATACTTCAATTTTACTCTTTTGCATACACGCACCTCAAATAGTCACATACTACCTTTGTTTCTCATGCAGCATTTTCCACTTTAAGATGTTTCACAATACATGCAACATTTCCCTATTTGGCAAGTTTTTAAGCATTAAATAGCTTATGTACCCTTACTTATGGTACTCAACACAACTAATTAACCACATGGGAAACAAAGTAAAATCGAAGACTCTTTCTCCTCCTCCTCAATTAATTCTTGTACCAAAAAGAAATGTTACATGTATTGAGAAACAAGGTCGTATATGGCAGTTTGGAGCGTACCTCATACATGGCGTTAGTATTGTTGGAACATTTATAGTTAATTGTGTCCGTTGATTATATGTGATGATTATGTTTCGATGTTGTGGTGTGGTGTGATGAAACATAGTGAGAAAGAAGGAAAAAAGCGAAGCTTCGATGATCAAGGCAAGGTGCGTGCCCACGCAGCTTGTTGCAAGCCACGCAAGCAGCTGTGTGCCGCGCAGTGGCTGCGCGTGGTGCACTTCAGCAGCTGCGTGCCGTGTACGTGGCTGCGTGCCGCGCACTGTTAGCCTGCACCTTTGCTTCAGAAATTCTTCGGATGATCAGGAAGTTTGGTGCGCCCGCACCTGTTTGTATAGTGCGCACGCACCATACTGACGAGACACTTTGTTTCGTGAAAGCATGTCTCTTCGTGTGAAATGATGTATCGTTTCAGTCTTTTCTTCTGTAAATTTTCCCTAGTATATATAGGGAGATGTCACATATGGAATGGGGTTAGACAAGATTCATACTTGCTTAAGGAGATTCATTTATAGATTTCTCTCCTTGTTCATAGTGAAACACAACCTTCAAACACATTGTAGTGTATGTAGTTTATCTTCGTATCTCACAAGAGTTTACCGTTAACCTTGTTGATCCTAGTGGGTCGTTAAAATTCTTGTAGGAAAGCATATTACTACGTGCTTGGAAGTACCATCCGGTTTCCCATAAGATACATATCCATAGACACATCTATAACAAGTATTAGTATACAAACCCCCATCAAACATTCTTTTGGTGAAATAATAAAATATGTGAATTACAATACGTAACTCCTCCCCACATTGATAAATATGTAGAGGAAAAGTATCATTTGTATTCGTTATAATTATACAACTTTTTTATGTAACACCACGTTAGAGGTACGGTGTTACTCCAATCCCAGACGTTTCAGATTCAATTCCCCAAGCGTGACTGTTCAAGCCCCTACCCTAGCTGATGCCCTCTTAGCTGACTTTAATTTCATGCTACTTGTTTGGTAGGGTTTGGGGAGACCCAATCCCCACCGCTGCTGTTATAGCTAGACTTCGTCGTGACTGGAATTTCATTATGGGGGAGGTGTCTCTTAGGTATTTAGCCAACGGGTGGTTTCTAATAAAATTATCCAACCCTCTTGACAAAGTTGATGTTTGGGATAAGAGGCCTTGGTTTGTGCAAGGCCTCGATTTCGTCCTCCTCCCATGGCGCCCTATGTTCAAGCCCTTCTGTAACTCTATCACCCATGTGGATCAATGGGTGAAAATCCCGTTCTTGCCCAACGAGTATTGGTCTTGGCCTTATTTGGCCAATATGACCCGTCAAATTGGTCATTTTTTTAAGCTAGATAGGTTCACTTTGCAAAATGATGACAAAGCTCAATTTGCTCGTATTTGTATCAACATCAATATCACTCGCCCCGTCCCTAGATCCATAACCGTCAATTCTGAATATGAGTCCACTGAATTTTTCCTTTCTTACGAAGGTGTCCATGAGGTGTGTCCATTATGTGGGGATAAAGGTCATGTTCTTGCTCTTTTCCCTCAAAACCCAAAACCTTGCATAGACCTTGTTGTAGCTAAGCTTGAGGCTAGTTCTCTTGGCTCCTCTCCCCAGCCCCACCCCGACTCTAATTGGACTGTGGTCAAGCCACAACATATGGGTACCTCGCCCCCCTCCCAGTGGTCTTATGCGCAAATATATGCCTTATCCTAGGCGGTTTAATCAATCAACTCACACCCATACTGCTGACTTAGTGCCTAATGAAAGTAATTCCCTTCCTCCGATTCCATGCCCAAACCAATTGCCATCTTCCTCTGGCACCCCGCTGCAAGTGAACAACTCTTTTGAGACCCTAGTTGAATTCCAAATCAATAATGAAAACCAACTAAAGCTCCTTCCTCCTCCTTCCTCGGTTAATGATAAGGGTAAAACAATCCTAGATTCTAATGATGAAGAAGATCTTGATGATGATTTCATAGCTTCTCTTAGTGTCATTCACCACAACCCCCGTCTCGAATTCGATGCTGACATGACTGAGATACTGTCGTCAAGTGGTAGTCCAAGTCAAGACACTAATCCAGCGGGTTTCAAGCGCCGCAAAAGGGAGGAGTTCGAGGACTCCCCCCTCTCCTATGCTGCTAGTCCATGATTGCTTCCTATGTTCTGGGTTGTTTTTTCTCTAGGCTGAGATTATTTTTTGTGCATCCATCTATTATAGTATTCCCAATTTTCATGGGTTTGTATAGGGAATCATCGATCACCCCCATCCCTCAGTCTATTTTTATTCCCCTTGATATTGGTTTGTATTGTTTATCTACATTGGGGATTTTTAATTTTCATCTACTACTGCTTCTTTGTATGTTTCTATTATTAATGAAATTATGTTACTTCCTTCTCTACTACTGGATTTGCTTATTGTCCTGGCTTTCTTTTTGCCCATGTATTCTTTACTATGATCATTCCTTTTCTTCGCAACAATGTCTATTCCTTCAGTCTCACGAATATCTAATTATGTCTGCAGTTTGTGACCCCCTTGGGGCTGTTGTTCCTACCTGGGCCTCTACAACGAAGAGCCTATACTCTCCTAGCTGCTGCCCTCGTTGTTGCTGGGTTTGGGCCTGTTGCATTCATACGTTGGACCGTAAATTTTTGGGTTCTATAAACTTTGTATATGTCTTGCATGATTCTGGTTATGATTTTTATTCGTTATCTCTATGTAATTGGGTTTTTATAAACACAATGGAATTGGATGTTAATCATCCACTGGGCCTAATGGGTGCTTTGCTCACCAACTCTTCCAATATAGTCCCATTATGAGAATCATAAGTTGAAATATTCAAGGCGGCAAGAAACCGGAATCTCTTGCCGAACTCATTTTTTTAAGAAATACTCCCTCCGGTCTTTATTAGTTTACCCGTATTCCTTTTTGGGATGTCCCTTATTAGTTTACCCATTTCTTTTGTTTCTATTTTTGGAATGGGACCACTAAATTTCCATCACACATACATTCAACTTTAATATAAAATAATAGTTTATCTTTCTTTCTATGTCCCACAACATTATTTCTCCTAAAACTATGTGCAAAAGAAACGGGTAAACTAATAAAGACCGGAGGGAGTAAATATAAACTGGACATCATGTTTGTTTTAAAAACCATGACGTCGCACCAAAATAGTCTAAAAATTCTGAAAGCCCTACATTTTGACAACATACTTATTATTGATCCACAAAATCACTGTGGTGGACTTTGGGTCCTGTGGAATAATAATAATATTACCATTTCTGCGCATTCGCTCATGAATCAGTGTGCCCATCTAAATGTCACTTTCAAACCAACCAACAGTTCTTTTATTGTCGCTGGGTTGTATGGGCCTGCGCAGGAAAATGATAAACCGGACTTCTGGAACTACTTGGAATCTTTTCTCACTTCTTGCAGTCACCCATGGCTTGCTTTGGGTGATTTCAATGAGATGATCTCTTATACAGACAAATAATTGGGTGGCCGTCCACTCGGCCCATCCCAACTCTGCCGCCTACAAAATCTCCTAAGTGCAACTAATGCACATGCAATTCCTTGTGCGCAAGACGCTTTCTCATGGTGTAAAGTTATTCATAATCATCATATTTTTGAAAGACTCGATAGAGCGATTGCCAGCTCTAGCTTTATTAACCTGTTCCAAAACTGCACGTCTTCTTAGGGAACATTCACAGTATCCGATCATGCCCCTCTGCTGTTTGACGACTCACATTTTAATGAGCTCAGTAAATTGCCTGGATTTCGGTTTCAAAACGCATGGACCATAGAACCAGAGTCCCATAGTATAGTCAAAAAAAATTGGACACGCTCTATTAGAGGTTCCAGATTTTTCAGAGTTCAAAATAAATTGGCCCTTTTAAAAACCCAACTCAAAAGTTGCGCAAAAAAAAGATATGGTCATGCAGCTACCAAACTAACGGAAAATAACGAAAAATTAAGCTCTCTTCAACGAAAACTTTGGGCCCAACCCTTCAATCCAATTATGATCAATCATATATCAATCCTTTAATAAAACAACGATAAAAGTTGCTATTATTTGGCCAAGCTACTTGGGGCAAATAAGTCGAAAAAATTGGCTTACTCAAGGAGACCATAATTCCAGGTTTTTCATAATAAAATGAAAAAGAGAATAGTCAACACCTCCATCTTTCGATTAAAAGACGCAAATGATTGTTGGGCAGAATCACCTACTGAGATTAAAGCATGTCTTCTTGACTCTTTCAAATACAGGTTCACTTCAAATGTCTCTAACTCAAGAATTATTGACTTGGATTTTATTGAACCTTATCTTATCGACTCTGCTGTTACAGCATTGATGGCACCTTTTTCTGATGATGATATCAAGGTTGTCTTCTTCGATATGAACCCTCATAAGGCACCAGGCTTAGATGGGTTTGGCGCAAAATTTTTCCAAACTTATTAGCCTATAATAGGCAAGGATGTTTGTATTGCTATTCATGATTTTTATTACCATGGCCATCTTCCGCCATCTCTAAATCGTACGATCATTACGCTGATTCCAAAAATCCTGCTCCTGAAAATCCTAATCACTTTCGACCAATCAGCTTAGTTAACATTGTTTACAAAGCTATTTCCAAACTTCTGGTTACCAAATTATGCCCAATACTTAAAAGCAATATAAGCCCTCTGCAAAATGCTTTTACCCCGGATAGGTCTATCCATGACAATCTTCTCATTGTTCAAGAAATTCTAAACGCTTTTCAAAAATCATCCAGCAAAATTGAATGGTGCGCTTTAAAGCTTGACATGGAAAAAGCTTATGACCGAATAGAATGAGACTTTTTATGGCAATCGCTATCCAAACTAGGCTTTCCGGAAAAATGGATTCATTGGATTCAACAGTGCGTCACTAGCGTATCTTATTCCATTAAGATTAATGGTAATACGACTGAATGGTTTAAACCTTCAAGAAGGCTTCGCCAGGGGGACCCTTTATCCCCGTATCTCTTCATCATGTGTATGGACGTGCTAATCCAGAAGCTAACCGTGCAATGCACCAAACCGAATTCAGGATTAGGCTTTAAGCTTTGCCCTCGGGGCTTCTTAATACCCTGTCTTATGTTTGCAGATGATTGTTTGGTTTTCTGCAAAGCAACCTCTTCTGCTTGCGACAAACTAAAACGTATCCTAGATGAATTCTGTAAAGACTCGGGTCAATTAATTAATTTCCATAAATTCGCCTTGGTTCTTTCAAAGAAAATTCCAAACTATAAAAAGCAATCAATCGCAAGTCATTTTATTATGCCTGTAAAGGCTTGTCTTGGGAGGTATCTAGGAGTTTTCTTTTCCTCCTACTTCCCCACAAAATAGGACTGTAAGCACATTTTGGAAAAATCTCTCGATAGAATCTAGCATTGGGAATCGGGCTTCCTTTCAAAAGCAGGAAGGCTAGCTCTTATTCAGTCCAATTTGGAAACTCTACCAGCTTATACTTGCTCATCGGCTCTACTACCGAATGAATTTTGTAAATCGCTTGATACTGTCCATAGAAAATTTCTTTGGAGACAACCTAAAGATAAGAATGTGATCATTCCACTAATTGTTGCATGGAAAACAATTTACTCTCCTAAATCTTTAGGAGGCCTTGGTTTGAGAAGAAGGCTGCCGCTTAATAAAGCTTTTCTAGCCAAACTGGGATGGAGTTTTTTCTCGTCTTCCCCTAGTTTTTGGGATACCCTAATGAAAGAAAAATATCTCTCTAGAACTTCATTTTGGGATTACAAAACGAAACCGTCGGATTCTCATATATGGAGAAAGATCTTAGCTCAAAAGGAACTGCTAAGAAAAGGTATTAGGTGGAAAATTGGCTCTGGGTCTACAATCCTCTTCTGGCTAGACAACTAGCTTGCTTAGGAAAGCCTGATAAATATGCTTAAGCTTAATAGAGACCAAGTAGATCTAAATCTTATAGTAGCAAATTTTATCAACTCCGATCACACTTGGAATACGTATAAACTTCAGCATATTCTGCCATCGCATCTAATAGCTAAAATTCAAGGAATCCCTATTCCGACAAACAACATTCCTAATGAACCTATTTGGGGAGTTACATCCAATGGTGATTTCTCAGTCAAATCAGCAACTTGGCTTGCACACGACCTTCCTTCTCATGAGCCGTGGCCTTTTAGATGGCTATAGAAGTTAGACATTCCACCAAAGCTTCAAATCTTCACGTGGCAAATTTGTCATAACAACCTAGGCATTTGAGATGTTTTACACTCTCGACATATTGTCCCTATTAATACTTGTGCCATTTGCCAAAACGACAGGGACCATGAGGGCTCCCTACTGCAGGCCGTCACTTTCAGTCTTGGCCAAGCTTCAGTTATCATTGCGAAGGCTACTACTCTTCACCAAGGTATTAAGCTCTCTCCAAATGGGTATTCAAAACATTATTATTGAAGGAGACAATCTTATGGCCAGTAATGCTCTCAACAACATCTGGACCACTCCATGTAAAATTGCTAACATCCTCCGGGATTGTAAGCTCCTAATTTCTCAGTTCCAGTATTGCCAAGTTCGCCACATTTATAGAGAAGCAAACAGAGCGGCCGACTGGGTGGCTAATGTTGGACACTTAGTTTCTGATTCATTTGTTATTGATGTGTGTAATAGTTATGCTCTTCATGACATTCTTGTATCCGATGCATTAGGAATCCCCCTCGAGCGGATGACCTCCTAATGTTTTTTTCCTTACCTTATAAAAAAACGTTAGAGGTACGGTGTTGTGTTGATGCAAAAAAAATTGACTCATAATTACCCTCAGTATCATTTACTTTAATGCCCAAGCGATGAACATCATTGATTGATTGCATAATTGTTATTTTTCTCATATCTATGCAAATATATTAAAAACATTCTTAAGCAAGTTTACACGTTATGTGGCACTATCCCTTTAATTAGTTGCTTCGTTCCATGTCATCAACATACATTAAAAAAATTAGAAACATGCTTTGTATAGGATTCAACCACATGACCTCAAGTTAATATAATAAAGTTCTAACCAATGAACTATGCAACATTAAATGCTATTCTTTTAACATGAAAATATTAATAGCCCGGAGTATCGCTCGGGCCTAATAACTAGTTGAATTCTAATAGGAGTGAAGTGGAATGACAGAGAATAAATGTCGTCTTCATATGGTTAGTTCAATAAAGTAGAGTTGTTGATTGATGTGCAAATCTGCGAACGGTAGAATTCCTGAGATAACCTAATTAAACCTGCTAAGCTGAGCTTTTTGTCAAAGTTGGTTCAACATCTATGAATATATACAAGGCATAAACAGAAGATAGCTAACTAAATAATAGATTCTGGAAAGCGTGGTAAGTGCCTGCAAATCAGAGTTGTTAACTCAGCGTGGTAAGTATTCAACAATAATAGATAGGGAAGGGGCGCTTTCCCAAGACCATTTTCGATTCGGTTCGATTCGGTCGGTTCGGTTCGGTTCGATTCCTAAATTATTATCATTACTATTAATTAGTTATAATTTAATTCAGTTCAGTTCAGTTCAGTTATGCCGAAGAGAACATGCCCTTCAAAACTTAAAAGTTAAGAGAAGTTTTGGGAATCATAGAAAATATAACAAAAGTGATAGATAATACATTTAGGAAAATATTTTCTCACTGTTTTAGGATATACTTTGTATAGTTTTATTATTATCTGATTAGGATTCCAAATATTGTTAGGACTAATATTGTTGAACCTCTATATATTGATCAACAGAATCAACTCCAAGGTTAAGGAGTTTTCCCACAATCTGACTTGGTATCACAGCTTAGGTTCCATTAATCAACTTCACAAAATTTTATTTTTTAGCTACTGTTGGCCGTGAGTTTTTCTATATCCAACTTCACAAAATTTCAATTTTGTTCATAAAAAATAAGATAAGTTCATGAAAAATAAATTGAATAGAACAAAGTAACATATCCTTACTCACTCGTTTGGCAGCATAAGTACCACTGTACTAAAAAATAAAGTTTGACATTATAATTTTTTCATTTTAATAACATGAACTATCAGTTCTTTTAGGGACAATTTCAGTTCAGCTCAGTTCAGCTCATTTTAGTACAATTCAGTTTAGTTCAGCTACCTTCCTCTCATAGTTTTATTTCGGTGCAGTTCAGTTTAGTTTGTTTCAGTTCAGTTTAGTTCAACCCAAAAAAACAGGGCCTAATAAATCAGAACTAAGGTATATATTTGTTTAGCAAAAATTAGACATTAATAGCAAATCTCAATTGTAACTAACTACCATCAGGAGATGGCCATTGGAACCTCGTCTTTGAATTTGACTTCATTAGAGCTACCATGAAGAGATGGCAAAATCTATCAATCATATACCATGGAAGGGACTCAAACTTTGTTGTTGATCATTTGGCCAATCAAAGAGTGTCGGAGTTCAGACTTTTTTTAACATGGTTGTAAGATTGTATTTTGTATTTGATTTCTTTTTCTTGTGTTTGGTGTTTGTCTTTAAGTTACTCTTTGTTGTATTCTCTTTGAAAACTCCTCGTAAACACCTTTTTAGTATTATCTTGTCTTTTTGCCTCTAATACTAAATCCAATTATCAAAAAACAATTTGCAAAAAACTTCATCAAAAGTTAATCTTGATATCTTTGGCAGAAGTCTATCCAAAAGTTATTTTTGGCAGCTTTTGCAAAACAATATCCAAAATCTATATAACATTCTCATTACTTTACAAAACAAAATTATTCAAAAATACTCCATAGTGTACTACTTTACAAAACTAAAACCTATCCAAAATTTATTATATATCAAATACATATAACCAAGCCTTTACCCGTTGATGTTGGATACGACCTCCATTTTTGTCTTGATGGATACTACCTTCATTTTCGTTTTGTTTCTAAGATTATGGTATAACAAAATTCATGGAAAAAGCAACAAGTGAAAGTGAAAAATATTTACTACATCATTTTTTTGTACCATAAAAAAACTTAATTAGTACTGGCATTTTCTGGCATTTTAACTTTAGTAGTAGTATACCTAATACCTTAAAGATGTCCATGCTTGAAAAGTCACCATTATTCAAAATGTATAAAGGACATAATAATAAAATAAAGGGTTAATTGGCTAGAAAGAACAATGACAACTCAGTGCAAGTTAAAACAAGACAACCTTTAACGGGTGCAATGCGAAGACCAACTTAAACACGAGGCGCGAGAATAAGCATAAATGACGCCCGAGATCGGAGATTCCACCGGAGCTAGGGAATCTTCAATATTTTGGAATTTTCTTTTAATTCCCTCCCCTTTTATTATTATAGTCACGTGCCTCCCCATTTTAATTTTTTTTTCCCTCTTTTATTCTATTTGAACTGCCATTAACCCTTTCTAATAAAAATCCCCAATTCTCAATTAACATAAACCCTAAGTTTGCAATTCTACCATCAACCTTCATCATGGTTCGAAGGCTTGGGAAAGTTTACTGCCACCATGGGTTGCCAGCCATGGCGCAAATTGTGAGCAAGAGAAATGGGAACCATGGCAGACGATTTTATGGGTGTTCAAAGTGGAAGGTTAGGTTGAATTGCATTGCAATATGTATTAACCCTTTTTATGTAACTTGATTGATTTTCTTTTCATTTGTAATAGGATGATGATTGTGAATTCTTTGAGTGGATTGACAAGGAAGCATATGGGCAACGTGCTAGTGAGGTTATCCTAGCTCTTGTATCCACTAATGATGCCCTAGAATCTGAAAGCAAGAGATTGAAGAACGGAATTGAAGCAAAAGCTGATGCTGAAAGGAAAATTCAAGGGTTGAAAATTGAAGTAAGAGGATTGAAGGCTGAAAACAAATTACTGAAATAACAACAAACCACTTGTATTGCAGTTGTCTTGATTTCATGGATGTTTGTGTACTTGTATTTTAGTAAGTAGGTAGTTTAGGTATCCTACAATGACTTTGTATCCTTCACTGTTTGTTATTGAATGAAATTTGGCTTTTGAGTATATTGATTGGCTTTTGAGTATATTGATTGAACAAGTTGCATTAATATATTAGATTAAACAGATGCTTTGTGATACAAAAACATTGCTTTGCATTAGATTCCAAAAGGCATGCTGCCAACAGTGTACAACATGTGCAAAAAGTGGTAAAGTTTGTCCCACATTTCAATTACAAAAATCTCCCTTAAACCTATCAATACAATTTCTTTCCTTAACCCCACATTTCCTCCACCAAAATTCAAAATAAAACCCTAGCTTAATGGTTGTTCATTGGACCAGCTGCTGTAGATTACTGAGTTCCACAAATGTCACTTGTGGCAGCCTGAAAATTGGAGAAAATGTATAAGTTAGGAACCATTTCAAAGATTAGAATTGAAGGGAAGATAAGTGAAGAACTAACACTTACCCCAGAATCATTGAGGATGGTATTGGTGCCTTTTCTGGGCCTACCTCTGCCTCTCTTTGGTGCAACTGGTTGGGGTGGTGCAACTGCCTTAGGAGGAGCTCTTGCTTTTTTTTGCCTTTTGTTGGAGATGTTGCTGACTTCCCTAGTGGTTGATGCAGTGGCAGGGCCTTTGTTTTTGGTTGTAGGGCATCCTCTTTTGTTGTGGTTTTTGCCTTTGCACAAGCTACATGTCATTTGCATGCCATGTTTGCTTAATTTTCCAGCCTTGTTCTCCCTCTCATGTGGGGCTTTCTTCCTCATTTTCCTAGGTCTATCAGCTCCAACCTTGATGTTAGGAGGTAGCAGTGGGAATTCAACATTATTCCAGTGCCTCTCTCCTCTTATTGGCTTGATTGACCCACTGTAAGCAGCTAAGTAAACACCCCTTTTCAACTTTTCATCCACCAACTCTTCACATGGCATTCTAAGCCAATTGCTACAAGCAATAACATGAGAGCAAGGTATTCCTGTTAAGTCCCATCGCCTGCATGTACAACTCTTGTTTTCAAGGTTGACAATTAGAACCTTTATACCACATAACACTTCAAACTCCATTTTATCAGATGCAAGAACATGACATGTCTTAGCATAATCTTTGTTTGTTTCTAGCTTCTTTCTTATTCTAGGACAAATATCATCCTTTGCTCTCTCCATCAATGTTCTCTTCATGAACAATCTCTCCATAACTGCCCTCCTAATATCTTCTAACATCCCCAAAATAGGCTTTGACCTCGATTCCAAAATCCAGCCATTAAATGTTTCAGCAAGATTATTCAGCACAAGGTTGCACTTTGTATGAATCCTAAAACCAAACCTACAAAAAGTTTGTGGTTTCAAAGCCTTGAAATCCTCTACTGCTGCTGTTGATAGCACAGCCATTTCCTGCAGGCCTAGATCAAAATATGCCTTGTTATATGCATACACAGCCTGCCAAAATTTCTCTTTCAAACCATCTCCCCTATGCTTTTTGTGCCATGGAGGCCAGATGTGTCTAGCACAGTTCCTATGTTCCACATCAGGGAATATAGTTTTCACAGCATGCATTATTGACTGTAAATAACATTAGAAGCAATGTTAGTATATAAATTAAAGGCATGAAAGGCAGTTGTTAAAAGAAGAAAAAATGTGGCATGAAAGGCAAAAGTTTTGTGATCACCTTATGTTGATCTGATATGATTGTGCAATCTTCACCCCCAAAACCAGGTAGATCATTCTTCAAGTTCTCCAAAAACCACTCCCAGGACTCATTGTTCTCAGCCTCAACAACAGCCCAACAGATGGGGAACATTTGATTGTTCCCATCTCTGCTAATTGCACATAATAGCTGCCCACCTAAAAAGGTTTTCAAAAAGCAGCCATCTATACAAACAACCTTCCTACAACCAGTCATGAAACCTGTTGTCAACCCTGGGAAACTAATGTACAACCTCTTAAACTGATGTTCAACATTTTCAGCATCATCTTCAATTGCATCTGTTTGCAACTGAAATCTGCATTCCCCATCCACCCTCTTCAATTCATGTAAGTATGCAGCAATCTTTGAATAGTGATCCTTCAAATTTCCATGTAAAAGCCTATGTGCATGCTTTTTAACTCTGTAACAATTCCACTTGCTAAGCTTCACCCCAAACCTATTGAACGTACACTTCTTCCTCCAAAGACTTCCTAGGCCAGTTGGGTTCCTCCCTAAATTTGTCCAAAAATTCTCTTGCCAACCATCTACCTTTTGAATTGCTTGCAAGTTTTCATAATCAGCCCTGTCACAAGTGTGTTCTGGGTGAACTGACTTCACCATGAAAGATTTCTTCTGCCCATCCCAGGAAGCATATACCTTCCACTCACAACCTTTCTTGCATTTTGCTTCCATTTTATTTTTGTTTTCACTTCTAATCCACCTAAGACTATAGCCAGCATACACAGCATACTTGTTTACCATCTCTTTGAAAATTTCAGGTGATGGAAACTTCATGCCAACCCTCCATACAAACCTCCTATAATAAGCAGAACCATCACTTCCACTTGGCATGTCATACTTCTCACATTCACTATTTGAATTAGGCAACATATCTTCTTCCTCATACTCACTTTCCCACCCACAACCCAATGGAATGCTCATGTCCTCCATTTTTTTAGAAGGCCCTCCAGTATCAAACTTCACCCTTTTCTTACTTTCTTTACCTTCCTCCTAGCATCAACAAGCTCTTCATCACTAGAACTTCTTGTGGGTTCTGATTCTCCCCCACCCCCATAGTCCTCATCTTCACTGTCATCAAAATCTGTTGAACTACATGACTGTTCAACATCATCCTCTTGTGGGTCAGTTGTTTGGGAAGTGGGCTGACTAGGTTGTGGTACTTGGTCAGTTTTATGGGAAGTGAGGTGTGTTTTCTGTGGATTTGGGTCATTTGCTTGGGGAGTGGGCTGACTAGGTTGTGGTTCTAGGTCACTTATATCTGTTGCACTGGGCCTTGTCTTCATTACAACATTGAGCCAAGCTACCCTCTTCCTGGCTGACATTTTCTTTCTTGGTGTTTGCAAATGTTTAGAAATGGGTGGCTTGGGTGGGATTTTATGAGGTGTGGCCTGCAAATTTTGGTGCACGGTTGAGGTGGTATCATTAGTAGCTTGTGAGAGGTTGTCATCAAAATGTGTATTGGGCTGGACCTTATTTATTGGGTCATTAGTGGGCTGGGGTTCCTCTGTATTGGGTTGGGCCTCATTTATTGGGTCATTTGTGGGCTGGGGTTCCTCTGTATTGGGTTGGGGATCATTTATTGGGTCATTTGTGGGGTTGGGACCAGTACTTCCACATTCCAATTGTGGAATAATTTCAGGTACATCAATGCCATGGACCACAAAGACTTCAACAATCCCATTTCTCATCCCAATTTGACACATATCCAATACCTCAACATCCTTGTATACCCTAACCAAACCAGTTTTTAAGTCTAGCCCATGCAACATGTAATAAAATGTTGAGTTTGAGTTGTATTTAACCCCTTCATCCTTCAACATATCAATAAACTCAAAGTAACTCATGTAATCTGGATCAACATTATCCCAATAATGTACATCCCCTCCTACATATTCCCATTTATCAGTCAAAACCCCTCCATGGTTCAATTTGATACTGAAGAGGGCTGCCATCACCTACTTTGGAAAAAACACATTCATAGCAAAATCAACATTCATTGCAAGTACGAAATAGCAAAATCAAACACATTCATCACACACATTCACTGATAGCAATGATATCACATTTATTTCCAGCAATCAAACAAAAATCTTTAATTTCATCTAACTAAACCCTAATTCTCGCATCGCATATTATAGAATTACCAAAAAAATAAAATTCAATGTAAGCAAACTAACCAAGTTCCAGTTCAGAATATGCTTCGCGCGCAGATGTTGACTTTCTTCTTCGTTTTCCTTGGCTCAAGTGGCAGAGATGATGTTTGAAGTTTAAGTGGAGAAGAAAGAAGAAGACAAGAGAGAGAATTAGAAAAGATTTGGGGGCACGTGACTATAATAATAAAAGGGGAGGGAATTAAAAGAAAATTCCAAAATATTGAAGATTCCCTTCAGGTGGAATCTCCGATCTCGGGCGTCATTTATGTTTATTCTCGCGCACCTCGTGTTTAAGTTGGTCTTACGCGCATTCTTGCAGTTAAAGGTTGTCTTTGTTGCACTGCAAGGCCGAGTTGTCTTTTTACCAATTAACCCTAAAATATATAATGAATAGCTTATAAGTTAGTTTTTGACCTAATTGAAATAGCCGGTTAATCAGCAGTAATCACAAAAGCACTTTTTGTTTTTATCTTGATGGTTTCCCAGCTGACTAGTCTA
This sequence comes from Beta corolliflora, assembly GCA_947648045.1. Taxonomy (NCBI): domain Eukaryota; kingdom Viridiplantae; phylum Streptophyta; class Magnoliopsida; order Caryophyllales; family Amaranthaceae; genus Beta; species Beta corolliflora. Next base: position 135,898 of record CANSZD010000381.1, read on the forward strand.
TTTGTTAGAATTAAGGGTGCTCCAATAATCACGGGGAGAATATGGGAAATGAGTTGATAACTTCATATGCTTCCTCGGCTTACATACTCATACTTGAGGATCTCCACAAATTAAGCCTCCAATTAACTTTGTAATATGAATATATGGTTGAATAACAGAATAATTAAGTTGACGATCTGTTTCTTTTACAATATAAAATCTACTTCTAACTGCTTATTTGACTCTCTAATCACTATACTATCTGTCTATCTACAAATTCAACTTCCAATATGGAGTATAGCATGTCAAAGCCATGGACTACAGAGATGCAGAGTTATAAACAACTCTCTTTATATTTCCTTGTATGATGGAAACTAGTAAAGCTTCTTTGAAAATTTAAAGGAATCTGATTGAGTTTGTATAGACTTCTATGGTCTTTGATAATTTTTTTTTTAAGTGTAACAAGTATTTCTTATTTGCTTAGTATTTAAATATTGTGGGTTTTGGGTTTTGAGTTTTGACCATGGATCCTCACTGGTATCTAATAGAAAAGATAGTTTCGTCATAGGATCTTGTTGATTCATGTCAATGTGTATATTGAAAGTATTAATTTTTAAACAAATTTATATAGGTATATAGTTAAAGATATTAACAGTAAAAAATATTTGTTAAAAATCATGCAAAAAGCAGATAGAAAAGTCCATCAAGAAAGGGGGAATAAGCCTTTATCATAATATAAGGTATATTTACAATTTCTTGTTCATTTCAAATTTCATCCTTAATGTTTGGCCGAAAAAGTATAGTGGCGTACTACAAATTTCACCACAAACAAGGAAATTTTGTTTCCAACCTTTGGAATACATTAACAATTAAAATTGCTAATATTCATTATCTACACCATATAAACGAAAGAGACTATCACCTCATTGGCTGATCGACAAGGACCACAACTAATATATAGTCCCATAACAACCCCCCCCCAATAGAAATGCAAACATTTTTAAGAGCATTCATGTGCAAATCCGCTAATTACAAAAGTATTTTAATTTATTCATTTTCTTTATACGGCATTTGCTAATACATTGCTTTTGACCATTATATACACGTATATACAAAGTAAAAAAAAAGTTTAGAATTTGCTAATATGTTTATGACAAGATCTTACATCATGAAAGTATTGAAGCACGTACAATGATCTCATGACTTAATTTTACCGGTTTAATGATCTCTTATAAGTAGAGGTGTCAAAAACTGGGCCGACCCACGGGTGAACCCGCATGCGACCAGCACCCAACCTCGTGGAGTCGAGAGTGGTCGGTTGGCAAGCCGACCCATTCCGACCCAAGTGTTCACCCGTGCCCGGTTTAACCCGTGGAATTAGTAACCCAACCCGAGTTTGGCCGACCCGGTTGTACCCGCACCCAGTTGCACCCGTGAATAACGACCTGCACCCAACCTCGTTTCCGACCCAAAATGACCCGCACCCAACTTCACCCGCCAATGACCCAGTTAAACCCACCCAGTTATCACCCAACCCAGTTATCACCCAACCCAGTTACCACCCAACCCAGTTGTGACCCAACCCAGCTATCACCGACCCAGTTCTGACCCAACTCAGCTATCACCGACCCAGTTGTGACCCAACCCAGCTATCACCGACCCAGTTGTGACCCAACCCAGCTATCACCGACCCAGTTTCGACCCAACCCTGTTAGCACCCGACCCAACTAAACCCGACTCAATGCCATTCCGACCCAACACCATTTATTTGTTTTTGGGGTGCAAGACCGAAGACGTATAAGATTACCATTTATTTCAAGTTTTATCTTTCTTTTATTTTTTTCAAAAATCGATGGAACACATTTTTTGATTTTTTCTGACAAGTACATTAATATTTGGAGTAGTTCTCGATTAGGCGGAGGCCGGAGATGAAACACATAGTTTCTGTTGTTAGACATGCATTTAAGCCATGACTTCCGTACACCATAGGGCATAATCCATAAGGTATCTTAATTCTTAACCTCCAACTTTTTCTTAATTTATGTAAATAGTTGAATTGAATTAATCATTATGTACATTTTCAGCCCATTTATATTTGGAACGTGTTAGAACGTGTTTGAACAAGTGTGTTTGAACGTGTTCATTATGTACATTTTCAGCCCATTTTCAGCCCATTTATATTATCCATAAGACTTACTTAATGTTTAAACGTGTTCGGTCCTTGTTACTTAATGTTTTAATGTCTAATAAAGAAATAGTGAAGACGTCTCTCTCTAACGATCAAACATTTGTTTTACTTAGTATTTAATAAATATTAGAAATAAAATAAATAAAATCGGACTTAAAGTATTAAATAAAAAAAATATATGAAATTAAAATTGAACAAAAAGCGCCATTAATCATTCCAAGCTTCCAACATCTTTACAAAATCAAGAACCCTAATATAAAAGGGGAAACATCCATTACATCCAACAAGTTAGATTATCATTACTAATAAGCAAAAAAATTACATAATGATCATCATTTACATGGCCCAACAAAGCAACAAAAGTTAGTACAAAAAATTCCAATATCCTACCAAGGCACCACTAATACTCCCCTTCAATTCCAAAAAATTTCAAAAAGTTAGTACAAAAAGTTGGTATCTCATGACCTTCATCAATTTTGCACTTGATGTACCCGAAATTATAAACTCAAAAATTTCTAAATAAAAGAATATTAAAAATAAATACCAAAGACAAGATTTTTGAGAGAAATAAGGCGACAAAAAAGAATAAAATATCTAAAACATTTGGTATAAAAAAATAGCTCTCGGGTACAAATTTCACCTCATCATCGAGCACTCGACTCTAATTGACAACACAACTTAACACGACAAGAAAGCCAAAGCAAAGAGACACAAGCATCATCAATACCAACCAAGTATGTATCATGTTCAATTAAGGCAGCAACAGAAATGAGAGATGCATTGTGACACTAAGGGCAAAACAAGTGTGTAAAGTTAAATGTTGACAAAAACCCTAAACTCTAGACCCTAAACAGAAACCCTAAACTCAAACCCTAAACAGAAACCCTAAACACAAACCCTAAACAATCAAACCCTAAACAGTCAAGCCCTAAATAGTCAAGCCCTAAATAGTCAAGCCCTAAACCCTAGTCAAGGCCTAAATAGTCAAGCCCTAAAGGCTAAACAAAGCTCAAAAGACCTGTCCAATATAAACAAGAACCCGAAAAAAAGCCCAAAACTTGCACCCGAGAAAAAAGCCCAAAACTTGCACCCGAGAAAAAGGAACATACATGAACCGATGAAACGGAACTTATGAACCCCGAACGAGAGAACACAAACCCTAGATCATTTTATTATTTAACATAAATAAATTTTATTAATTTTATTATTCAATTTAAGTAAAAGTGTAAAATCCGAGGCTAGATTCTAGAACACAAACCCTAGATGATTTTATTATTCAGATCTCACATTTTCCGTACATAAATAAAAGGCAAAATAATACAAAAAAAGATAGAAAAAAAATCACTATGAAGAACTGAACTTGAAAAACAGTAGCAAACATGGCAAAAGATCCCAAAATAATCTAGATCTGGACACAAAAAAAAACAAGTAAAGTTCAAAAAAAAAGTATAGATATCGGATCTCACATAGTAACATACTCACATTCATAATTTCACATTAAATTATAATTATGATTTATGAAGTTCCGAGTCCGATTTTAAGGCAAAATAAAAGGCAAACATGGCTTTCTAACATACAAAGGCAAATTCGGATCTCACATTTTCCGTATATAAATAAAAGGCAAAATAATACAAAAAAAGATACAAAAAAATCACTATGAACAATCGAACTTGAAAACAAAGTAGCAAACATGGCAAAAGATCACAAAATAATCTAGTTCCGGACACAAAAAAAACTTAAAAACATACAAAAAGTAAAATAGTAAAAAATCGAACTTTCTCGAAATAGCAAACATGGAAAAAAAATCTCACAATCTAGATCTCACATATTCCGTAAAAAACAAGTAAAGGTAAAAAAAATATAGATCTCAAACAAATGTCACATGATATTCAAAAAATAGTATAGATATCAGATCTCACATAAAAAAACTTTAAAACATAGCCACATACTCACAATCTCACATATTCCATATAAAAATAAAAAGTAAAATAATACAAAAAAAAGATACAAAAATAAATCACTACGAAGAAGCGAAGTTGAAAAAAAGTAAGAAACATGGAAAAAAGATCCCAAAATAATCTAGATCCGGACAAAAACAACAAGTAAAGTTAAAAAAAAGTATAGATCTCAAACACATGTCACATGATATTCGAAAATAGTATAGATATCGGATCGTAACATACTCACATTCACAATTTCAAGTAAAATAATAAAAAAATCAAGATCTTCAAAAAAAACAAGTAAAATTAAAAACAAACATCATATTCCAAGTAAATCTGCAAACTGGACCAAGCATATATTCCCACAATCACATGCAAGGGCAGATCTTCCTAAATCTAAAAAAAAAAAAAGGAAAACGAGAACTCTAGGAAAAAGAAAACTTACCTGGTGGTTGCGACATAATTTTTTGAAGAATAAATTTGCGTTTTTTTTTTTTTTGCTTTATTTTGCTTCTTCTTGGACGAAAGCTTTGTTTTTTATGATCTTCACTTCTTAACAGCTTCAGCAATCAGCCCTTAAGTCTTCAACCCTTCGAGCCGTGTGAAACCCGAATAAGAGAGATTATTACCCCAATCTACAATTTGCAAATAAAGAGTGAAACCGTAATAAGAGAGAGGAGAGACCGAGAGAAAAGAAAAGAAAATGAAGAAAATGAGAGATTAGATCCGAATTCCGAGGAAGTGAGGAAGTGAGAGGATGAGTCATGAGAGAAAAACTCAAAAACCTAATTCGAGAGAAAAGCCGGAATGAGAGAGAAATGAAGTGAGGAAATGAGCGTGTGACCTAGAAAATTAGGTTTATATACCAAGGGGCATTAGGGGGAGGTTTAGGGTTAGATCAAGGGTTGAGATTTATTCATTTATGGTTAGATCAACGGTTGAGGTTTAGGGTTAGATCAAAGGTTGAGATTTAACCATTGTTTGAATGAGTGGGTAAGATTAATTTTTGTAAGTTCATTTAGGGTTTTTAGTAAAGATTTCGATTTTAGATTTCATTTAGACTAGAGTTCATTTAAATTTCATTTATAGTTCTTTTAGACATTTAGTATTAATTTGTAAATTTGTTTAGTAATACTAATTACTAATTATTAATATTATAAATTAATAAAATTACAAACTTTAGAAATTTAATTACTATTTTTAATTATGAACAAGATCATTAATGTAAAAATAATTATGAATGAGGTTTACTAACTGTTTTAATAATTCCTACTTACTTTAAAAGTTCAATGAATAATGATGTAATTGTATTGATGACGAAAGTTTGTGAAACAATGAAAGTTTAAATTATTAATTGTTAAGTATGAAATGCATTAATGTGTGATTATTTAAGTAATGAAATAGACGGATTTATAGTATGCTTTGATTATTGTTAAAGCGTGTAATAACATCGATGATCAATCGTATGATCATTTGATGGTTTTGACTTTTGATTAATGTCGAAGACAATCAATCTTAATATCTTATGATCAATTTGATTTATGTCGCTAAGCTAACTAACAAACTGTTTAAGTTTAATAGTCTATTGACTCTAATATTATAAGTTTATAATCAATAATCCTTATGGTTGTTACTTGTTACATGTTAGTTGTTACTTGTTACTTGAATACTTATGCAATCATCAATAAGAATAACTAAATAAGTGAATAACTAATAGAGTAATAGGCGATACTTAGGCAATAGGCCAACTTTATGATCATTTGATTTATGTCAACCTTAACGACTTAACCGAACGAAATTCGATCAATGTTTCATCCTCTACCGATACAATGACATGATTATTATTTCATATTGATTATAGACCATGATCTACTTTCATAGCTTCAATATTTCATCTTCATCCTTTAGTGATATAGTGTATGATTATGTATAATCTTCTGAACGATCATATGACATATTCGATTATGTGATTAACATTAATGATTGTTACTTGTTGAGTTGTTCCATGATCGATGAAAAGTCGAACAATTTTATAATTACAAATTAATTAAGATGCTTTCATTAATGTTTTAACGTCAACCTAATTCTTTAATTCTAACTCTTTTTGTTGCTATATAGTAACCGATTCGGATTTCGGACAAAAGAGTAAGTAAGTCACTAACTAACAAAATGTTTAAGTTTAATAGTTTATTAACCCTAACACTATAAGTCTATTATCTATAACTCTATAATCAATAATCCTTATGGCTGTTTGTTGTTAGCTGTTACTTGTTACTTGTTATATGTTAGTTGTTACTTGTTACTTGAATACATATGCAATCATGAATAAGAATAACTAAATAACTGAATAACTAATGAGCGATACTTACTAGTTACTACTTAGTAACTTAGTCAATAGGCCAATTGCCAATAGCCAATAATGGTGAATGACCCAATAATATAAGTATAATTTATAAGTCTTATTGTAGTAACATTTCAAATTAATAATAATAATATAAGTATCAAACTATTAATGATTCAATGTATTATTAAAAAATTAACAATTACCCAACCACAATTCACAATATCAGTATAATTACAGATTACTATAATATACCACTATAGTATAAAGTATAATGACTATAATAGTATAATCTATACCACAATATCATAATACGCCACGGAGCCGCCGGTTCGATATTTAGTCGTTCCAAGAACCAAGTCGGCAAGTCCCACCGAGATCCGATTTTTGTCGACCCAACTCGAAATCCGATTTATTCGACCCAAGTCCCAAGTCATTCCGATAGTCGATTTGTTGAACACTCAATTAATTTCGAAGGTCGATTTATTCTGACGCAATTCATTCCCATATCGATTTCTTCCGACCCAAGTTATTCCGATATCGATTTCTTTCGACCCAAGTAACCCGAAAGCCAATTTCTTCCAACCCAAGTAATTCCGAAAGCCGCATTATTCCTACCCAACTTATTCCGATATCGATTTCTTCCGACCCAAGTAACCCGAAAGCCGATTTCTTCCAACCTTAGTAATTCCGGAAGTCGAATTATTCCGACCAAAGTTATTCCGATACGATTCCGACCCAAGTAACCCGAAAACCAATTTCTTCCGACCCAAGTCATTCCGAAACCCGATTTCTTCCGACCCAAGTTATTCCGATATCGATTTCTTCCGACCCAAGTAACCCGAAAGCCGTTTTCTTCCGACCCAAGTCATTCCGAAACCCGATTTCTTCCGACCCAAGTTATTCCGATATCTATTTCTTCCGACCCAAGTAACCCGAAAGCCGATTTCTTCCGACCCAAGTCATTCCGAAACCCGATTTCTTCCGACCCAAGTCATTCCGAAAGCCGATTTCTTCCGACCCAAGTTATTCCGAAAGCCGATTTCTTCCGACCCAAGTCATTCCGAAAGCCGATTTCGACCGACTTCACCTTATTCCATTCCGACCCAAATTCACCCAACCCAGATACTGGCCGACCCAGTCTCACCCGACCCATTTCCGACCCAGTTCCGAGATCCTCTCACCCAGTTTCACCCGACCCAAGTTCACCCGACCCACCCAGTTCCGACCCATGACACGGTGTCACCCAGATTATTCCGACCCAAATCATTCCGACCCAGCCTGGGTCAACCCAAACCCAGCCAGTGACCCAGATTGACACCTCTGCTTATAAGTATCACAAGTAGGATATTGCATTGTCCTTGGACTTTGGATATTAAATTTGTTTTCAAGGTTTTGTGTCTGAATAATCAAATTAATGTGTTTGATAGTTATTGAATGTGTTTGATCTTGAAGTATTTATATCACTTAGGGTTTCTTGACTACATAATCTGATGAAAAAAGGGTGAAAATGAGCCTGTTGAAATGTGTAAAGCCACCATGTAAAAAAAAGGTGAGGTCTAATAAAAATTGATAGGTCGTGCCATGTGTTGCCACAAATTCAAGTGATAGAATTTGAGGTGATCAAATGGTAGGGCGAGCCGAGCCGCATTCAAAAAATTCAGTCCAATATGTTAGGTCAGGCCGATTTGTTTTTTCCAAAACCTCCTATTTCGGGACAAATGGTAGGGCGAACCGAGCCGCATTCAAAAAATTCAGTCCAATATGTTAGGTCAGGCCGATTTGTTTTTTCCAAAACCTCCTATTTCGGGATAAAAATAACGGTTTTTTGGGCCAATATCTGACCTGTCCAAAATTTAAGCTACAAAGTCAGTTTTGAAGTGCTAATAACAGTACCAAAGAATTTAAAATCGGACCAAAATTTCTGCCCGAGCCCGAACATTTATCGTGTCAGGCCAAACTACTTTTAATCACCTCTAGATACGATTAATAGGCTTTTTGTTCCTTTTCAGCTTTCTGAAAGCTTATATTCTATTCTTCTCAACGTAGGAAACTTATGCTAGCTTTCCAAGTTTATATGCCTTTAATTTTATGAGCATTATATACGTTTAATTGGCAGCAAATTAAAATACAACGAGCCCTTTTAATCGACATTTATGAAATGTTTTGACTATAGTAGATCGATTGAGCCTATTTACTTCACTTGTGAATTTTGAAAATGATATTTTAACATATATAAAGGGTTCTAGATCTCATCATTGGGCGCTCTCGTAGAGGGACATTGGGAGGGGACGATTTCAACGCAACAATATATTAAAATCTGAATGTATGTACAGGGTGAAGTAATATTATACCTATTATTATTGTTGTTAATAATAATAATAACAACAACAATAATAATAATAATAATAATAATAATAATAATAATAATAACAATGATAATAATAATGATAATAATAATAATAATAATAATAATAATAATAATAATAATAATAATAATAATAATAACAGTTTTAAGATTCTTTTAGTCTTGAATGTTCGTCGGTGTGTGTGTAATGCTCAAACTAATTAAATTAAGTAATCTAAGTAGGATATCTAATGATATTTGTGAAATAGATAAAATATAATCTTAGGCCTTTTCTTTTAGGCTGAACTGAAGTGAATTGAAACGAGCTGAACTGAACGGAACTGATGTAAAGTTGTGAGAGGAAAGTAGCTGAATTGAACTAAAATGAGCAAAATTGAACTGAACTAAAATTGTGCACAAAAGAACATGGCCTTAGTACTCACTCGATTTACTATATTAAATTTCGACATATTTATGTATTGCACTTTGACCTTCATCATATGAGATGTTGTTAGATTTGTTTCGTTATATGGTTTCATAATATCAACTTTTTATAGTTCTTACTTATAGGTAATTATAAATATATTAATATTAAAAATATGCATTGACAAACGTGTGAATATCATTAGATATAACTTGGGGTGCAAATGATGCGAGCCTAGTTTGAGTTTGGGAGAGCTCAACTCAAATCGTTAACATTATGAGTCGAGCTTGAGTTAAATCGAGCAAACTCGAGTCGAGTTTTGACCGAGTCGATCTTGAGTGTTTTGCAAATTGTCTCGTCTTATTAGCACCTTAAAGATAAACGATATGTTTGACTTAGGCATTTTGCTTTAAATGAAGTACTTAATAATTGAGTTTTTGAGCTTCTCGCGAGGTTTCGAGTTACTTAACTCGACTAGGCAACATCTCGAGTCGACCTCGAGTTTAATTTGAACTCACTCAAGTCGAGAATTGACGCAATCGATTTCAAGTAGCTCACAACTTGTTCCGTCTCAGTTACACTACTTACGAAATATGTGGAGGTAGTGCATTGCATTGATTTGAAAACTCGTGGAAGTTGATACAATACCCTCTTGTTTCAAAAAAAAAAAAAAAAATACAATACCCTCAAACTTTTGAGCTGACCATGGTAATAAAGCGAGTGGACCAGTCTCAAACAAGAAGCCCAATTTCCGTACAAAATTACTAGCTTAATACTAAAGCCCAGCCGTGAGAAAGGGGGAGAGAGAGAGAGAGAGAGAGAGAGAGAGAGGGTCATAAACTCATAACTCATAACTCATAACTCATAACTCATAACTCATAAAATGGGGCACCTCAACAAAAGCAGCCCTTTCGCCAACTTTACCAACTTGTCTTGTTTTTGCAGTGGTCAGTAGTAGGGGGAGATTAACAATACTCCCTTCAAGCCTTACTTTTCTTGTACTTGTTCGATTTTTTGTTGTTAAAAAATAGTACCTTATTGGTGGGAAAAGAGTAACAACACTTTTTTTATAAGGTACTTTTTCAAAAAAAAACATGATTTATAAGGTACTTTCTAACAAAAAAATAATTTTACGAATAGGAAATTAAAAAATATTAAAAGTTAAAATTGTGCATTAGCAAATATAAACAGTCAAAGTAGTCCAATTATAGAAAACCATAAGGGTGTGAAAGGACACAATTATTTGGTGTAAAATGGGGTTGGGATTAAGATTTTTAACTAGAGGGAGGGATGCGTTCTCTTCACTTTAATTTTAAAAAAAATAGGTTTCAAGTTTAACAAGTTCAGATTAGTTTAATTAAGTTTAGATAAGTTATAACACCAAAATTCCAATAAGTTCTTCTAAGTGAGAGTGAGGGATAGCTCAATTGGTTAGAGCTTCCCTCCCGGTTTCAGGAGATCTTGGGATCGAATTCTCATCACTTGCTCTTGTGGCTCCTTAAACACCAAAAAAAAAAGTTCTTCTAAGTTCCAATAAATTTAGTTAAGATAAAATTAAGAAAAATAAGATGAAAAGAATGCAGCTTAAACTTTAGAGCAATTTGATTTTTACTCTCTTATTTGTTTGACTTTTGGTTTGAAATATTTATCAAACTCAATTTGCGATTTCATTTTTGAAAAATTATGTAACCAAACCAAACAAATAAACACCAACAAACCATTGATTTCTAAAATTTTAACATTAAATATATAAAGAAATAAATGAATTTAGGGTTTTCTTTGATTATTATAAAAAAAGTTGGTTTGATATTTTTTCTTTAATATTACTAGAATATCAACTGGTCTATTTTGTTATATAATGGGCTAATATTGATTTTCCCAAAAAGACTTTAACAAATATTGATTTAATCGGTAATACTAATGTTGGTGAAATGTTCATATATTCTTTTTTTATTACTACTTTCTTTTTTTAAATAATGGTTACACTTTGACTTTTGACTATCATTTGTGATTTATGAATAAAAGAAAAATATAGTCATGTGAGATCTTATTTGATTCGTCTTGATATGAACTTTTTAAAAATATTTTTTTTTTATCTTTTACAAATACAAAATTAAAGATACTAGTGCTCCAAGTGTTGCATCGACATGCGTGAAAAATGAAAGTGTAACTATTATTTAGAAACAAAGATAGTATTGAGATTCTTGAGTGGTGGAGGGTTATTCAGTTCTCATTCATCAATCTTTTAAATAATAGTATTGAGATTACACATTCACATATTGACAACATTAATTGATGAAAGTGATATTAGGTTTCTTTTCGACAATAAAAAATCCCGAAAGAAAAAGAGTTGAAATTAAAAGTAGAAAGGTTTATTTCATAATTTTATTCTCTATCCTATCGTTATCCCTGGTAGAGAATATATTAATATTCATTGTAAATATTATGTCAAATATATTATTGAGATTTTATTGTGCATAAAGGTCACGCCTTCAAATCTCAATAATATATTTGACACAATATCTACAGAGAATATTAACACACATTCTCTATCAATCTCTTTGTCAATATCTTAGGCTCTTAGCCTAGTAATCAACTTTTAAGCCTCAAACTAAAATCTGAAATACAAAACTTCCAACTTCTAATTGTTTCACAAGTGCAAAGATAAATCAAGTTTCTTTTCCATCTCCCTATGACAATCTCTTCCATAATTGTTCTCCATATTCTTCTTTAGAACTTGCATTGAAGTCAATCTATTGGGACCACTATACCTAAACTCCTTTTGCCAATTCACAATGTTTTGGTCATGATCCTCTTCATAACATGATGAATATGGACTAATTGGGCCAGTTCCACCGTTGCTGTTATAAACCACCATATTCGAGAAACGGGTAGGCCCACCAGGCCCAAATGGATCACAAAGCTGTGTAGTACTAGGATAATGGGAACCAATGTACATTGGTGTTGGGGGTGGGGTACTAAGGAAGGCCAAATGGGGCTGCTGCTGCTGGTGGTTGCCGCTGAAAATTAGCGACGACATCGACGGCGGTGGCGAGAAGACGTTGAGTAGAGAGAATTCTGATGCTCTCTTGGCTTTTCTTGCTGCAATCCTCTCCTTCTTGTGAGCATTTTGATGGCCTCCTAAGGCTTGTGAGCTGTAAAACTTCCTTGAACAGAACAAACAAGGGAACACCTTGGCCCTCTCGTCCATACTGTTGTTCATAGTTTCACCCTCTTGTCTCTCCATCCCTACACCCAACATATACACAAATATGTAATAAGTACATATAATATGTAAAATGTAATCATATTGCACCAAATCTATGCTACAAGATTGAGTTAGAGTTACTCTAACTTAGGTCCACTACCCAAAACGAGTGTGTGGCAGTGTGGGTGGTGGGATGGGGGGTTGCTGTCTAAGCCTATTTGTCCCTAATTTTTTTTGGTGTATTCAAAGTTGGCTATGTTAGCTCAAACTCTTCATTTCATCCTAGTACATCCAAATTCCACCCTCCAGCACCCTCATACTTATTACTTAGACGTGACAAAACTGACTTCGACTCAATATAGACCCGGACTGTACCCAAAATTTGGTAATCCATTTTTGACCCGACCCTAAGATTAACATATATAAACCTAAACGAAGCTAATTTGAACCACCCATTTATCACCTCTACTAATACTATTGATCTCACTTCTAGTCTGTAGACTTTAGGAAGCTTAGATATAAGCAACCCTTCTCTTTGAGGCTTTACCACTAGACAATCATTCTTCTTTTTCATGTGACACTAACTAAAACATTTTCATTTATGCAAAGTAGTTCTTAAAACAATACAAAACCAGTATGAAACTCTCGAAATTATCAACATGCTAATACATGTAACTTCATCAAACATTCACCTAAGCAACATTCACCATATTAGAGACTAAAACACAAACACACATGCATAAACACACCAAATTAAAAGTTGATTACATAAGATTAGAGAATTTGGTAGTAACAAGCAAAAGTGTAAACCTTGAAGAAAAGAAGCAGAGTAGTGGTGCAGAACAATTGAGTTATATTAGTGTTGGAGGTTCTGATACAATTCTGTAATGAAGTATTTATGAAAGGGGACTTAGAACTGAGAAGTTGGAGTTTGATGTGTAGTTTATGAAGAGATTTAATTGGGTTATAAATAAAAATGGAGAGGTGTTATGTTGCAGAAGAAGGGGATGAATGTATGGGCTTGGGAAACAGAAGAGATAAGACAGAGAGAAAAATGCATAGACACTCAAATGCAATTTCTGCATGTCAGTCGTCAGAGAGAAAGAAAGAAAGAGAAGAGATTATATTGGTGGGAAAAGAGAGAGAGATTGAGATAGTTATGTGTGAAGTAAGTGTGTGTGCATGATATGAATTGGGAAATGGAATGTAGCTCTCTCTCTCTCTCTCTCTCTCTGATCTTCATTAGTCTGACATGTTATCTGTTTTCCTTTGAGTTATTATCTTTTGCAGGTGCATTAGTTTAGTGCCCACTTCTTTCTTATACCATGTCTTGCTTTGCTCCAAATAATAGATTGGGTTTCCAACCGTCACCTTGGAGAATGGTAAATTGACTTGGTACCAATAAATGAGTATAATACTTCCTCCATTCTCATTCAAGTAAAACACTTCTTTCTTCTATGTGAGAGTTTTTGAGAGAAGTATTTTGCTTATTTTAAAACAGAGGAAGTATACACTATATGGCCATTAGAGCTAAGTTACTTTAATTTGTTAATTAATTTTTAGATGCGTCGAGTTTATGTGATAGACTCACCTATTCAACATTGGGTATGGGACAATCGATTAATGCATTTCAGAAAGGTGTTGGGTACAAGCCAAATTTTGGTGAGAGCTCGAAAATAGCTAGTGGGTTTTGGTCATGGTGAAACTCATAGACAACGTAAGAAAAATTAGCAAATTAGAGCATTTACTCATGTGAAGGCGAAGCGTCGACTCAAAGTTAGCAAGACGAGATATAAATCTTGGAGCGTCCAGTATTAGTAGTGGTAAGCTTGCACTCCTTACTTCCTCCAGAGCTATTTTGGCAAGTTTATTATTTATTGCTTATCTCATACGGAGTTTCTATATATTACTTAGTAGAAGATTCTAGTGAAAGAATATGTTGTCTAGAGTCTAGAAAATGACGGCAAATTAGGACATGTGGACTAAAGTGAGCCTGGTATTAAGCTAGCTACCATACTTCGAAAAATCTAGGTTTTTATACTACGCACTTTGGAAGATGTATGTTGGGACACAAATTATTATATTTGTGGATCGATTAGTGATACAATGGATTTATCGATCGGGTTTTTCCTCTACTTGTTAAAGGAAGGGGTTTTCCACCTGTATAATGCACTTATACACATTGTTATGTGTTATCTCTTATAACTCTCTTCATAAATTACTAATGTGCACAAATCCTCTTCTTTCATTGTGTGCCTAATAAGAGGAAAGTGGAGCAAATAAAAAAGAAGAGACGGAGAATAAGAAAGTCACTTAGTATTAGGAATGAGTTCGAATATATACCAGACAACTATAAAATCTTTTAAACCCTTATTAAAAGGTAAAGGAAGTATTCATTGTAATAATATTACTTGAATTGGACTTCAAATGTTCAATAGTTTCACTTGATCCATATGTACAATAAGTTCAACAAAGTCTAATTAAATATGCAGTAAAAAAAACGCCATTAAATATTATCAATTTCAGCTCATAACTAAAAACAAAAATAGATAACTTAAATTAGTTAAGATAAAAATTTATTAGATGAAAAAAACTAGCCTGAAAAGAGTTTGGTAGACAAATATCTGTCCATAAATATGGCATCAACATTGGGACATATACAATTCCCAATACATATATTAATATCAGTGCCCAATGAGAGAGAAGAAGAAAATTTTATACTATTGATTTTCTTCAGAATAGCTGTTTTGGGAAGGGAGGGTTCAGAACTCCAGATCATATCAGGACATGATCTCCAACTACACAGATATTGGAAGTGTAATGTGTTAGGGTGAGTTTATCCCTCACACTCAACTCCAAACTCCAGACTGTGCCACATCAGCTTTTCACTACTTTTTAATTTTACAGACTCACTCCAGACTCATTCCAATTCTATACTTTATCCCTCAGACTTCCTACAGATTATATTTTAAATTGATTTTACAAAAAAAAGAAAAGACAAATGTCAACTTTTAAGTGGCTAGAAATTTAACTCCTTACATGTCATAGTCTTGGATGGAGTCTTTGATTTTCAAACTCACTCCAAGACTCCCATCTTTTTCTTTCAACATTATTGCATAGTCTTTGCTTTAGACTCTCAAAGTCTTTGCTCAAGACTCCCCTTAAGACTACCAATATTCATACCCTTAGGAAAATTTCACATACAATATATACAAAAAAATACCCCCCTCCATTGTTTTAGTTATTATAAGCATTATTCATATATTCAACATTGGCCTTATTTTAATAAATATATATGAAATAAATACTTTATGTAAAATGTTATTAAATTATCTGTATGTATAATTTCAGAAAAAGAACATTTTATACTACTTATATACTCCCTCCGTCCCTAAATAGAGTGCCCATTTCTTTTGGGCGCAAGTATTAAGAAGAAATCATGTGTAGGACCTTATTTGTATTAAATCATAATTAAATATAGAAGTTGGTACACTTTATATGAATTGTTTATTAAGGAGAGAGAATGTGAGCCATATGGAAAAGTGGGTGATATTATAAAAGTTGAAAGCTAAATAATATTTTAATTGGTGGACCCATACCAAATAAGGAAATGGGAAATCTATTTCGGACAAACATAAATGGAAAAATGGGCACTCTATTTAGGAACGGAGGGAGTAGTAAATAAATAAAGATATTAATGGTCAAAATTGTACATTAACAAAATGTAACAGTTTACTGAAACTAAAAGAAACAATGAAAGTATGGTCTCATAAAATTTATTGGATTTCTTTGGGAAAAATATGGTAACACAAATTTCATTATTACTCTCTTATCAAGTCCCTATACATTATACAACCTACCTCAAACCCCTGCTTCCTTTAATTAGATTTGACCACATGACTTAGTTTGTGGAAGGAGATAGCTAATTATAATTGAGCTACCCCTCAACCTCTTAAAATTTGAGATCTTGTACGTTAAATTTATCCAGAACATATAGATATAAAATACCATGACTCCCTCCATTCCAGTTAAATGCAATAATTTGACTTCTTCAATATTCATTTACCTCACTTTAACCATAAACTAGTATTTTGGCCCGGGCGATGCCTCGGGTGAATTACAATAAACAAATATGTTATTATTCATAATTTCATAATTCATTTGTTACTTTTGTTTTTTTTTTGTCTTGTGAGAAATTTTAAAATTGACGTCATGACGTGATAGGTAAAGAAACTTAGAGTTCATTTTCAAAATAATAGCTTAAAATAAATTGGGATAGGGCAATATGTCATCAATAGTCTCTTGGTCGTCTTACTACCATAAAAGAGTTTTAGAGATCTAAATACTTGATTAAATCTTTTTAGTTAAATGTAATTATTATAAGACTTTATCATATTTTATTTAAAATATTAGAGAATAAAAGTGATAGTGTATTGATAGTTAAGCTCTCATTTTTCATTTCAAAGGTCACGTGTTCAATACCTTGCAGTTACACAATATTTATATTTTTTAATTGAGGAGTTCATATGGACATAAGACATTTGCATTGGATGCTTGAGGAGAGTGCCACGTGGCACGTAGGCTTCCTTAGGAACGCCTTTTAATATATTTGTATAGATTTTTTTCTATTCGTATACTATACTACTATACTAGTAAACAATTATATATAAGATACTGTTTCATAATTGTTACCAATGGATATATATATATGAACATTCATGGTCACAGTTGTACATTACTGTGAATGTTAATCAGTTGCCTTCATTGCGTGACAAAGGGAAGTATAGTTGCAAGTTGAAGATGAGTAATAGTTAGCCACTAATCAAATAGAACAAGCAAAGAAGGAAGTGAGAGATAAAAACATCACACAAAATCCAACTCTTTTCACTGATGAGTGATCTGCATGCAACTCGATTCTGCAACCTGCAAAGTCTGATCAACGACATAAGTAGTTGAAGCCTTGAAGGGGTTGATGAGTATAAATTACTCACACAAGTTATGGGAAGAAACAAACCACTTGAATTCTATAGAAAATAAATAAAAACATCTCTTTCCTCAGTTCACCGTCTATAAATGCATGCATATTGTCATTATACTTTATTAATAAGGCGCAATCCCACGTTTACACAGTATGTCTTTGTCCACGTGGAACTCCTATATAGGTTCTAATATGAGAAAGAGCGGTTTTGAATTGTCAGTTTTCTAGCACTCTTACCATTTTTGTCATTACAAAGGTATAACAAGAGAGAAACACTACAGAATTTCCAGAAGGTTCTCAGTTTGACAAGGACTAGGTGATGGTGCAATATAATGGGGAACAGCTCGGTGGGAGAACAAAATTATACTCCCTTCCGTTTTTTTAGATGTAACATTACACTTTTCACATTTGTCGAGATACAACTTTGACCGATAATATCTACAATTGTATAAAAGTAAAAATTATAAAAAATATACTTCCTCCGTTTCATAATAAGTGAAACACTTACTATTTTAGAACGTTTCAAAATAAGTGAAACATACCTTAAATGGAAAAAAGAAAGTGACAAAAGACAAGAAAGATCCATCATATCCTCTTTAAGGGTATTTTATGACTTTTTGGCTTTTGAAAGTGATGTTTATTAAATCTTGTGTCCAAACCCTATGTTTCACTTATTATGGAACGGAGGAAGTATATTTGAAAAATGTATATCGTGACGAATCAAACAAAATCCCACATGACTATATTTTTTCTTATGTATAAATAACAATTAATGGTCAAAGTGTATTGGATGAATAGTACCCAAAGTCAATATGTTACATCTAAAAAAAACGGAGGGAGTATTTATTTTTTGATTTATTTATTAATGTAAGATAAATATCCCTTCTACAAGTAGTAAAAATTTAGGAACACCACTTCTTAAGGGGCAAAAATCCAATTCTTGTCATAAGGGTGGAAAAAAGGTCTCCAACCAACTAGCTAGCTAGATCAACCTTATTTCTTATTTATTTTTTGATATTGACTTACGGAAATTTGATCCTATATGCAAGACATCATGCTCTCGAAAGAAAAAGAGTTTAGCATATAAGGATATGCATGAGTACCATGAGAGTCTTAAAATCTGAGAACGTCTAGAGCTCCAAAAATCTTATCTCCAATGATCCTGCAAAAGACGGTTAAACTCGCTCCGGGGTGTTTTCGGGAACGCCCCTTCGACGCTCAATTCAGATGTAAAAGAGGTAGAGAGAGAAAGTAGGTAGATATAGAGAGAAATGCTCTGACTTTTTAGGTGAGAATTGCATACATGAGACTGATATCTTTTATACTATTGGGGATTTCCAGACAGAAAAACCTAAAAGGGGAACATCCCATCCTTTAGAAAATGTGTATCCCTTTTCAGGTTATGGGACTTTTATGTCCCCTTAACACATGGGCATTTCCTTAACGGTATAGATTGATCATCTTATGGGACCAAACAACCATTGGTGGGTCCAAACTATGACAAATTGACATGCAATTGTAATAAAAATAAGGAAAATTTGTCAAAAAAAACCTTTTACGAGTTCATTTTTGCAAAAAAAAACCTTATAAAGCATTTTTTGCGAAAACAAACCAAAATCAAAATTATTTTGCGAAATGAAACCTAAGACCATTTTCCGGCATTGACCATCTTAATTCCGACATTGACCACCACCTAGCCACCACTGCCACCACCTGCCGCTAGCACCCACCCACCCCTGCAGCCCCCCACTTCACCCCCCACCCTAGCCTCCACCACACCGCAGCCCACCCCACCCCACCAGCACCCCAACCCCTCCATCCACCCCCTCGGGCGGCACCCCCCCACCCCCTTCCCCCTACCTTCTCTCCTCTCCCCTTCTTCCCTCCCTCCCCCTCTCCTCCTCTCCCTTCGTCCATTCCCCCCCCCTCCGCAACCCCCTCCCCTCGCAGCTCCCCCCCTCCCACCCGCCCAAGGTTTTTCCGGCGCCCTAAAGCATAAAGATATGAGAGAGAGAGAGAGCGGTAGATAACGAAAATGGGGTTGGGGGTTGCGGGGGGGGTTATGGGGGGTTATGGGTGGCGCAACGATGGGGGGATGGACGAAGGGAGAGGAGAAGAGGGGGGCCGCCGCCTGAGGGGGTGGAGGGGGGGTTTCGGGTGGGCGCAGCGGTTGGGGTGGGGATGGACGAAGGGGAGAGGAGAGGGGGGGGGTGAGGGAGGGAAGAATGGAGAGGATAAAGGGTAGGGGCGAAGGGGGGGTGGGGCTGCCGCCTGAAGGGGTGGAGGGAGGGTTGGGGGCTGCTGGTAGTGGTGGCTAGGTTTCATCTTGCAAAAATAATTTTGATTTTGGTTTGTTTTCGTAAAATAATTTTGATTTTGGTTTGTTTTCGCAAAAAATGCTTTATAAGGTTTTTTTTCGCAAAAATGAACTCGTAAAAGGTTTTTTTTGGCAAATTTTCCTAAAAATAATACTAACCAAGAGTATAATGCACTTAATGTTCCTGATTGTATAATCTAAGGGTAATATACAAGGGAGGACATGTTGATCACCAATGAGCAAAACACAAAAATATCCTAAAATATAATTCAACTTCATCGCTTAGGTCAAGCTTTCACCTTGATCTTCATCTTCATTGTTAATCACGATTTGAAGCCCATTCATCCAAAGTAAGCGCAACATAGAGATCGGAGATAAATGATAATTCGATAAGCAAGAAAAAGTTAAACGTATGTTCTTATTCTTTTATTGGTGTGAAATTAAAAAGATACTTGGTCAAAAAAATGAAAGTAAAAAGATAGCAAAGTGAAATGTCTAAACCAAGTCTTTTTTTTAGAGAAATTGTGCAATTACTTAGTATTGCCTCTGTAGATGTTTACTAGATGTTTAAGGCCCTTACCTACAATTGTATCTAGCTGATATTCCCTATACTCTAGTCGGTAAAAAATGCAAATTACTTTCAAATATAATTCAGTTAACCGGACACAGTGGCGTATCTAGGAATTTACTCGTAGTTAGACTCGTCAAAATTTTTTTTTCAAAATAAAGCTGTATTAACATTTTTGTCTGCCTAAGTTTGAGTAGGAACTTAGATATAATTGCTAACTGTTTAATTGTTCAATTACCTGAGTTAAAGGGGGAGTAATTAAAAGCAAAAAAAGAACTTTGTGAGATTTTTTGGCAAATTTTCCTAAAAATAATACTAACCAAGAGTATAATGCACTTAATGTTCCTGATTGTATAATCTAAGGGTAATTTACAAGGGAGGACATGTTGATCACCAATGAGCAAAACACAAAAATATCCTAAAATATAATTCAACTTCATCGCTTAGGTCAAGCTTTCACCTTGATCTTCATCTTCATTGTTAATCACGATTTGAAGCCCATTCATCCATAGTAAGCGCAACATAGAGGTCGGAGATAAATGATAATTCGATAAGCAAGAAAAAGTTAAACGTATGTTCTTATTCTTTTATTGGTGTGAAATTAAAAAGATACTTGGTCAAAAAAATGAAAGTAAAAAGATAGCAAAGTGAAATGTCTAAACCAAGTCTTTTTTTTTAGAGAAATTGTGCAATTACTTAGTATTGCCTCTGTAGATGTTTACTAGATGTTTAAGGCCCTTACCCACAATTGTATCTAGCTAAATTGTGCAATTACTTAGTATTGCCTCTGTAGATGTTTACTAGATATTTAAGGCCCTTACCCACAATTGTATCTAGCTAAATTGTGCAATTACTTAGTATTGCCTCTGTAGATGTTTACTAGATGTTTAAGGCCCTTACCCACAATTGTATCTAGCTGATATTCCCTATACTCTAGTCGGTAAAAAATGCAAATTACTTTCAAATATAATTCAGTTAACCGGACACAGTGGCGTATCTAGGAATTTACTCGTAGTTAGACTCGTCAAATTTTTTTTTTTCAAAATAAAGCTGTATTAACATTTTTGTCTGCCTAAGTTTGAGTAAGAACTTAGATATAATTGCTAACTGTTTAATTGTTCAATTACCTGAGTTAAAGGGGGAGTAATTAAAAGCAAAAAAAGAACTTTGTGAGATTTCGAACTCAAGACCTCCCCATGCATCCACTGATCTTTCTTTTCCCTTCCGCTACCATCAAGACAAGCCTCAACATATTTTCATTATTTTCATTATTTTCATAAATAATGGGGGTACATACCCCTTGTACCCCCTCTAGATCCGCCTACAACCAGACATCACTTTCACTCTCGCGAATTCATAGAAGATGAACTTATTCGTTAAGTTGACTTCTGCATAAAACGTAAATCATCTATATACACAGTGGGTAAGTTCCCACTAGAGACATGCAATTTAACGATTAATGAACTCCAACTCACTAAACTCGGAGAAATAATTTAAATCTTTATCTCCTCTAATGGGAGATAATGGGTGAGAGGCAGTGCAAAGTTGAGGGCAGCTTTGGGGAGAAAAGGCCGCACATGAGTTAAATACAAAGGTGGCAAATAGGAATTACTGCGAGAACAAAGGGAGTAATTGATAGAATATGAAATATACTAGGATTATATTTTGTATTTAGACTTCTACTATGGATAGATTTCCTAATCCTAACCAGATTAGGAAATTTATCCATAGTAGAAGTCTAAATACAAAATATAATATATACTAGGATTATATTTTGTATTTAGACTTCTACCATGGATAGATTTCCTAATCCTAACAGGATTAGGAAATCTATCCATGGTAGAAGTCTAAATACAAAATATAATCCTAGTATATTTCATATTCTATCAGTAATAACTAATACTACCACTTATTTCCCCCTAACAAAGAAAAAGGCTTTAAGGTAAATTTTTTATATAAATTCAGTAAGATATATTACATTAACGCCCTATTACAGGACACCTAAGCACAACCTACCTCAAATTCCCCATGATGTGATTGAACTCACAACCTATGGGTGGAAGTGGAAGGGTGATAATTCTCAGACCTCACGGTGATTGTAGAACTCGAAATATGGGTATTGAAAGAGCAATGCAGCTCCCAAAAATTCAGTCAAAAATTCAGAAAGAATTCTCTTTGACAGATTCAACATGGGAATACATAATCAGCATAAAAGAGAACATAAAAGAATCAAGGGCACTCGTCTCTTAGCTAATCAAAACTCTATACTAATAAGAATTATTATGAGCTTGTAAGAATTAATTTAACAAACTTGATCCCTAAAAAGAAAGAGGTCTTTTGAATCTATATGAACTTTTGAAAAGATTTCTGTGAATAAGCAAAAAATAATTATAAAATATCAATTAAAGAGAACAAGGCCCTGGTCCAATTAACCATTACAATTTACAAGTACACAACACCAATTCACCTTCTACTAAACGCAGCAACCCGAGCAATCCATCTCGAACAGATAAATGGACACAATCCAGAATGGCAAAGCAAACCAGTTGAGACAATGAACAATCATCTCAATCATTCATATAAACCAAATGACCAAATGAGCAAATGATTACCACATTGAATCATAAAGCCTTATTTCCATGTAGAAACTACGGTGTTCCACAAAACTGAGATTCCCTGATCAGGAGCTAAAACTGATGATTCTCATAGAGAAAATTCCCTGTGAGCTAATATGTATATCCAAATGTTCAAGAGTAGCCACAGATCATGGTTCTGGCCCCGGCACAAAGAAACAGCAATAATAGGGAATTTTTTATACCACAATCCAAAAATAAATAAATTAATTAATTAAATTGAACCCAGCTACAAAAACAAGGTGCAACATTCTCTTGTACTGATATGCGATTGAACATGATCAACCAAAATAAAGAAAAAGAAAAGCTTGATAACTTGATTAATAAAGCTTATATAAACAGGCATTCTCAACATCCAGACATGATTTGTCTCCTCTCTTCCCTCTTCCAGAAATGGCACTGACAAATATTCTTACATGGACAAGTAGGTATACCAACAAAAGAAATTCACCTGAGACTCAAGCGCAACCAAAGCATCGGCTTACCGAGAATGAACTAGATGTCTCAATGGTTGTTGAATCAGGGTCAGCCTTCTTGCGAGGAAGATGCTTAAAAAAAGCCTTGACTGCTCCTGTTACCCCATCTTCGTTTTCCATTGCCTTTGCAAGCTCGACTGCCCTCTGTTTCACCTGCCATGATTAATAAAAAGTTTCACTACCATTGTATTCAAGAGCCATAAACATAATATAAATCAAATGCCACTGCTCCAAACTAAATTAACACCCGAAGACAGCAACTTTGTCAAAATATATGATCTTTTCTTTTTCACCAAAAATACAATTGATTCACACCCATTATCACTCAACTTCCATAGTGCAGATACATCGTACACTGACTTCGTATATATGAAGCTGCCCAATTCTGATGGACCTTAGAGCCTACACCACTGAACATCCTATAGTATGTTGGAGTTGCATTTTGCTTTGAGTTGATACCACAGGATAAAAAATTGCTTCATTCCAAATAATACATGCATGCTTATATTATTTAATTATAGTATTTTCTTCATAGTGCGACAATAAATCAATTTTGAACAGTAAAGTGGTATCTGAACTTGTAATACCAAGACTGAAAAAGAGGGCCTTCAATGGCTCAACCAGGTGTTAGGTCTGTAAATAGTGTGGGATAGAGGCCAGCATTTGATTGCCAACAAACAAGAAAACTATCCTACATCCCCTCTAAGATAATGCAGCTCAGTGCAACAAGAAAAACTAATATTCAACACTCTCATACCTGTGGATCCAACATATATCTTATGGCTTCAACCAACTTGTCGAGTGAGAACTCATCAATTGGAATTGGTGGAGGACCTACGCCTCTAGCATGCACACGATCACCCCAAAAGGTTGGTCCCCAAAAAATGGTACAATACTTGTTGGGCACTACACAGAGAAGCATACATATCAACACCAATCAAATGGAATATTTCAAGTGTAAAGCTAGGCAAAAGCACAAAGCCAATACCGCAGCTTTGAGACCTGCAGCTGTTGTCCCGGCACCTCCATGGTGCACCTAAAACCACGAGACAAATGTAAGAATATATATGATTAACCTCAAGGAAACCAAGTTTTTAGGTGCAGGCTTTGAGGCTTGAGCATATATTGCTACAAATTTTTTGGATATGTGTGCACTATAGAGTATCTATATCTTGATTACACAGTGAAACTAGATATCACAGAGTTAGAAAAGGTAAAATGAATTAGAAGGCATACCACAGCCGCACAATGTGGAAACAGCCAATCATGTGGACAATTGTCCAGTAAATATATAGATTCCTTAGGTTCTGCCACTGAAGAAAGGAAACGTACATATACAACTTTCTCAGAACTCAAACAAAAGATTATACAAAGTCATAATAATATATTATTACTAGAAGATTATTAAGCAAGGCCCTATATAGAGAGAGAAGTGCTGACTAAACAACTCACATTCACCCAGACCACCCCAGCCTTTGTTAATGATGCCCCTCTGTCCAGTGATTTCTAGCGCTTCGACAATTATTTGAGTCATTTTCTTTGGCTCTTGAACAGGCTAGCACAATATAAAAACAGTTAGTATCTAGTACCAATGTCATGCAAGAAACAACAAGTCAAACACATTCCAAGAGGAAGAGGTTGATGCTAACTGATCATCCTCAGGATTAAACTCAAAATTTAGACAGACACTTAGTTTTCCATGGAAAAAAGTAATGAGGTAATAGGTTTAACCTTCAACACCTACATCCTCTCATAGTACCCAATGCTGATGGACAACAGAAAAGTAAACCATATAAACAACCTTCATCTAAGTACTCAATACCATGTTCCCAAATTACAACATAAAAAAATTAAAGGAAACAACGGGAGACAAGAACACCCTAAGAACATGATTTAGGGATAGAGGAAAAATGAGACAAGCTCACTGAATGAAAGTACCAAGTGAGCTTCCATCAGAAAGTAGTAAATGATAGATGAAGTAGTTCACAAAGGTAATGCCTAAGCGTTTTTTGGCTTATATAAATGTGAGAAAATTAATCAAAACTAACTCACATATGCACCTAACAAATCCACAAGTACCAATACCTCCATCTCAGAGATGGGCATTTGTAATATATCTCCTCACATAAAGAAGATAAAAGTAGGAGAGGACTGATTTAACATTTTACAACAGGCTCACATAGTCTTTCTTGTACAATATAGAGCCGGTTATGCAACCTAGTGTCTGGACTCTTGAGGGGGTGAAATGGGCAAAATTCGTCCATCTGAGAAATGGATATAGCAGTCCTCACAACTCACAAGGCTCTCTTCACCGCGAGCCCATATACTCCCTCAAAGCATAATTAAGAGGCCCATATTGGTTAACAAATGGTCATGGCCGTTCCTGGCATTTTATAGGCTTGGCGCAAGGAAGAAAAAAATGGGCCTCTTATTTGGGAAACAATATTTATCAAAAATTGGAGAAAATATATATCATATTTTTTGGAGTCATATAGATTCATGTTACAGTTACACCAAGTCTAAACAAATTTCAGCTAATGATCCCCAAAATATACCAAAAACGCAGTCCAAATTCATTAGGACAAACATGATCAGAAGTATCATAGAACAAGCGCAAATGATCCCCAAAATGTACCAAATATGCAGTACGAATCAATAAATTATCCTTTCTTCACTAAACCCACGCAGCACCCAATTATCAAGCACTCACAAACACCAGCAACAACACAGATTTATTACGTATAGTAACAGAGGCTCTAAACCACGCAACAAAGAAATCCAAAACATTAATCTCTTGCAGGACCACACTATTTATAGAATACTATCAACAACCAGTACACTCGAAGCAATTCACAGACCCACAAAAAAGTACATCAGCAAATAACCCGCGAACAGATTGAAATAAGTTCCGCTGCAAACCGTATCTAACCGATAAAGAGCAGTCGCAAAATTAGGTGTCTTTTCCAGAAAACCACTGTACAAATCTGTTAACAGAATAGTAAGTGAGATGTACTTACAAGGCTACCAAAACCAACATAAATAGGTTTTGGACCAGCATTAAGCCAATCTACAAGAGCCTTCGGTGGTTCATAGTTTGAAGCAAGGTCAAGAAAGCAAAATCCAACAACATCAACCTTGGGTCCCCAATCTGCAAAGCACAAAATATGAATAAAGATCAACATCAATATCAATTATGCTGATCCTCACTAATGCCTTATACATTTGTAAAAGAGATATTCAAAAGCATAGAGCCCATTATGATAGAAGAATTTAACCTCAAGATAAATTCCCAAAATGAACAACAACATCAACAAAGCCTTAGTCCCCAAATGATTTGGGACCGGCTAACATAAAACATCATACGAATTCATTTCCGTGAAAGAAGAGCCAATAAAAGAAAAAGAATAAGAGTTTAAATAAAGAAAAATGAGAAGGTAAAAGTGAGAGGAGTAAGACAAGAGAGAACTTAACGAACCAAAAAAAATTGATTCAGGTGTAAAGAGAAAACCAAAATATGGGGATATAATATTATGGTTTGAGTATGAAAGAGGTAAGGGAAAAAAAAGTAAAAAAAACGAGAATTTTGAGAAAACCCTAAGAGGAGAATAAATGAGATGCTTTTAGTGGAGAAGATTGTAAAACACAAGCCACAAGGCATAAAACAAAAGGAATCGAAAGGACTAAAAACAAAATCAAGTCGTGTCATCAGCATAAATTTCTCCCTCCACTTCGCCCTATCCAAAGCCATATTGTTCTGAATACCAAGTAAACACCTATCACTCTCAATCACCTTTATCCAAGTTTTCTTAAGTCTTCCCATACACCCTTACCATCCCATCACTTTGCCACACTTCAATCCTTCTAACTGGTGCATCATTTGGACTCCGTCTGACATGCCCACACCACCTAAGAGATTCTCCCTCATCTTATCGTCTCATTCCTAGATCGATTCTTTCTTGTATGTCACACACTCAACATAACATACACATCTCCGCCACATTCATATTATGAATGTGACTCGATTCACACCCCAACCTTCTCCTTCTGTACCATATAGTAAGGCAGGTTACACGGAAATCCTGTGACACTTTTCGACTTCAACCAACCTGATTTAATTCTATGAGCCAAGTCTCCATACGATTCCCCATCCTTTTGAATTTTAGCTCCAAGATAGCTCAAGAAGTTAGTTACGTGAACAATCTTCCCATCTAAGGTAATCACCACCCAAGCCTCCCTTCTTCTAACCCACTAAACTTACACTCCAAATACTAAGTCTTATTTCTACTCAACCTGGACCTTCTAGATTCCAATGTTTGTCTCTAGATTTCCAGCTTATCTTCCACACCTTTTCTCGACTCATCAGTCTATACGATATTATCGAAAACATCATACACCATGGTATATCATTTTGAATTGACTTCGTCATAAATCTAGCAAAAAGAAACGGACTAAGTGCAAAACCTTGATATACTTCAATCGTAATAGGGAACTCTTCAGTCTCCCAAGAACGGTTGGCACATTCGTGCTAACTTTTTTATACATGTCCTTAATGATGTCAATATATTTCCTTGAATATCATTTCCTTAATTCCTTGTTAAGGCCCACCAAAGTACTTCCGTCGGTACCTTATCATACCTTCTCCAAAATCAATATATATATATATATATATATATATATATATATATATATATATATATATATATATATATATATATATATATATATATATATATATATATGTCCTTTTCCCAATAAGAAGTCTTATAAGATATATTGCCTCCATATTCCCGGCATAAAGCCAAACCGGTCTCAGAGATCTCCACACTTCTCTGCAACTTGTGCTCAATCACTTGCTCCGAAGGTTTCAGAGTATGACTCATTAGTTTGATCCCTTGATAGTTGACAAAATCTTAGACATTACCTTTGTTCTTGTACAAAGAGATTATAGACTTATAGTACATTTTTTCCACTCAAATGGTATCTTATTACTTCCCCAAATCTTGTTGAATAATTTTGTTAGCTAGACATGTTTGAAAAAAAAAAACCTAATCTCCTTTTTTCGTTATAGCTATACTACCACATATGATTTGAGCATTAAAGGAAAATAAAAAAAACTGTTATTTCACGTACAAGCATTCACTTTTTCTTTAAGTTGGGTAAAGCTGCTTTTCCAGTGTCCTAAATAAATGTTACATTTACTTTTTCACGTAACCCGATGCGCTTCTATAATTATTAATATCTTTAATTCGGTACAAGTAAAAATTATAAAAAGTTGATATTTTGAAAGTATACATTGAGACGAATCTAACAAGATCCCACTTGACTATTTTTTTTAAAATATAATAGCGAGAAAATAGAGTCCAAGTTACTTGATGAATAGTGTCAATTTACTCAACATAACACTTATTTAGGAACGGAGGAAGTATATAATACTACTAACATAGTAACTCAATCACAAAGGGAGATAGGAAGAAAGCAAATAGCATCAACTTAAAAAAAATACTACACTTGTTGACTTGCTCTATAGTTTAAAAGCTATACCAAAAGCTCAAAGCAGCATAACCTTTAGGTTTAGGAACGAGATGAGGGCTCCATATATATCCATGTGGAATATCAGACTCTGAACCTTGTGAACCACTCAAGTATGTTACAGGACGCAATTTTAGCTTCTTCTTTCTGACATCATTAATCATATCTCTTATTCCCAGCCAAATCAAAGAGTCAACAATTTGATAAGATAGCTGCAAAAATAGGACAAGAATAACTATTATGCAATAAAATCCACCAATGGAACAATGAAGAGTTCATTTCGCAATATGATTTATGATCCAAGGATTGATACACGCACTCTATATCCGGCAGGTTGCTTGACACGTGATAGGGGATGTGGAAATTCACTAGTCGGCCTAGTATTTTCCAACAAGAAAGTAAAACATAGTCAATTGATTTGAAGCATACAATGAGTAATACATAAAATAAAAGTAATAATGATGAAGGCGTGGATGCAATGCAATTCTAAAAACT
Source organism: Beta corolliflora (assembly GCA_947648045.1). Taxonomy (NCBI): domain Eukaryota; kingdom Viridiplantae; phylum Streptophyta; class Magnoliopsida; order Caryophyllales; family Amaranthaceae; genus Beta; species Beta corolliflora. The sequence goes on from CANSZD010000381.1 coordinate 165,321, forward strand.
AATACAAAGGTAAAAGGTATCTATTAGGATTCCATTACCCAAACAAGACTTACGTCCATGGCATAGTAAAAAATATATGAACCGGTATTTTGAGTGCTTCAGCCACATGTGTATGCCCTGTAAAGTACGTGATCTCATTAGCCTGAAGAGTTAGCTCTCTGAACAATCAGGAAACACAAAAACATATAAATTAGGAAGGCCATTATACACTAATAATGGTGAATGCATCTCAGAAAAAGGACAGGCGGAAGCATCATTATACATGTGAATATAGCAATTCAAATATGTACACAGCTATTGAAGATCCCGATATGATGGAAAATTAAAGTGAAAGAAGTATTCTCTCAAAGTGAAGAGAGTGCATCGTCAGTGCCTAAACAAACCTCTACCCTACTACACACAACTGTGTATTGCAGGCAATGGGTGGTCAAAAAGAAACAGATGCTTATCAAAGAAAAGGGACAAAAAAACTGCACTACATTCAATCTTGCAGCTGGGCATCTATAAAAACAGATTACACTGATGGCTTACACTAAATTTGCTATCATAACTGTAAGCCTAAAAAGATAGCCTGTAAAAAGGAACATTCAAAGCTTGCTTCTCAAGCCTAAGTTCTTATCCTATCCATGGGAATGGGAATGGGAATGGGAATGGGAATGGGAATGGGAATGAAAGAGACTTCAAGTCAGAGTCCTGATGATCTAGAAAGGAAACATGATAATCTAATTATACCCAAGTATATAGCAAACCAAAAAGATAGCACAAATGTCCCTGCATAACTGTTGACAGTGGTATTTCTTCATTAAACTACTATATTTGTGGCTCATAGTCAGGGTACTAGCACCAATAATTGTAAATCTAAACAGAAGGGATAAAGCTCAATTACCAAAATAAATGAAAGATTTAGCATAAGTAAAGTAGTCTGACCATAAGCTGGGGGATTGGCTATGATAGCATCTGCTTTAAATGGAACATTGGAATCCATGTCAGGATCTTTACAGGCTGAGAGTAACGAGTATATAATTTCTTTCATCTGATTACGCTGAATAGGTATTTCCGAAGGCCCAGAAGGCAAGAAACCTTTATTCTTAACCATGTCTGCACAGACAAGTTAGCAAATTATAAGAAAGTATGACAACAGAATAATGCACTACAAGAGAGCAAAAAGAAAAGATAATTAATATAAGTGCTAATGCAATCATGTATTACAGCTTCTAAGTTCTAACAGAAATGGAAGGTGATGCAATCTGCTCTCTCTTCAGCTAAATTACCACCTCCCAAACAACCAACACCAAGGATAGAACAAAAACAATAAAAACATAAAATATTTATACAGAAAATCCCAATAAAAGCGACAGAGAGTGGAACATGGCTATAACACATATGGCATGTGAACGCATGTCCAAATGAGATGATACTCTACCTGAGGCTTTTATTATTTAATAAATAAATTGACTGAATTAGTTTTAAAAGGCGCTAGGCGCACCGAGGCGCAAGGCGCAAGGCGAAGGGAGGCGCAAGGCGCAAGGCGAAGGCGCGCGCATCTCGTAGGCGAGGCGCACCTTTAATGCGGAAAATCTTAGGAATCAATTACAGAACATATTTTATACTCAAAACAATACAATAATTAAAAAAAAATTAGCTTTTGTAGATAAAAAAGAAAACCCACTGTGCAGTGTCTACCTATTGCAAATTTAGGTACTGAAATTATATAATTGCGTATTTTAGTCCACCCATGAACTGATGTGTTATTACCCAAAACAAATAAAATAATAAAAAACTTAAATAATAAAAGGCAATTCCTAGAAAAAAGAAAATTTAAAAAATTAAAAAAGGGAAAAAAGATAAAAGGGTAAATTATCAAAGATTACATAAATTAGGCACATGGGACTCATGGGGGCAGTGGGTTGGGCACGTGAGCCTCAACCATTTAATAAAAGTAGGTGCAACTAAAAACATAAAATAAAAAGTTAGAAGAAAGAAGACAGAAAGAAGAACGAAGAAAGAAGACAGAAAGAAGAACGAAGAAATCTGGTAAAAGAAAATTTGAGGAGAGAGAAACTTACCTGAGATGTTTCACGGCGAAGACCACCGGAGATTGCTCACCGGCAATCTCTGTCACCGTTGGAGAGTTTTGGCCCACAAAAATACAAGTATTTATGCGTTCGAAAATTAGGGTTTTTTTCCAAGATTAGGGTTTTGATTTAGGGATGAAATCAAACCAATTTCATGCAATTGATTGAGGGCTTTGGTTCGAAATGGAGTTATAAATCTTGGGTAAGTTTTAATCTTAAGAAATTTTGCTTCTTTAAGTATTTAACCCAAAAAACAGCGAAAAACCAAAAAAAAAAAAAAAAAAAGAAAGCACGTGGGGTCACGCGCGCCTTGCTACAGAAAGCGCTCGCCTTCTGCGCCTCTCGCCTTGACAAAGGCGCGCGCCTTTTGGCGCCTTGTGTCGCCTCCTGTGCTTCGCCTCGCCTGAGGTGGAGGATGCGATTTTTTGTGCGCCATGGGTCGCCTCGCGCCTAGGCGCGCCCAAGGCGCGCTTTTTAAAACTAAATTCAGAGAGAATTCAGAGCTCGAACATGAATATAGAAATGCTCATTCATTCATATTCAGGAACTCAAAAAAATATTTGACGCAAAAGTTCTTTATGTAGAAAAGGATCATCTGAAATTGGTGGAGTTCGAATAATTATTTGAACTTGTCAAATAATTAACAATTCAAACTTTAATTTCCGTTTGCGAATTTTTCATTTTGATTTGATATATAGTCTTATGTACAAGATTTTAAACAATAAATATTATCTGAAGGAAATTGTTGGAACATATAAGCTAGTCGATCTAAAATATTTGTGAGGACAAATACATCCCAAAAGAACTGAACATGAACAATTCTTTTGAGCTCACTTGAAAAAGCAACACAAGTTCTAACTCAACTATTGAACACAAACATGGTTAATCTCTACTCCATACTTTCAAAATCTTCTTTATTTCAGCTCTCCATTTTACGAGCCGGGTTGCCTCTTGATGCTAGTATTGAACATGCACCATAGTCGTTCTCCTTCATCTTATCCTAGAAAACTGCCACTTTGACCATTCTGTGTCACTTGTGGATACTATCTATCTCGTGTTACCCCCACATCCACCGCTAACACACTCATCAGTGCCACATTCATCTTCCAACTACAATGATCTTTCCTGAGAGCCCAACCTTTTCACCTCCACAGCAAAGTTGGACGAACACAATCCCATAGAAGTCCTACAACTTTAGATAGCTAAAGTGCCACAGAATCAAGAAAATGCTTATCACTAATTAAAGAAATTTGAATAGGCTCAAAAAGGGACTCAGTATCATGACCACCTACATGAGCAGAAGCAACAGAAGGTCAGGTATTGAACTGGCCAAAGGATATTGTTCAAAGTATCTTTGCAAATGACCAATCATAGATAAGGGAAAGATTTGTTTGAGGGGTAAAAGGAGGGACACAAATACTAAAGATTACATTTACTGATTTTTAGTGTGGTTAGAATTGAGTGGAGGGTAGAGCTCAGAAAGAGTAAAAAGTGTCCTCACACGCAGGGAAATTATCACCCTAAATACTAGGTTCACAATCTCCTTCTTTGTCTCCTCATCATCTTATGCTCCCACCATCACCATCATTCTCACTACCACCACCAAGAGAGCCACCACTCTCCCCACACCACCACTATCCTCCTCAGCAGTTCTACATGTCACATCATTTCCCCTCTGCTACCTCTACAAGACGAACTTTGCAGCCCACCATCCCGCTACTGCTGGCAAAGTTTCAAGATAAGCCCCTCCCCCCCCCAAAATAAAAATAAAAAAAGAAAAGAAAAGAATATTTTCATATAACCATGGAGCCCTTCCGACGTGGAACTCTCTCTGAAGACGAAAAAAAGATCAAGATCCATCATGAACTCGCTACTCCACCTTCATCTATGGCTAGCATACATTGATGTCATTATCAACTAAAAAAGTATCAGTATAGAGATCACATATTTGGGAGGTAGGGGGAGAGAGGGGGAAAGAACAATATAATTTGGAGAGAAAGAGGAAGCAGCACAGTTTGATACATACACTCGGCAAGAACTTTTGGGTCACCACCTAAAGGAAAGAACTCCAGTCCAGAAGTCAAGACAAACTCCTTAAAGTTAGTATGAGTTGCCAGTCTAACACGATGGCCATAATCCTGCAAATAGAAACTTAACTAAGTCATATAAAATGGAAATCTACTGATATCCAATAAACACATCCAAAGATACTCTGTTTTTTATAACTAAAAGGATATTCAGAGAAAGCAAGCAGCCAAAAGGATATGTCCGCAAAACAATATCTAGAAAGAGCGGAAGGCATAAGACATGTGTATCATGAATTCATGATAAATCCAGGCTGTATAACCGACTTGTATAGGTTTTGAGCTTACCGTGACTGAGAGATAACAGCCACAAACCACCTGCACTGCGTGCACAAGTAGTACTCGGCCATTATCGCAATAACGAGCACATCCGAGATTTAAAACCATGATGTGTGTAGTGACATTGAGCAGACTTAATAGAATATGATATAACATGACCTTCATAGAAAATCCTCTTGCACATAGGGACTTAGGCTATGTTCTTTTGGACTGAATTAATAAAAATTCAATTCAGTTCAGTTTAGTTCAGACCAATTCAGTTCAGTTAGTTTCCTCTCACAGTTCAGTTCAGTTAGTTTCCTCTCAGTTCAGTTCAAACAAATTCAATTCAGACAAATTCAGTTCAGTTTCATTCAGTCTAAAAGAACAGAGCCTTAGTAGGATATGAAGTGACTAACAAATTATGTGGTGACTTCCATCATCTTATTTTATTCAAGATGCAACAATCATATTAAAGAACCGATTTTAAAATTTGACTATGTGCAATGGTTTTACTATATTTTGAGAAAAGAGTATGGGTTCAGTATATTTCGAGGAAAAGAGAATGTGTCGGAGAGAGAGCGTTTGGGTCAAGAACGAGTATAATATTAATATAGCCTTTGCCAAAAAAGGTTTAAAGTAAAGTGAGTAGTTTTTCATGGGTGGAATGACAGGATTATATTCAAAATATCAATTTTTCACATATAATAATGGTCAAAGGTGTACAATAGAGGACGTGGAAAACAAAGACAGAAGAACAAAAAATTTATTAAAGGGAGTACAATTTCAACAATGGTTGATATCTTTCTATCATGTTTTGTATCTTAAGTTGTGTACAACTCCTCTTTAATTAGGAACCTTAGGCATGTGGGACTCGAACGAAGAAGTATATATGGTACAAAAGTTAGTACAAGATGGTCAAAGTGGAGTATGTGAAGAGCACACTGACAAGAAGTATAGAGCAGAGACTGATAAGACACGATTCTGACCTGCAGCTTCTTCCCAATAGCGATGAAAGGCTGCACATCACCTCGCGTACCAACTATTAGGATTACTATTTGAAGTGGTGGAATGTACTGAAGGTCTGGCGCATCAAGAGAATCTTCATCAGCACATTCAGTATACACATCAGCTGGTCCACCATCAAAAGTGTGAGGTTCAACATCTCCTGGAACTTCAAACTCCACAGTTCCATCATCTTTTACCGTAGCAATCCTGTTCAACAATTTAAGCTGCAGAACTTTCAAGGGTTACAATACAAGCACCAAACTCAAAACAGATCAACCAAAAGTATACTTCCTCTGTTCTTTTATTATCACTACCATTTCTCAATTTACACTATTTACACACTCCCTAGTCCCCTCTGACCATCTATCACGATTTAGGTGTAAAGATAAACATAGTCATGTGGGATCTTGTTAGATTCGTCTCATTATATACTTAATTTATATCAACTTTTTTATAATTTTTACTTAGACAAAATCAAAGAAATAAATCTTCAGAGTTATAATTGTACCTATACACAATTAGAGATATTAACGTTCAAAGTTGTGCAGCATGAGGAGCGAAATTCTATATGTACGAATAACAAAAGAGTGGAGGAAGTATTAATTAACTTAGTACCCTCAAGAAAAGAATGGCCGTTGACTTAAAGATATAATGAACAACTATTTAGAAACAAACCCAATTAGAATTCTAAAGCACCAGAAAGAGAAAAAAACCAAAAAAAAAAAAAAAAACTCCAGCCTTTGAGAGATCAGATACATGAGAAGCAAACAAAAAAAAGTACTCCATTCATGTGTAATTAAAGTTAATGAACACATATTTGGGATTTCATAATGATTGTATTATAAATCAAAACCAATCCACAAAATTGCATTAGAATTCTAAACAGCAACAACAATGTCAAAACCTTAATCAAAATTAGATGGTGTCAACTCAATAAACCATGATTTTTTCTCCGCTATTTGTCCACATAGATCACAAGTTTGAATTTAGATTATATGAGGTTTAACAAGAGGGCTCTATATAATTTCCAAATTTTAATTTTACTTTCACTTACAGGTAGTTTGGTTGGGAGGAGAAGATTTGGACGGATAAGAAAGGAAATGACTTAATGCCATGTTATTTCATCCTAAATAAGCCATGTTATTTCATCTATCACAATATCTCATCCTACATAAGCCATGTTATTTCATCTTTCACTGCCGCAAATAGGAATTGACTTAATGCAGATCCCTGATGTAATCCCATTGAGATAGGGAAACCATATGTTACTCCTCCATACGTCTGGAAATTTGTTATCGCATCCTCATACATGTCCTTAACTAAAGCACTATATTACATGTTATACCCTTCTTCAACATTGCCCATAAGCAAGTCCCTCGAAACCTTATCATAACCCTTCTCTAGGTCATTAAAAATCATGTGCAAGTCATGCAGATATTTCTTATTCACTGTATAATATTTCATCACCTGTGACCTGTCTCATAAGATAAATTGGCTCTATAGTGGATCGTCCCGGCATAAACACAAGTTGGATCTCTGAAATGCTCATACATTTCATTGGTCGATACTCTATTACTCTCTCCCACAATAAACAAAATGGCTATACACAATTAAAACGAAAGCAACATATGGCAAGTCTAAACATTCCTTCAAGGATGCACTTCTATCCTTTTTTCCTTAAAAAGAGGAAAGGTTTCAATTAATATCAATGAAGTCCATTAAATCTGCAATCATCACAGCAACTCATTTTTGAAAACCTATCTCATATCTTCATATACCCCGTTTTATATTCCCCAGGATCTATCACTGTAGCAAGTCGTATCTTACCAATCACCATAATGGCTGTCTATTCCCAACAGAATGGCTAGCAACAATTGGCCCAGATATAAAACCAAACTTATAGACAAGGCATTACAGACAATATCATATTTCAAAACTATACCTTCTGCTGGACTGGAAGTTTGTTATCAAAGATTTGTGCCGCTTCTGAAGCAAGTATGTTTTTATGGTGTTGCCTCTCAGTTTTTGATCTTTCCAACTTAGGATGGATCAAATCAGGCTCTAGTTTATCAGAATTTAACTTCTCCGCAGGTAAAGTGTTCACTCTAGAAAAACTCCTGCCACCTAACCAAACCAACAAAAGTAAAATTATCAGGATAAGCTCAAACAATAAATTAGCGTACACCAGAAAAAGTGAAACTTATGTAATAACAAATCTTTCATATAAGAAAAAGGCGACATATAACTACACCAGATAGTCCACCAGGTAAAAATTCATATCGATTACATTCCTTGTTTCCATCCTTGCCACTAATCTTACACAACGCATTCTCAAACCGGTAGTATTAAAGTGAGCCAAGCCACCATGGAAGAACCTAAAAATCACCTCACTCAAAGCTCATCTCGAGTTTGGTTTGATATGACCCAACGAACTTGGTGATCTTGAGGAAGATAATTTCAAATACAAATTCCAAAATAACCGAAACGGTGACAACAATGTAATAGCATCAGCTCTCTCCCACATAGGATGTGTTCTCTTCAACTTACAGAAATAAGACAGGTTCAATAAGTTCAGATGAGTTCCAATAAGTTCTAACACCTCCTCAAAATAAGATAAATTTCGATAAGTTCAAGATATAAGGTGAAGAGAACGCACCCAAAACCTCTCTTTTCCCCTCCTTCCTCCCGCCCCCCCTCTCTTCATGTTTCTGTAAAAATTAGTGGAATAGGGCTAGCATCATTACATATGCTGTCGGATTTAAACATTGGCCTGGTTCTAAAATATATTTCATCTAAATTTCTTAAGTGGCTTTCAGCTTTATCTTATTAAAGAGGTCAAATGGAAATTTGAAACATCAGCCTTGTTTTGAAACATCTTTTTATCTAATAGTCCTAAATGGCTTTTGGCTTTATCTTGTTAACGATTGTATTTGTAAAATGACTTTCCTATTGGCTAATAAACCCACTTTCAACCATATGAAAAACAAAAAATCAAAGGCAGTGCACTGGCTGACTTAAGCAACTCGTTGACTTAACCCAATAAAATATTTACAGTTGCAAAAACAGACCAAATAACATGTCAAATAATAGACAGAGATACACTTTACCTATTGCAGTATTAATGTATTATGTTCAAGTTTTTTATTGTCTTCAATTCAAGTATAATTCAAGACAAAGCTTTTCTTCTCCATTTCTCTTGTTTTATGTTCATGAAAATTAAGGACTTTCTAGTGCTTTGTTTTTTTTCCTTGACCATGATTGAGTTGTCCATTAATCTAGGGTTAGTCTGGCCCCCAGCAGTGACTCAAATGCATTCCCTAATTTTATGTTCTAGCTTGATTGCAATAGAGCTCATAATCAATGCTTGATGAGTAATAATAAGTATGGTGGAAACCCTAATGCATTTATGCAACTGAAGTGAAACCTAGATCGGTTACAGAAATTCAAAGTTAGAGCATGCTTCTCCCATAGGGTAAAAAGGATAGGATTAGGGGTGTTAATGAGCCTTCCTGGCTCGCAAACTATTCGAGCTCGGCTCGGAATTTTTTAGAGCCGAGTATAGCAAAGTTCGATTTGAAAAGTTCGTGACCAGGCTCGAAATATATTTTAGGTATATTATTTTCCATATTATACAAAATAAATGAAAAGTTATACTTAAATTGTGCACAATACTTGTGAAAAACTCAAAGTAAGTAGTCTAAACCTATTTACAGAATATATATAATTTAATTTTTTAACTCAAAATGATAAGGTAAATTGAACTAGAAAACTTAAGCTCGAAAAAGCTCGAGACTCGGCTCGAGTTCGAGTAAAAGTGTAACGAGCCGAGCCGAGCAAGCCCATGCTCGGTCTCGGTTCGGCTCGTTAACACCCCCAGATAGGATATCCCTCATGTAACTGTGCCTATCCCATTATTCACTATGGATGATCCACATTCTTCTTTTACACTCCAAATTGCTATTTTTCAACAAATACAACAATTTCAATCTTCCCCCCCCCCATCTATCATAAAGAAGTTAATCAGAAGGCTTGTTAATGAAAAATTTCTGTTTTGTGGAGCACCAAGTTTAATAAAAGTTATCTTTCATCATTGAAATTTGTGATAACCTTTTACGACTGTAATATACACATGTGGCTCCATGACGGAGTGGATAGAGATTGCTAAAAATGTCTGCTTTGCAAGACTAAACCAATCAAAATATTAAAAAAAAAATTAAAGGATTACCAAAAAGGTGGTGGTCAAAAAAATTCTTTACCGACAAGTACATAGGCATTTATATATTTCAGGTGCTTTAGAGCCACTCCTTTTCTCTCTTTTCCCTTTTTTCTCTCTTCCTCACTCAAAACCCGAGTTTTCTTTGTCGTCCTAGGGGCTTCCAAGCCCCAATTTTCGTTTTTTCTAATTTTTGTTTCATGTTCACAATAAATCTCTAGTCTCTCTATTGGTGAGAATTTCTACCCAATTATTAAGTTATTTCTATTAGTGTAATATTGTATGTAAAAGGATATAAACGACTTTTAATAGTATTAGGTCTGTAATATAACCTCATATATATATATATAGTGCCAGGATTAACCAATCTAGGTTAACACAATTTATGTTCATTACTTGTACACTTTCAACCCATCTATTGGCTTTTCTCTACCCATATATTAGTTTTTTATCTCTCTTTGTGCGAGCTTGCAGAATAATTTGATTCGTTGATGAAGACTTGTGCTCCATTTCAAAATTACAACAAATCGAAAGACCCTTTCATTGGAGGTTATATCAAACAGCGATGTGAAAAAGGGTACGGAAAAACGATCATGGTTTTGCTTATTTAGAATTTTGTTATATCAAAATTATGTATTTGTTAGTTTTGATTTATATTGCAGATGTTGTTCCTTCATGAATGAATTAATCTTACAAAAAAAGAAAAGGTGGTGGTCAACAATTTTTTTTAAAAAAGTACAAAGTAGTATTTTGAAAAAAAGAAACAAATAAATAAACAAGCCAACTTTGTCCATTGTATAAACTAGGGGTGTTAACGAGCCGAACCGAGACCGAGCATGGGCTTGCTCGGCTCGGCTCGTTACACTTTTACTCGAACTCAAGCCGAGTCTCGAGCTTTTTCGAGCTTAAGTTTTCTAGTTCAATTTACCTTAAAACTCATTTTGAATTAAAAAATTAAATTATATATATTCTGTAAATAGGTTTAGACTACTTACTTTGAGTTTTTCACAATTATTGTGCACAATTTAAGTATAACTTTTCATTTATTTTGTATAATATGGAAAATAATACCTAAAATATATTTCGAGCCTGCTCACGAACTTTTCGAATCGAACTTTGCTATACTCGGCTCTAGAAAATTCCGAGCCGAGCTCGAATAGTTTGCGAGCCAGGGAGGCTCATTAACATCCCTAGTACAAACACATGGGCACCCTATGGAATTTCTCTTTGACTAAAAATACATCAAATTCGCAAAGCAATGAAGAAAGATCGAAAACTCTTAACTAGTAATTTAAAGTATTATGAGGAAAAGTTATTTGACGGTTCTTCCCCTTTCTTACTAGGTAGCGCTTAATGTGATTTGAGTTACGAAAGGCAATTCAGAGTAGCGGTGGTCGATGATTCCATGATTGTGGTATTTTCCATGGAGGCTTCATTGAGAGCCTATGGTTATGAACTTAGTATTCAACTCTCTAAGAAAGGGGCTTCTATTAGCAAGGGAAAGGAATCATGGATTCCAAGTTAAAACCTCAATCGGATTCACTTGCTACACTTGTGATTTGCCAAAAAAAAAAGAATATTCCTCAATGCTAATTATTCATGATTGTTGGAAGCTCATAAAAATCATGACAAGAAGGTAGAGATGATTCACATGTACTAAAAGTCCAAAAGGGAAATATATGTGCATATTGTATTGTCAACCAGACCATGCAATAGCTAGAGTGTGTCCCATACTCCTATCATTTCCAATTAGCCAGATTTAGAGCTTCTTAAAATTAGATGTATTTTTAATCACGATGTCAACTACACACGGAAGGTGCCTAAAATAAAATCCTTAAAGTTCTAAACTTCTAATTCCCTGAACATCTAGAGAAAATAATCACATCCTACTAACAAAGACATAATAAGATTGAAAACTAGTCAGTTCTTAGACCTTGATCAACCTAATAATACGTTTTTGTAAGAGCACAAATTCATGTAACCAATGAAGTCAAACAGAACATACAAATTAATTTCTAGCTACTAAAAGTTACTAGAATTCAAGTATTCAGAACGTCTCCTCGCAATTTTTTGTTCCTAAAGAACGTACAAAAAAGATTTCAAAAAAGAAAAGACGTACATGATCTCCCGCTGCTAACCGTTAGCTAAAAGACCAGTAAAATCATCAAAATCGCAATTAAATATTGATTTCATCCTCAATCTTCCTCCAAAAATTTTAAAAACATCATCAATCAAACTTCAAACATCAAAAAGTTAAAACAATTACAATTGGAAGCAGTATTACCATAAAAAGTCGCCATTGTTGCTAATATTACGAACAGCAAGGAAATCACACTAATCTCGGACTACTAACCGTTAAGTAAAAGTCAAGTAAATTCATCGAAAATCGCAATTAAAAACATTGATTTCATCCTCAATCTTCCTCCAAAAAATTTAAAATCAACATCATCAATAATTGAAGATTGGAAGCATTATTAACATAACAGTCGCCATTGTTGCTACTATTACGAACAGCAAGGAAATCACACTAATCTCCGACTGCTAACAGTTAAGTAAAAGTCCAGTAAATTCATCGAAAATCTCAATTATATCATTGAATTCATCATCCTCAATCTTCCTCCAAAATATTATAATCAACATCATCAATCAAACATCAAAACCTTATAGAAATAAAAAATAGGAAGCAATATAATTACCAGAAGAGTTGCCATTGTTGCTACTATTACTTCCAGAGTGATCAAAACTACTTCCTCCAACAACATCAACATGAACTCCACCATCACCTTCTTCACTTGAAGTCGCCGTCATTTTCTCTCTCTTCTTCGGCGATTCTGACGCCATTATCGCACTTCAATTATTGCAGCAGCAGCAAAATCGAGGTTTCGATCTCTCGCTATTTATATCTAGGATTGCGTGAAGATTTATTCGGTGCTACTGTTAGTTAAGCTGGAAATTCCATTTTTGCTTAGAGAAAAGGCAGAGAGGAGAGAGAGAGAGAGAATATTGAGAAAAGAGAAAGGGACCACGTTCCGAAGGTGAAGGGATGTAGGCTGTAGTGGTCGCGAGAGGGGAGAGAGTTTGTGGGGGATAAAATGGGAATATCGGGGACTGGGAAGTGGAAAGGGAGAGATCAAGTGTGGAAACCGTTTCGTACATCCAATGACTGAAGTCGTTGTTTTAAAACAGCGGTGTACACCTGTTCCTGTTGAAATCATAACTCATAAGATAGAGGGGACTAGGGGAGAGCGAGAGACTGACTCGTGGGGAGGGTCGAGAATCGAGATAGCCGATAGGAAATTGAACTCGATTGAACTTTGGATTTTTTGCAATCCACCTAACCATTGATGGGAAAGTGTCTAAATTTCTTTTTTTTTTTATTTGGTAATTTACTGGCCCAAGTAGAACTCATAAGAGCATGTCCAATGAATGATCTCAAATTTGGGATCATCAATTACTTTATTATTTTCTTACTCTTCCACCTCACTCATGATCCACTATTGATTTTACCATTATTTATTTACCCCAATGGATGATCTATAATTTTGGATCATCACATTCTCTCTCCTATATTTTACCATACCTCACTATATATTATCTATCCTCAATTTTATCTCTATAAGAAAATATATTTTTGTGAGATTGGATAAATGTTAAAAGGAAATAAATATTACTTTCGATAACAAAATTAACTGAAAAATGAGATTTGTGGAAGTAACTCAATATTGGTCTCTATTTGTAGATAAAAAAAATATATAAACATTGGTATATTTTTTATTTTTTAAAAAATAAATTAACAGCTCAAAAAAATTTGCAACATTACAAAATTCTGATTAATGTGAGCCATGGGATTGGAGTCATATTGGCCCTTGGATGGCTAAAGTGTCAGCAATGTGGGGCCAGCAGAAAGTTCTTTTACTCTCCCTCTTACACGTGTGGCTTTGCTTTTCCATTTTTTTCCTGCAGTTTTTTTTGCTTTGATCCTCCTTTGATCAGATCGTTGCAACAATGATCTGATCATCCCCCTCTCTCTCCTCTTTTTTTCTCTTTCCTAATTCTTTATTATATTTTTCTCCCTCTCTCCTCATGATCTAGGCTATAGATCATCCAATGGCCTTGCTCTAAGGAAACATCCAGAGACTGGAAATTGGAGATTTATACCAAGAAGCAAATATCCACACAACACCCCATATTCGAGCATGAGGTTGGGAGGTGAGAGCTCCAACCATTGGGCTCCCACATGATTCTCGAGAAAGTGTCTAAATAGTCAAAGCATTACATTTATTTTGGTTAAATTGAGACATACTCCTTTCGTTTTAAAATATAACGTATGCATGGTATTCGAGGTCAAACTCTGACAATTGATTATTCTCAATTCATATTAATAAAAATAATAAGAAAATAATATTATTATAGTATTTTACAAAAGAAGGCGTTTACTATTTAGCAGTCATACTTACTAAACACTGTCCATATCTTTATACGTATTATGTATTTTTTTTTTACTTTATTTATCTCAAAAATATTAAAATTTCAGAATTTTCTTAGTATGAACTGAACAAATTTTTCATTTCCACCGACCTTTTTCGTGGTTCCACCACAATGAATTTGGAAAGGTTGGTAGATATTTGGTGAAAAAATAAAATTACTCGGGGGTATTTGGTGAAGAATCTATAATCACAACCTATTTTCATGTCATGACTAACAATCAAGCATATTCACAACTAATAATGATACTCAACGGACCCCTAAGCCGAGAAATTCATTTTTCATGATCTTTCCAACCTAGCAATTAACTAAGGTCTACCCATGATTTCATCTCTCAATCCTTCATGAAAGGCACCCAAATAATGCCTTAAAGTTGATATTTCAATTAAACATTCATAAGAAAATCAATACCCAAATTTTACCTACAGTGAAACCCCCAAGTTTGACCTAACATTCATGATATCATAAATGGTTCATCCCTTCCCCTAGTTACTAAATTACTCATAATCCATGAAAGTATGGGAAAGCAAAACAAGATTCAACTTCATCATTGTATTGATATGGAAAAGGGGAAACTAAACTAAATCCAACAATAATTACCAAATACCAATTAAGTAAACAACAATGTACAGTGAAAGAATGAATACTCAATGATCTTCAATAGAGAAATAAGAAATCTTCATAAAAGTCTGGAAATTGTAGCTTCTAATAACTTGTAGATCTACACTTCTCTCTCCTAGGGTTTTAAACTTTTGAATGTTAAGAGTGAAAAATAAAAAACACAATTAAGATTAATGTAAAATTAGCCTCCAGAATAATGACATATCGATATTTGTCTTAAATAGTATTTAGGAATGCTAATTTTAATTACATAAACACCCCGTACAATAAAGAAGACAATAAAAAGAAGTTTATGCATAACAGACTCGACCCGGGAGTGTAGAGAAGCCCGAGGGCTCAGGTGAGAATAGACTCGTGCGGGTTTATTAATCGGAGGGCTCGAGTGAGACCCGACCCGAGTGAGTTGATAAAATTGCACGTCTGTGTAAACTACTGCCAATAAGCCATTTTTCTTCTTTAGAGGTTACATGAGTGCGTAATTCAACCCTAGTGCCCGAGTAACCCTGACCAACATCATCTTGGTTGTCTTTTAGTTCTCTTGAACTTCTTCGATCACCCCAAGCTTGTAAATCGTCGAGTTAGGTTCAGTGGCTTCCCTTTTCGTGTCATAGTACTCGAATTTGTCCAACCGTACTCCAAATTTACTCTTAATACCTTAAAATCATCAAAAGTGTCGAAACACACACAAAGGCGTAGTATTGCACAATTCAAGTAATTTAATGCAATATTGGAACTAAACTCAACCTAAATGCTTTAATATGCAACTAAAATGTCCCTAAGAGGCTAAGAGCATGCTTAACCATGAACCAAAAAATGGTTCATTTATTTTCCCTTAACCATGAACATCTTAATTGTTCATATGTGAACGAATGGATGAATTCGTGATTTAATGCTTAACAAATTATTGGGTTTTAATTTTTGTTTTAAAGTTGATGATAAATGCAAAACGCAACGTTTTGCTGATATTGACATCAAAGACACTACTGATGCTAAAAGCAAAACGCGACATTCTACATTTCACAAAAGCAAAAAGTTGAAGCAGCATGTCTGACGACGTGTCAGTACCCTGCAGTCCAATTATTAAGCGACACTTGTCGCTTGTTTTATGGTCCTTATAATATATTACCATTATAATAATGTGTAATATTTCAAAAAATATAATTCATAAAAAAATACCAAAATTTATTTTTTTTTTCATTCTCTACAAATGGACATCCATTTTGCTGTACTTTCTTCAAGTTTTTAGTTTTCTCTTCTCCTACAATTTTCCTTTCTTTGTTTAAATATTTTTTATTTTAATTGGTTTTGCTTCCATTATTTTTTTCAAAAGCATCATAACTATGGATGGGGTAGTGAAAAAGGGTGAGATGGAATGATGAACCTTTATTAATAGGTTCATGGTTAAGGAGGAAATTAAAAATGGTTTGTGAAAATGATGTGGAAGAGAGAGAAAGATGAACCATTTTTTTGGGGTTCATTGATAAGGAATAAGGATGCTCTAAGAACTGTGTAAATAAATGACACATCATCCCTCAATCTCAATTTCATGAACAAACATAAACAAACATCAATTTAAACCCACAACACATTCATCATTCATTTGATTACTATCGCTTCCATTGTTGAGCATTAAATTCTTAAATGAATATTATTGACAAAACAAAGAATGTCATATCATTAACATTTAGCCCATCATATATTAAATTTGACGATTTTCATCCCCGCCATATCCATTTTGATTCGCATGCGGAGAGGCTCCACTTGAACATAACGTAGTTAGTCCAATTCCTGTATCATAAGCACTTCAAGGACCTGCATCGCGGTTGCCAGATGATTAACCGACTGGGATTCCAATTAGCATCCCTGGTACTTTGGTAGGACCACTGCACCGTGCAGTAGTAGATCCCAAAGGACTTGCATTTTTGTGGTTAGTTGCTTGTCACGACTCATCACTAAGCCCCCACGAGTGTCGTTGGGCACCCATGCATCATCGCTACTATAGGGGCATCATGTACAACGTAACTAGGCCAAGACTCCCATATAAAGAAGTTTATTCTTACTTAGGCTTGGAATACTAGTGAACGCTCACAAAAGAGCTCCAATTGCAACCAAACTTTGGAGTCTATCATATTTCGGGCCAACGAAGATAATGGTTAAGACATTTTTTCGAGATGAGGTCCCAAAGTACAAGATTGTGCACCGGCAGCAGCATTTGTGCCTTCTAGAGCACTCTAGAGCCTTCCAAAGGATTCTTGTACATTATATTTAATCATGCGAGTAACCCCAATTGTTCACAAAAGTACCCTATTTATTCATATGAGTGTAACTTCATTCATTTATAAGAGTAACCTCACTTAATCATACGAGTAACTCCAATCATTCACAAAATTAAGTAACCTCATTTATTCATATGAGTAACTTCATTCGTTCACATGAGTAACCTCATTTAATCATACGAGTAACCCCAAATATTCACAAAAGTAACCCCATTTCTTCATACGAGTAACCTCACTTAATCATACGACGACCCTAATTAATCATACGAGTAACCCCAATTGTTCACAAAAGTAACCTCATTTCTTCATACAAGTAACCTCATTCGTTCACAAGAGTAACCTCAATTAATCATACGATGACCCAATTCAATTATACGAGTAACTCCGATTGTTCACAAAAAGTAACCTCATTCGTTCATAAGGTAAACTGATTATAATTCTCTTTTGTCATAAAAGTGACCATATTTTTTTTATAAGAGTAACACCATTTTATTGTTAAGCATAACCACATATTCATACAAGTAACTCCATTTGTTTAAAAAAGGTTTTTGTACAAAGGTCAAATTCAAAAGGCCATATCTCATAGCACAGTCAATATCTTGGGAAGATCCAAGTTGGAGATGAGAATCTGGGTCGATAGCTTTCCAACGCCTAGTCAAAATCTTGATTCCAGTGAGAAATGAGTGATATATGAGCTTTTGAAAATTAGTTGACTGATTGATACGCGCGCGTGTGTGGCCACACCTATATTTGTATGTGTAGTCGGCCGTACACAAAACACACTGTCTTATATTTTGTTTCCTTTTGACAAATTCTAACGACACATAAGCATAAAGTATTTTGGATTTTGGTTTTATCCTTATCTCTTTTTAATCTCTTATTCTCTATCCCTCTATATAAAAATAACATTTCTTTTGTCCTTGCCCCATCGTCCTTGTCCCTCCCCTTTCATCCCTCTAAACAATTGCTCCATTATTGTTAATTTATCAATTTTAGTTGTATTTCACTTCAAACTCTCATTTTTTTTCGATTTTATTTAAGGGGTTGCTCTCTGCACCTTAGTTTTGCTTATTTTTATAAAAAAAATAAGAGAGGTTCAAAATTGTTCAAAGAAATAACAAAAGTTCAGAAAAAGTTAAAAAAATATCTAAAAAAAAGTTTAGAAAAAGTTAAGATAGTATCTAAAAAAAATTTCAGAAAAAGTTAAGAAAGTATCCATAACCTTTTAAAAGTAGGAAGTTTGCCTACTGTAGAAATCAATAGTGTTTTGAGTCACAAAACATTGAGATTCATTGTTCATAAGGAATGGGCAATCCCAGCCCTCCATCTCAAAGCTAATCTGAGCCGCACGATTTTTTTCTTCTCCCTCCTCTTCACTGCATGTAAGCGTCTCTCTCCTCTCTCCTCTATCCTCTTTCTCACCACAACTTCTTCAGTTACTTCAACTTAAAACCCTAGCATACTTTTCCCAAATTTCTAGGGTTTTCACTTTCGAATTTCAAGTTCATGATGCACATTAAATAGTTCTGCTTAGGAGGGTTCAACTCTAAACTTTTGTTTTCACTTTCGAATTCTCTATAACTCGCCTTTTTCCAGAATCATACAAATTCAAAATTACTTCAAAAGAGAGGAGAGAGAAATTGAAGCTCCAAAGTTGAATAAGAATGGCGACAGCAAGAGTAGACATGAAGGAATTCTACAAGCAGAAGAAGAAGAGTATAACTAAAGATTTCTCCTAAAATTCGAAAGAAAAATACTACACCATCTCACTCTACTTATTCGACGGCGTTCAAGCCCCTGCTCTTGTCTCCCACCATGGCTATCTTGATATTCAAGGTCACTGTTTTTCTCTCTCCTCTTTTTTTTTCCGCACTTTATTTATTTTTAATTTCATTGAATTATTCATCTTTACGTCTGTTGAATGTATCACAAATTTTTTCTGCGACTTTTAAAATTTCTTGAATTCTTTTGATTATGTTTTAAATTTGGTTGTTCGATGGAGTTTTTGATTTATTTTGGATTTTTTCGCTCTTTTTGAGGATTTGATGTGATGAATTGTATGTAAAAGTTAAGGCCATAATGTTAGGGTTTTAAATTGAGCATTTTGGGATTGAGAATTGAATTTAAGATTTTATATGCTGATGTTATTGACGGGATGTTGAAACTTTATTTAGGATTAACCTAACTGAATGATTATTTAGGACTATTATTTTTGGTATCTATCAGGATTTTATATGCTGATGTTATTTTTGGTCTTCAATCAATTGGAGCTCTTTACAGTTAAAGAAAATGGTTTCCTAAGATAGCTTCAATTGAATATGGAAATATATTGCCTTTAGTCATTGTATTTTGCTCATATGAGCTTAAAAGCAGTGTCACATAGTTCGCGGATCGCTTTGGATCGTAGAACGGGTACGAGAACAAGGTTCGCTAGCTAGTTGCCGAATTTCGGATCGCGGGGGCTTTTTTTGGGGTCATGGTACGCTTTGGGACATTATTCGATCGGTTTGCTGATGCATTTTTTGTATATTTCATTGTTTTTACCTAGCTTAAAATTAATTACAAGACAACTATAAAGTTCATAACCTCAATAACAGTAGATAAACAACATAAACATGATAAATAAAACATACTAAGGTTTAAAATTTAAAATTTTCAAAGATAAAAATATAAAGAAAGTAACAAACACATAAGTAAGCTACTACATAACCCAACATCCTCAAACAAAAACTGAAATTGCAAAGAGCTAAAATCTTAATTTAAAATAATCCTAATATTAGCTTAAGCCTACTGCAGTACTACTAAATAAAATATTAAATATCCTTTTATCTTCCTTGTGCTTCTTTTTGTTCAGTACTTCAGTTTATTTCCATCCTTGCTCTTCTAGAATTGTTTTCCTCAACTGCATTTTCATCTTCAACATCAGAGTCTAGACCAACCCACCTCATATCCTCTAACTCCATTGGTGATTTCTCTATACTAACATCTTCCGGTATGGCATCCCATTTTCAGAATGAACCTTTTATGTAAATCTCTGTAAAATGGGATGTAAGACGAAGATTAGAGTGTATATAAACTAGCTTATTAATTCTGGTACAGGCTAACCTATTCCTTTAAGTATGAATTAGCTCATAAGTATTCCAAGATCTTTCTGCTGATGAACTACTAATTGGTTGTGCAAGCACTTTCTTAGCAACTTCTGCCAAGTCCGGAGTTTGGGAACCATAAATGGACCACCAGTCAATGGCATCCATGGTTGCAACATCCATTTGAGCTTGTGGCATTGAATATATCCCTTTCTTCAACTGAAAATCAACAAATTGGTTTCGCAATTTTTTTTTCTTCATCGGCATCAAGTGCTATCTTATGAAATGCTTCCATACAACCTGTTACAACCTCTCTATCAAGATTTAGAGCCTTTCTTAGGTAACCACTAGGGGCAGAAGTTTGAAGTTAAATATGGTCATAAAAGCCAGGTGTTAAAGCAAAGCCTAAACAATGCAAAGGTATGGTCATTTTATCCCACCTAGTAACCATAATCTTTTCCATTTGAGGAAACTCATACTCATATTTGCTACCTTTCATAATATCTTTTACTTCACCAAGCATATTGTCCATTCTTTCATATATCTCCCTCATCCTAGGTCCATCACCATCACAAAAGTTCAACAGTTTGTAAATTGGTTTAGTAATTCTCACAATTTCACGAACTTCATCCCAAAAAATATCATCATGGACATTTTGAACAACTAAATCACCCATTGTTTTTGGTGGCTGCATCTTACTTTGCCAACCAATCTTTCCATGCCCTTAACACCACAATAGTTTCAAGAGCCTCTCTACAGATTAATTACCTTTTCAAGACTATGTAATGTGAACCAAATCTAGTATTTGCTACCCTTAACAGAATTTTGGTGGATTTTGTTTTGAAGAGTGCTAACAAAAATCTATGATTAGTGAAAAACTTAACTATCTCTTTTCCAGCATGGTAAATGTCAGTTATCCATTTAAATTCATGGGCAAAATCTTTGAAAATTAAATTCAAAGTATGACACACACATGGTGACCAGAAAATATGCTTATGTATCTTCTCTATCTCTTTCCCAGCTGCTATGCAATTCTTGGCGTTGTGTGTCACAACACATACTACATTTGAAGCCTCGATTTCGTTAATAGATATGAGTAGAAACTTAATTATAATCTTTCTTGTTTTCTCCACTCCATTGAAAACCCTAGCATCCAAAATCATAGCTCCTCGGCTATTGACTGCAATCACGTTAATTAGTTGGTCGTGCTTGCAGACCGTCAGACGCTGTTGACAAACCATGAGTGTACCATGCGTCACGCACCGGACCCATTTCATTTTCGACACCCCTCTTGCATTCATCAAGGAGGGAATTTATGGCCTTCTCAGATGAAGTTCCTTTATACCCTTTAGGTCCATTGTTAATGGCATGCACCATCTCATGCCATTGTGGACTCCTCAAAACATTAAAGGGTATAGCATTTGGGCAAAGAAATCTCATGACTTTTAAATCCACTGCTTCCCTCTCCATGGTCCCAAAAGCCATTTCAAGAGGTGAATTGAATTTAGGAGTGGGTAATGGATTTTTATTGATTGTTGAATGTTTTAATCTAGCTGAAATTCCTCACCTTTCTTCAGTTGTTTCAACTTTTCTCATCACCCTCTGATAAGCATCTCGGTCATTCATGAGGGCCTTGCATCTTTGAATATTTGCCTTCTTTCCAGCTTCAGGGCCAAAAAAGTGAGTATGTATTCTGGTGTAAGTACTTGTGAACTGATTCTTGCAGTACTTGCAGCGCCAGGCCTTGGCTCCTCCCGGATTTTTGCCCTGAGCAACACCAATTAAAGTTACTTCATCAAGCAAAGGCTTAAGACCTTGCTGCTTTGAACTTGGAGTTGATATAACCACATCAGCTTTGTTCATCATTTTCTCCATCATCACCAGACTCACTACCACTTTCAACATATTCCGGGGATAAATTATGGTTTTCTTCTTTGATTGGTTGGTTGTCCCTCCTTCTCCCAAAAGCCATAATTGAGAATAAGAAATTGAATATGGAAATATTGCGATGTGAGGCTTTTTTTGTGAGTTAAGTTGTAGAGATTAAAGTGGAATGATGTATTATATAGAGGAGTAGGAACCTTTTCACCTTCCATTGTTAATGCTCTGTAAAATATTCCAATGCAATGGAAGTTGAATGAGACATTGGTTGTGGTGATATCTTTATTACTTCTCTCAGCATATGTTGGTTGCCGGCTAATTCTTAGTTCTTTTTTTATTTTTATTTTTATCTTTCTTTTTTTAGTTCTTTCTCTTCATTTTTTTTCTACCCTAAACCCTATAACCCTATAACCCTAAAGGCCTAAACCCTATCTATAACCCTAAGGGCCTAAACACTTAACCCTGCATCTTAGTTGATTCGTAAGAATAAAATAATCTTAGTTCAAAACTTAACGATTGAACGATATTCGGATATAGTAGATAATACACGATATCAATAACTAGAAGTCGTTAAGTATTCAATATAGATCATAGTTATTGTTCACTTGTATTGTTCAATAATATGATCATAGGTATTCAATATATTCTTAGTTCATTTTTTTTGTATTGTTATCGTTATACCTTATCGATCGGTAAATACTCGATGCACACTATGATCACATTTAATATTATCGATCACTATTGTTATTGTAATTAATAACTTAACATATAGATCATAGTTAATATAATCGATCAATAACTAAAGTCGTTATAGGTATTCAATATAGACCATAGTTGTTCACTTGTTGTACTTATAGGTAACCTATAGACCGAGAGTTTTCATATATATAATTTATAGTCCATAAGTATAACTTTTTGTTTCTTGAGGTAACCTATAGATCGGGAGTCGGGACTTTGGAGTTTTTATCTTTATTACTATGATTACATTCAATAATATCAATCGCTATAGTTATTGTGATCAATAACTTAACATATATAGATCATAGTTGTTCTAATTGCTTATATATATAATCGATCAATAACTAAAGTCATTATAGGTATTGAGTATAGATCATAATTGTTCACTTTTTTTGTTTCTGGAGGTGAGTGTATGATACATATAGATCGAAGTTTTTGTCTTTAACACTATGATCACATTCAATAATACTCGACGCACACTATGATCACACTTATAAAATAATTTTATTTTATAATTAAGTTTTTTTTATGTGTTAGTAATAGATGTCTAACAATAAAGACATATTATATGTATTTTTTTATTATAAGATAAAGTATTACATTAATAAGTTGCTTTGTTATTATTAATAATTAAAAATTAATTCTTATTAAGTTGCTTTTAATTACTTTAATAGTTAATTATGAATACATACGATATTCCACGATTAAAATCATCAAAATTAACACTTTTAGAATCCTTTAATAGTGATTTAATTACTAATAATACATTAACATTTATTCTTTTTAAGTGTCTTTAAAATATTTTAACAATTGATTATGAAATCATAGGATTTGATGATTAAGTTCTTTTTATTGTTAATAATAGATGTCTAACAAATAAGGACTTATTTATCAGATATTATATTATTAAGTTGCTCTTTTTTATTATTAATAATACATTGAAAAATAAAGTTTTTAAGTTTTTTTAAAGTTTAAATCATTTTAACGGTTGACTATGAAGAAATACGATATTCCAGGATTGAAATCATCAAAATTAACACTTATAAAAACATTTGTTTTGATGATTAAGTTTTTTTTGTTGTTTATTATAGATGTCTAACAAATAAGGACATATTGGATGAAGTATTACATTAGTAAGTTGCTTTTTTATTATTAATAATTAAAATTTTATCTTTTTCTAGTTGCTTTAAACTATTTTAACAGTTAATTATGAATACATATGATATTCTACGATTAGAATCATCAAAATTAACACAAATAAAATCATTTGATTTAATGATTTAAGTTATTTATTGTTAAATGTTAATAATAGATGTCTCACAAATAAGGACATATTAGATATTACATTATTACGTAGCTTTTTTATTATCAATAGTGCATTAAAAAATTAATGTTTATTAAGTTTCTTTAAATTATTCTAATGGTTGATTATGAGCAAATACGATATTCCATGGTTGAGATAATTAAAATCAACACTTCTAAAATCATTTAATTGGGTAATTGATTTTTTTTATTGTTAATAATAGATGTCTAACAAATAAGGACAAATTTGATATTACAAATTTAAGTAGCTTTTTTATTATAAATATCTATCTTTACCTTTTATTTTGGGTTTAGGTAGAGCAACAAGGGCATATTTATCTTTAACTCTCCCAACAACATTTCAAATGTCATAATCTGTAACAATATCTATCTTTAACCTGAAAATTCTAAACTATACAAAAAGAAAATATATAATGTTCAAAGGAAATTGGTTGTCAATGTGATAGCTCATATTTTAAAGCAGCTATAATTAAAAGCTTACTAAATTTTATTAGCTTAATTGCCTTTTGAAATTATTTTATTAAACATGGGTTAGTAGTTGATTACTCCCTCCGTCTTTTAATTGTTGCTACATTTTACTACTTAGGTGTGTCTCTCTTTAGTTGCTACATTTACAAAAAATACTACAAATGGTAAAAAGGGCCCACTCATTTACCATCCACCCATTTAATTAAGCCCAAATAAAACCCAACACCCCCACCTAACCTCATTTAATACCCACCTCCCCCCCTTAACTCACCCAACCGCCCTATTAATACTCCCTCCAAAACCCTAATCTCCCTTTCACCTCATTTCTCTTTCCCTCCCTCTGATGGCTTACTTCATCTTCTGACTCTCAATTTCCTCTCTCTTGTTCTTCCTGAAATCCTCTGATCTAGGGTTTATTTCTTCAAATCTCTCAGAAAAAACTTGAGATTATTAATCTTTGTGTTCCTGCGATTATTCTAAAACCAATTTTAGGGTTTTTTTAGTTTGTTTAACTTTTGAGTCCCCTATTTTTTAGGGTTTTCCATGGACGAATTAATTAACCCCAAACTCGAAGAAACATCTCTTTGAGTTGTTTGAGAGTTTGATTCTGAAGCAAAAAAAGGCGAGGTTGCAAAAAAGGACCTCGACTTTGGGAAATCTGTTGGTCTTGAGGTGCTCCTTCAAAAAAACCACCGGATCTGGTGTTTGGTGGTCCAACAACCAACAAAAAATGAAAAAAATTCAAGATCCCCCACCTGAAGGCTTCGATTCATGGCGATCTTACCTCGTCTGGTTTAAAAGCCATCAAGAAATGGTTTTTGAGCGTCCCCTAAATTTTGTTGCGGAAGATCGATCCACTCCTTAACTTTATCCTCTGTTTTAAATTTTTTTATTATTTTTTTGAATGAACTATATGTGGGTTTGCGTTTGGAAGCATGATTTTATTTGCGTTTTAGGTTGCATGTCTAGGGTTATGATTTCAGTTTATTTTTTTCATGTTTACAGTTATGATTTAAGTTGATTTAAGTAGATTTAAGTTGATTTAAGTTGATTTTGGATGATTTTGGTTGAATTCACTGCATTTTATTTGATTTCACTTGATTTGAGTACATTTCACTTGATTCATGTTGATTTTAGTTGCTTTTTGACTGATTTTAGTTGATTATAGGGTAATTTTGGTTGATTTGAGTTGTTTTAAGTTGATTTGGTTGACTTTAATTGATTTCATTTGATGTTGTTTGATTTTAGTTGATTTTGACTGATTTTAGTTGATTTAAGTTGAATATTGGTTGATTTAAGTTAATTTGGTTGATTTTTGTTGATTTCAGTTGATTTAGGTTGATGTTAGTTCATTTTAGTTGATTTTAGGGTTCGGGTCTTAGTTCATGTTAGTTGATTTTTGTTCATATTCATGTGATTTTTTCCTGCTTTAGCTTAGGGTTTGTCTATGTTTGTATGATTTCTGCTGCTTTAGCTGTGGGTTATGCCTCTGTTTGTATGATTGATGCTCTTGTTCTATTAGTGCTGATTTAGATTATGGTTTAGCTCATTTTATTATGTATTTAAGTTGATTTCAGATGATATTAGTTGATTTAGGTTGATCTTACTTGGTTTTGATTCATGTTTGCCTCTGTTTGCCTCTTTTGTATGTTTCTTGCTGCCTTTGATTCATGATTTGAGTTAAGTTTACTTGATTTAAGCCTCTGTTTGTATGATTTTTTCCTACTTTAGCTTAGGGTTACGCCTCTGTTTGTATGATTGATGCTCTTGTTCTATTCTTGCTGATTTAGATTAGGGTTTGGCTCATTTTATTTTGTATTCAAGTTGATTTCAGATGATATTAGTTGATTTAGGTTGATTTTACTTGGTTTTGATTCATGTTTGCCTCTGTTTGCCTCTTTTGTATGTTTCTTGCTGCCTTTGACTCATGATTTGAGTTGATTTTACTTGATTTAAGCTTCTGTTTATATGAATTTTTCCTGCTTTAGCTTAGGGTTATGCCTCTATTTGTATGATTGATGCTCTTGTTCTATTCTTGCTGATTTAGATTAGGGTTTGGCTCATTTTATTATGCATTTAAGTTGATTTCAGATGATATTAGTTGATTTTACTTGGTTTTGTTTCATGTTTGCCTATGTTTGCCTCTTTTGTATGTTTCTTGCTGCCTTTGATTCATGATTTGAGTTGAGTTTACTTGATTTAAGCCTCTGTTTCTATGATTTTTTCCTGCTTTAGCTTAGGGTTATGCCTCTGTTTATATGATTGATGCTCTTGTTCTATTCTTGCTGATTTAGATTAGGGTTTGGCTCATTTTATTATGTATTTAAGTTGATTTCAGATGATATTAGTTGATTTAGGTTGATTTTACTTGGTTTTGATTCATGTTTTCCTCTGTTTGCCTCTTTTGTATGTTTCTTGCTGCCTTTGATTCATGATTTGAGTTGAGTTTACTTGATTTAAGCCTCTGTTTGTATGATTTTTTTCCTACTTTAGCTTAGGGTTATGCCTCTATTTGTATGATTGATGCTCTTGTTCTATTCTTGCCGATTTAGATTAGTTGATTTAGTTTGATTTTAGTTGGTTTTATTCATGTGTGCCTCTGTTTGCCTCTGTTTGTATAATTATTGTTGTTTTTGATTCTTGCTGTTGTTGGTGTGAACCTCAATGATGATATGGGATGAAATTCCAAAAATACACTTCATGTTGCATTAAATCAGTGTTAGGTTGAATAGGATTGAGTGTGAATTATTGATGAGGCATGTGAGTGTTAGTTGTGGTGTCATATAGCCTGTCCAATGTGTATATATGAATTCAAATATGTTTACATGAGATTATTAGTGTAATCCTCAATGATGAATGAGGTCTGCTGATTTATATCTTGGACATTAGGCAACTTCACACCATTGACCTCATATTGCCACCAGATATTTATGCTCTCCTTTTCAATGTGACAACTTGTTTCAATGCATATGTTGAGTAAATGGATGAGCGGGGACTCCCTGATAGGAATGTTAATCATGCCTAAATGTTATGCAAATCATGCCTTATGATGTTGTGACAACTTGTTTGATTAATTGTGTAATCTGATTTTCAATTTGACAACTTAATGAAATCTAATTTTCAATGAGACTTAAATATGAGTGACAAGAAGATGAAATTTGATTGAATATGCAACATTTGTTTTGTGCATGTTAAATTTGATTTCCTTTTTTTTGTCACTCAATTTGACAGCTTAGGGTTTGGCTCTATTTGTATGATTGATGCTCTTGTTCTATTCTTGTTGATTTTGATTAGTTGATTAAGGTTAGTTTTAGTTGGTTTTATTTATGTTTGCCTCTGTTTGCCTCTGTTTGTATGATTATTGTTGCCTTTGATTCATGATTTAAGTTGATTTTTCTTCATTTAAGACTATTTTTGTATAATTTATGATCTTGTTCTATACATAAATCTTGTTCTTGTTCTTATTGATATTCATGTTTGCCTCTGTTAGCCTTTGTATGTATGATTGTTGCTGCCTTTGATTCTTGATTTGAGTTGATTTTACTTGATTTAAGCCTCTGTTTGTGTGTGTGTTGGTGTGAACCTCAATAATGACATGGGATGATACATCTAAAAATACACTTCATGTTGCATTTATTCAGTGTTAGGTTGAATAGGATTAAGTGTGAATTACTGATGAGGCATGTGAGTGTTATTTATGGTGTCATATAGCCTGTCCAAAATGTATATATGAATTCAAATATGTTTACATGAGATGATTAGTGTAATCCTCAATGATGAATGAGCACTCCTGATTTATATCTTGGACATTAGACAACTTCACACCATTGACCTCACATTGCCACCAGTGAATTTTGCTCTCCTTTTCAATGTGATAACTTGTTTGAATGCATGTGTTGAGTTAAATGGATGAGTGGGACTCCCTGAGAGGAATGTTAATCATGCCTAACTGTTATGCAAATCTGATTTTCAATGTGACAACTTGTTCAAAAAGATGAAATCTGATTGAATATGCAACATTTGTTTTGTGCATGTGTAATTTCATTTTCTCTTTTTCTCTTTTTCTCACTCATATGTTTGATTCAATGTTTTGTAATAAGTGCAAAGTTTACTTGTTATGCATAATAATGCCCAAAATGTTTTCATATTAAAAATGCAAAGTTACTACAAAATGTTTTCGTGTACATATACAAAATGTTTAACCTATAACTGGTGTCTTTTACTTACAAAAAGTTTACTGATTTTGCACTCTAATGCTCAAAAAATGGCCTGATTTCTTGTGTTTCATATTATGCCAATACCATCATCTGAATCTGATTCCCCACTTGTTGCATAGTTTGGTTCTTCATGTTGTTCTTCAAAATGGTCTTCCTGTGCCCATTGTTTGCTCTCTTGTACTAGTTGTGGACTGAGTGTTGTGGCTGTTGGTAACTCCCCTATCCTTTCTAGTGCTTTCTTGCCCATATGAGGTATGTGGTAGTTGTTGCTACCCCTCACTATTAGAGTCTCCTTCATGCATTCTTGTAGACTCAACCATATGTAATTGCATAGTTTTGGGTCATATTTGTCATAGGCTCTCTTCACTGCCTTCACTAAGTGCTTGACACTTCTTGGTGCAATTCTATCTTTTAGTGTTTGAATTGCATTGAAAAAACCAAGATCTAAGATATACATATCAGGAGATTGTGCTGGCTGATTGATTAATCTTATGTCAAATTCCCCTTTTGTTGCCTCTAAGTTGAATTTAGGATCATCACTTGCTATGTGTGGCCTTGCATTGTCTTGGACAATCCAGATTTGCTTGCATCCCCCCTATGGCCATTTTTCTCTAATGGTTGACAGTATGTGTTTTATGAGTTTTTCTCTTATGACCTCTTTTGTGATGCTAATAGAGGTTTGGTTTCCACCACACCTGCATCTCTATTTACACTCCATCTTTTGGCTGCCACTTCTTCTATGAATGGGAAGATGCCTATCTTCCCATCAAATATGACCCCCCCATTAATTGATATGATTGGTCTTGCTAGTGCACCCATGAACATGACTTTCACTATGAATCTTTTGCTTTTGCATCTTCTATATGGCTCTGTTTCACCTAGGGCTAGATAGTACCTCTGACTGATTTTGCTCATACAAAACCATTTCTCATCCACATGAACCACATTGTACATATTGCTGAATTTTGGTATTGTATGGATGGTGTTTGGTATGATAGAATCCAAACACCACAACACCCTAGCAACCTTGTGTGCTGGGGTCAGGTGAGGTTTTATGGCATTTGTGTGTTTTTTTGTGGCCCCACTTTTAACCATCCTGTGCAAAGTTGACATGTGCATTCCTAATGCTGCTGCTGTTGCTCTTACACTTGTCTTCTTCCTTAGTGGAATTGACATTAATTGTTGAGGATCCAACTGAATTCTCTTTCTTCCAACTCTGTCAGTTCTCTTGTGATTTACCTCTATGTTTGCATTAGATTGGAGTTGTTGTGCAATATTCTTCCATATTCTAGCCAATGTCCACCTTGAAGTCTTGAAATCAATTGCTAATTTATTGAGAGCTCCATGAGGTAATTTGTACTGCCCATACTAATTTTTTTGTACAAGCTGTTGTAGCTTGTCTGCAACATTTGCTCCGCTATAATTATCCAATACATGGCTCTTCCTCTTCCCTAAGACTTCTTGTGGTTGTTGTTGTTGTTGTTCATTGTCTGATTCACTATCTGTCCAGTCATACTCTATGACTTGGACATCTGAATCATTATCTAACTATTCATCAACTAATTCATCATCTTCATCTCTTTGCATTTCAGTGAAGATTTCATCTTGTTCTTCCTCTGGAGATGCATCTGTTGGGGGTCTGTTGAGATCAAAGACCTCTGGTTCTGGCAGTGGATCATTAAGATTAAATGTGGGCTGATTTTCTTGTATGGGGTGAGAAGCTGATGTTGAAGGTGTTGAGTGTTTATCGGTAGAACTGTCTAGGGGGGCCATAGCAATGGTATGGATGCCGGATATGTTCAAGCCGAGAATGCTTCAACACCTTCCTCAAGTGAAGCTAAAAAAAAGGTTAAACACTTACAAATCACTCAATGATGTTTTCCCGAGAGTGAATCTAGTCCAACCCCCCCCCCAAAGTTCTTTGGTGGTTGGTTGCTCTGTTTGATGAGTTGGGTCCGATATTGAAGGTGAAATGAAGCTCGTTGGAATTTTTGGGGGAAAATTACAAGACCCCTGTATATATAGTCCCCTGTTGTATGAAATATTAAGGGGGAAATTTGAAATCCCCTTTCAGTTTGAATTTTCGGTGTATTAAATTTTTTGGGGCAAAATTTCAAGCCCTGTTGTATGAAATATCAATTGGTTGCTCTAAAATTTTGGAGGGAAAAAATTGAGTCCCCTGTTGTATGGAAATGACTGAAATTCAATAAAAAGTTGCTCTGAAATTTTGGAGGGAAAAAAAGTATGAAAATACTCCCAAAAATTCCGCCAGTTTTGAAAATAGTGGGCCAACTCCCCTTTTTAATACTCAACTTTTCTCTCTCCTCATTAGCACTCATACTTTTCCCTTAATATTGCCTCTGTACAGTGGGCCCCCACCATTTTCTTGGTCTGTGTGAAAAAGTAAATGTAGCAACAATTAAAAGACAGAGGGAGTATTTGTTACCAGTGTTTCGAAGAAGAGGAAAAAAAATCTAGATTTATTTCCACTACAGTGGGAAGAAAAATGTTGGCTTTTGAAAATAAAAAGAAAATAAAAGCAAATTTATTTCATAAGCTTCATTATCACTCTCTTCCTTCGTGTCACTTGGAGAGAATGACACCCATTTGCTTTCTTGACAATATTCTAAGGTTCACCACACAAACTAAGCTCCAATTCCTGAAGATTACAATCCTTAAGGTTTTGGATCAATTTCCCCAAAAACAAAATGAAGAACCAAGGAAGAACCCTTAAGTTTTCTCTCTCCTCTGTTTTCATCAATCTGTTGCCTCAATTATCTCCATCAAGCAACCCAATTTTGCTCTTTGTTTCTGCATTAAAGTTGTAGATCTCTTCGAGTTATTGCATTTAGGCACAAAAATCGCTCAATTCAGAGTTCGGAGCTGTAAGATATCGCTTCTTGAAGTTATGTATTGATGCTGCCCATTTGTTCTCTCCTCTACGCCTTGTTGCTATTATGCGTCAATGTCGTTGTTGCTATACTCAGCTCAATTCTCTTTCCCGATTATGATTTTTTTGGCAAGGTATAAATTTGACTTTAAGTTATTACTCTTATTTCATCAATTGGAAAATTTGATTTGATTTGTCTAATGACTTTCACCAAGAGTTTTTGTTTTAAATCTTGTTGATTTGCAAGTATTAGTTTGTGATAAGAGTTCATTTTAGAGTTAAAGAATGAATTTTTAGTCCTTGTGTAATACATTGGGGTGTGTTTTGAAGCTTTATAATCAAAGTTATACTTCTCGTAAGTTAGTTACTAAACCAGATTTCTATAAGTATTTTCCTTATGAATTCCATTATAGTTATGATTTCATGTCTGTAAATCAGTGTAGTAAGTTTTAAAGTGGAATTAATTAGAATGAGCTTGTGAGATTAATTATGTGAGTTAGATGAGTGAAATGGTTGTATCAAAGGATTTGTAGTTAATTCATGAAAGAGTTTAGAAAGTATGAGCAAGCCAAATTCTTTAACTGAATTGTAGTGAGAATGATTATTAATTGTTGCTATTGTTTTGAGGTTGTTGTTGGAGTATGGATATGTAGATAATTTATTGAGTTCAAGCTAGAGATTGGTGATCAAGTTATGATGCTTGGAGGTTTCGTTTGATTGTTCTTGAGTTTGAGGTAACATTTATGTTCAGCAAAACGTATTAGAATGCCCCTGTGTATTTTATTGTATTTTTAATATCATATAGCGTTTATAGTCATGGCCATGGTTATAGATGCATCTTTATGAGTTAGTTGTGAATTGATATTGAATGATTGTAAAAGAATGTTTTTGTTCTTTTATTGGAATTGTTCGGTATTATTTATGTCCCTCGAAATATGATTTGAGTATGATAATGAGAAAGGGATTTCTTATTTGTTTTAACTGGCCTAGCTTATGAACTGAGATGAATAGTGGGCAAGATACAGGTGGAGGAAAATGATTCAGATATGAGTTAAGACCAGATAAGGTCGGATATTGTGTTATGTTATGTTGTGTTAAGTTTCTGCCAAAACCTGTACTTGTCAGCGATTTCTGTTAAGTGATTAAGTTATGCCAGCGATATATTTTGAATTATAATTTCTTTTCTGAACAATTACCGAGTTCGTTTACTATATGAAAGGCGTTTGCGAACTAAAATCGTTTTGACGAGCTGAAGTAAAGTTACTGAGCATTCCGCTCATTTTAGTTTTGTGTTTGTTTTGTATTTTCTTGTGTAATTTGCAGGTTCGTGTTGGAAGCTTGGAGTGGATTAAAGCGAGAGTTTAGTTATGAAATTGTAATTTGATTAGTGATTCGGAAGTTGTATTTGGAGTATCAAGTTGTTAGTATCCAAGTGCTTATTTGAGAACAATATATTCTATTGTTTTGGGAATCGAGTAAAGTATTCTATAATCAGATATTTGATTTAAAAGTTGTTATGTTGTGGGCCCTGACCCACAGGTCTAGAATCGTGTTTGAGTTATGTTCTATTGCAAGTGCTTGTGTCTAATTGAGATTTAGCTAATGATAATTGAGGTTTATGAATGTTGAGTGTGATTAGCTAGCAGCTCGGAAGTGCGGGCAGTACAGTTAATCAAATCCTTCGACCTTCATGACTCATAAGCCACAAGTCCACAACTCTTCAAGTTCCTCATTACCTCTGTCCTCTCTCCTCAGCTGCACACCAAAGACAAAAAAACATAGGAAAAATTGATTCTAATAATCCAACCTTTGGGTCATTTTCTCAAATTAATCCTACCTTTTGATTATAATTTAATAATCCAACCTTTTAACAGCATCTGCTCATATTGAACCATGAAACCGGTAACCTGTTGAAGTTGTGATTTTTTTTGTCATATTTCTCTTTTCTTCTGTAATCTCTCCCTCCCCCTCACCACTCCTCAGTACTCACCAACATCCCCACCACCCTCTTCCCACCCCATGCGAACAACCCCCACCTCGCCGCCTACGAGCATCTTCTCCCCTCCCCAACCCCTGTGAGCACCCCCAGTCTGCCATCTGCGAGCACCCCCTTCCATGCTAGCTCTGAATAAAAAAAAGTGATGGAAAAACAAGAAGCTCGGAGATGGAGAAGGAAGAGGAGCAGAAGAAAGGGATTTAGGGCAAGTGTAACCACCGAACATTAATTTGTTGGTTTTTGTGTTGTTGTGATGCACTTCTAAATCATAGTTGAAGAAAATGGCGAGCACAACATTTAGTGTCTGTAAAACAGAACTCCATTTTCATTTTCCTTTTCATGGCATAAGAAAGTGGTTGAGAATCAATGTCAGAAGAAGTTGTCTTTCTTTTTCAGTCACAACCCTCTTTTAGGCTCCCTAAAACCTCAATCTACCAATTCCCAACATCTGTATCTGCTGGAAGTTCTAAATTTCAAGTCAATTCTCTTTTCGGGTGATTATCCCTTAAACACTGTTGAAGAAGAAACCCCACAACCATTTGTCCATTCTTGGTAAATTTGTCTTCTTTTCCTTTCACTCTCAATTTCACGTTTTTGTAATTCGTAGATGGTGCACACGTCCGTATGGTGAGGAAGGTGCGCACGATGAACATCAAGCACTAGGTTATGAACATATATAAAGATCAATAGCAATGAACATATACTAACAGAGATGTACCAATAAACAGATACTAACAAGCCAAATGTACATGAATAACAACTTAAATGAACACATGTACAGATGAACAGTAAGCACTAGGTTATGAACATAAAGATCAATACCAATGAACATATACTAACAGATGTTTTGTTTGATACCAATGAACATATACTAACATCAAGCACTAGGCCGGTCATCTTAACATCATATATATAGTTTGTTTGATGAGTTTAATAGTAGTTTTGATTGAAAATACAAAGTATAGGCATGTTAGAACCAAATATAGGCCATTTAAGCCTATTTTTTGCCATTTTACATGAAAATGAATGAATTTGAGTAGTTTGAAGTTAGTTTAAGTTATAAACACCTCAAACATCATATATATACTTTGTTTGATGAGTGTAATAGTTGTTTTGATTGAAAATACAAAGCATAGGCATGTTAGAACCAAATATAGGCCATTTTATCCCATTTTTTGCCATTTTACTTGAAAATGAATGAATTTGAGTAGTTTGAAGTTAGGTTAAGTTATAAATAGCTCAAACATCAGATATATACTTTGTTTGATGAGTTTAATAGTAGTTTTGAATGAAAATACAAAGTATAGGCATGTTAGAACCAAATATAGGCCATTTTAGCCCATTTTTTGCCATTTTACTTGAAAATGAATGAATTTGAGTAGTTTGAAGTTAGTTTAAGTTATAAACACCTCAAACATCATATATATACTTTTTTTGATGAGTGTAATAGTTGTTTTGATTGAAAATACAAAGCATAGGCATGTTAGAACCAAATATAGGCCATTTTATCCCATTTTTTGCCATTTTACTTGAAAATGAATGAATTTGAGTAGTTTGAAGTTAGTTTAAGTTATAAATAGCTCAAACATCATATATATAGTTTGTTTGATGAGTTTAATAGTAGTTTTGATTGAAAATACAAAGTATAGGCATGTTAGAACCAAATATAGGTCATTTAGCCCATTTTTTGCCATTTTACTTGAAAATGAATGAATTTGAGTACTTTGAAGTTAGTTTAAGTTATAAATAGCTCAAACATCATATATATAGTTTGTTTGATGAGTTTAATAGTAGTTTTGATTGAAAATACAAAGTATAGGCATGTTAGAACCAAATATAGGTCATTTAGCCCATTTTTTAATATTTTACTTGAAAATGAATGAATTTGAGTAGTTTGAAGTTAGTTAAAGTTATAAACAACTCAAACATCATATATGTACTTTTTTTGATGAGTGTAATAGTAGTTTTGATTGAAAATACAAAGCATAGGCATGTTAAAACCAAAAATAGGCCATTTAGCCCATTTTTTGCCATTTTACTTGAAAATGAATGAATTTGAGTAGTTTAAAGTTAGTTTAAGTTATAAATAGCTCAAACATCATATATATATACTTTGTTTGATGATTTTAATAGTAGTTTTGATTGAAAATACAAAGTATAGGCATGTTAGAACCAAATATATGCCATTTAGCCCATTTTTTGCCATTCTACTTGAAAATGAATGAATTTGAGTAGTTTGGAGTTATTTTAAGTTATAAACAGCTCAAACATCATATATATACTTTGTTTGATGAGTTTAATAGTAGTTTTGATTGAAAATACAAAGTATATGCATGTTAGAACCAAATATAGGCCATTTTATCCCATTTTATGCCATTTTACTTGAAAATGAATGGAT
Organism: Beta corolliflora; assembly: GCA_947648045.1. Lineage (NCBI taxonomy): Eukaryota > Viridiplantae > Streptophyta > Magnoliopsida > Caryophyllales > Amaranthaceae > Beta > Beta corolliflora. The sequence goes on from CANSZD010000381.1 coordinate 201,338, forward strand.
ATGAGTAGTTTGAAGTTAGTTTAAGTTATAAACACCTCAAACATCATATATATACTTTGTTTCATGTGTTTAATAGCAGTTTTGATTGAAAATACAAAATATAGGCATGTTAGAACCAAGCAACGCAAATATAGTTTGTTTGGTGTATCACATAGTAGTTTTTACTTGAAATTGCATGAATATGAGCACATTATTTAACCAAATGCAGGAGACATACAACAAGAAGCTGGATGATTGTACCACTCAGGGGTCACAACCGAACCCTGATCTGTTGTATTGGGAGACTGTGGGTGGGAGGAACAGAGGAAAAGTGCAGAGGTTGGGTCAGGGAGATCATTTGTACTACAACTCTTCATCTGGGCGAGGAGATGGCTCTTCACAACCATATGAGCCGTCAATTTTTTCTCAGCTTGAGGCGCAGGTGGAGGCAAAGGTTGCTGCACGGATGGAAGAGGTGGAGGCAAAGATCGCAGCGCGGATGGAAGAGTCAAACCGGGCCCTCCTGCAGGAAATGATGAGGAACATGTCTGGTTTCGGCCACATGTTCTCAGGCTGCAACAATGGCCCCCCTCCACAACGCAGACCAGAAGATGACCCAGGGTTTGGTGGTGGAAGTAGTGGTACGACACCCCTAACATTGTAGTTTGTTTAGTTTTGGCAAGTAGGTAACTAACTTATAGTTTCTATATAGTTAGTCCAACTATATGCATTTAGTGTATATTTTTTTGGTTTTGGCAACTAGGTAGATGTGTCGGTATAATTTTTTGGAACCCGACTTCTACTTTATTTCCCGACACCGGAATCTATTTTGCGTACATATATTTAATCTAGGTAGTTTGTCTAACTATAGGCATTTAGTGTCTATATTTATCGGCATCTAGCTTATAAGTTTCTAGATTTGTCGATATATATTTTTGTAGAACCCGACTTATACTTTATTTCCCGACACCGGGATCTATCTTCAGTACATAATTTTAATCTATTTCATGTAATTATTAAGTATCTACACAAATCGTAATATATATCAAAATCGCATATTTTTGTAGTTGAAAATATTGAATGCGATGGAGGCGATGGAGGAACAGGTTTAGTGTAGTATATTTAGGTGCAGCCGTGCAGGTACAGGTTTAATTATAATTTGGAACATTACTATTCAAATTAATGTAATTTTAAAATAACAACGACGGCTAAACTTGAAACAACGACGGCTAAGCAGTCGCTGCGAAGGAATGTAATGCTACCAAGGACTTAATAATCAACGACTGCTGCAGCAAAATAGCGACCGTTTTACACCGTCGGTGATTTAACGACTGTTTTAAACCGTCGTTACGTCACCGACGGTTTAAAGCCGTCGTTAAATCACCGACTATCAGAAGCAGTCGTTGTTTCAGCGACAGCTCCAAACAGACGTTGAAAAATTATCCACGTCGATTTATAAAACGGTCGCTGAAGGTTGAATAAACCGTCGTTGATTATTCACCGACGGTCAAACGATCGTTGATTTCTAAATCAGCGACCATCGATACAACGACGGTCATTCAACGACCGTTGACCGTCGTTGAATTCTTTAGCAACTGTTTTCCAGAAATCAACGACGGCTTTAAGCGGTCGTTAATCTCGTCTTTTCTTGTAGTGGTGGTTTCTTGGTGGTGAAGTCAGAGAGGGTTGGAAGTGGTGGTGGACTGGTGGTGTTGTTGACAGTGGGGTGGTGGTGTTGGCCATGGTGGCGTTCTTGGTCGTAGTGTTGGTATGGTTGGTGGTTAGATTATTAGGTTAATTAAAAATAATATTGATTAATTAAATTAGAACGAATTAGAATAAGACACGTGTATAGTTAACCCACTCTACTGGTCACCAACCTGTTTCAACAAGTCATGGTTCAATATGAGCAGATGCAGGTAAAAGGTTGGATAATTAAATAATAATCAAAAGGTGGGATTAATTTGAGCGAAATGCCCAAAGGTTGGATTATTAGAGTCAATTTTTCCAAAAACATATTATTAATACTCATTAAAATGACCTCTCTCTCCAGCTGCACACTAAAGACAAAAAAAACATATTATTAATACTCATTAAATAATACCCTTTCCAAAGAAAGAATAAAATACTTAATTAGATAAATTAAGGGTAAGAAAAGAAAAAAAGTGTCGACACTTCTATTTTTCTTCTGCGTTCAACACTTCAACTCTTTATCTCTCCTGTTCTTCACTTCTTCTCCATTGTTGTTGTGTCACAGTCTATTATGCTATCATAAAAAAAATCCCCCAAAAAAAAAAAACAGTCGATTATGCTCGAAACAACTTCCCTAACAAAAGCCCCAACATCTCGTTGCAATATATTATTGGTACACGCTTAATTAATGGAATTAGGGTTTGTTTTTTCAAACTCTAACTCTGAAATTCCCCTAAATTAAGGCCTCTTCTATCCAAATCATCCTATTCTATATATACAAAAAGAGAATCACCATTTGGATTTTGGTACTTGGTTTAACATATTTTTCAAACTAAGGGCATTAGCTTGCTTATGCTCAAGGCTAGATATTTATTTTCATATGAGCAAAATACCTCTATTGCACTTCATACGCCTAATATTCTTTACTGCTCATAGATGTTTTAGAAGTGGATTCTATGATTTTGGCCAAATATAGATGGAAAGAATCAAATAAGTAAGGTTACATGTACCAAAACCTTTTGTTCCTCGGAATTGTTTGAGCTGCCATCTCCTTTCAAACCCCTTGAAGCAAAATTTTCGATATCATACCTAGAAAATAAAAGATTATTTACACCACAAGGACAAGACCAAAGAATAAAAACTTCCACAACGTGTATAAAACGAGTAATCAAATTACGTATGGGTAGGCAGGGTTCAACAAGAGATAACCTGATCGACTGTACTATTTTTAGTAGACATCACACTGGACTCCCCCAGTTGTCAATTATGCCAAAAATTTCCGAATTTGTAGGACTATTATTTTTGGTATGTATAGTTTTATGGTTATGTAGGTAGCTTTAGGGGACATTGGTGGATTATTATGTCAATATATGAATTCTCATATTTGTGGGCTTAGCATGCACATTTAATCTCAGAAACAACTAGATTTGATTTCAGTTTAACACTGACTTTTTGAAAAAAGTCATGTTTTAATGATTAGCATAACAAGAAACTCTATAACGATGGAAGTACATTTGTTATCTATTGGGGTACGTAGGTTTAGAATAGTTATTGCCATTTGCCACACCAGTCTTTAATACAACAAATTATTTAACGATGAACATAGGCTCCGTTCGGTAGGGCGTAAAACATTTTCAACTGAAAATAGTTTTACATGGAAAACCATTTACAATAGAAAACTCATTTCCATGAAAGTTTTCCTTTGTTTGGTTGGATGGAAAATGATTTTCCATTGTAAGCATTTTCCTTTGTTTGGTTGGATGGAAAATCAACTACTCCTATTGAATCTTGATACTCCTAATTGTATAGTGTTGTCACTTCTTTTTTATTTTTTATATTTCCTCTCATATTGCTACCCCAAATTATTATGAGGAAGAAATATGATATGTTTTCAAAAAAATTACAATATATTATATTTTATTTCAAGCATAATAATATAAGATAATTAAAAAAACCAAACACTCATTTTTTAATGTTTCCAAAATCTGAACAATCCATAACACGATAATATAAGACTACTAGGCATAACAATAGTTCATAAAAAAACCCTAAAAAAAACATACTATGTATATAGTTCTCATCACAAAGTTAGTAGAATAAAAAAAAACTCAACGTAGAGACTTGACGAAATTTTGGAGCCACAACTTGCGAAGAGGTTCACTATTTGTCAAGAAAGCCTTAGCGAGCATTTCACGCTCAACTAAGTGATCAAAAGCAGCAACACGAACGGCTTCTTCGACATCATCCATTTTCATGATCTCTTCATAAAGTTTCTGCACATCAAGTTGGTTGTCAGAAATTTTTTTGAGAGCAGTGACAACTTCTCCGAGTTGAGCAGAAATATGTTGCAAGTCACCCTCTTCCTCTTCGACCCGAGACCTCTTCCTATGAGACCTAGGCTCGGAAGAAGTTGCACTGTCTGACTTGGTAGGCTCGATTTCAACAGTACTTGGCTGTCCACTTGAGGTCTGAATGTCACCAAACGTCTTGTAAAAATTACCCCTTGCAATGTCCTTGCCTGCTACTATTGATATCTCCTCATACATCTCAATTTTTTTGTTCAAATATTTCTCATGAGATGGATATTGTTGTCAAGTAATAGATTAACACACATCAATCATCCAAAATTATGCCATGGTTGGTCAGCCAATGCTTTGTGAAATGCTAATAAGTTTATCCTGAAATCAAGATGCTAAAAGGCTTCATGTCTGATGGTCGATGGATAAACCAATATGTTGAATGCATGGATATATTAAGCCAAATTATCTAGGTGAAAGTAATACCGGAATATATATATATTAAGGTAGAAGTTCACTAGACATAAATTTAATTATGTGCATTCATCTACAATTTGGCAAGCTAATCTATTTCTCAATGATATCATTCATATCATGAAAACAAACAGAAGGAAATTGTCAACACAAAAGACAAGTGGTTCCCTTTGCCACATAACATTGACACAAAACAGAAGGCAGAAGTACATCATGATAATAATCACCTTCACCTAATCGTATAAATGGTATAAAAAGAAAGGTCAACTTTCAAATTATAGCATAACTTGAAGATGAGTTCATCTTAAGATATCTCATTTCAAATTTGATTTGACACTCTTTTTTTTGTCTGTACAACCAGCACAGAGATCAATAGCAGATAATCATCAACAATAGAATTAGGGACACAACTTTAGTTTGGACGGTGGAATGAGTGGGGGAATTTCGGGCCTTAAACGTCTTGAATGTTACAATTATGAGAAACAAAAGGTATAGTAATTACGGGATCTGAAGAAGGGATCTTAGTACAATTTCCCAGGATAGTACACAAATAAAAAAAAAAAAGGGATATGGTGCAAAGAGATCCTACTGTTTAGATACATCAGCATTCTCAGTCCCAGAGGTCTACATATGCATCAAAATCTGGATAGAAGTTGGTGCAAACTTAAAAATTTTATTAGAGGCATACAAAAGGTCATATCGTGATCATCAGAAAATTGGGTGTGTACACAAACTTGAGAGAGATCCTACAAGACTGCATGGAGCTAATTTGAGACATCTTAAAACAAAAAATAAAGCAAGTATATTAAGAAGAAGGAAGTTAATTCTAACATTGTACTGTTATTGTGTTACTAGATATCCCAAAGTAGCATAGCAGAAATCTTGCCAGAACCCCAAAGCTAATATGTCAAGAGAGACTAGAAGAGGTCTACACTCTACAAAGGGATTTCTTATATTCTGTGACATCATCATTGATCCTACTAATACTTTTGATCACCACCTAGTACCAGTAGAAATCTAAAGCTCCCATCTTTCACCTAAATCATCGCATCTTTGACTCTATTTTATAAATTTTCATCCATATTATCTCATTCATCCAAATGAGAACCTAACTACACAAAAAAAAACATAGTTGCAACAGGGAGAACAGAGTAGACACAAACAAAGAAATGTTATTCACAACTGAACCTTAAAAGTTCATAGTTAATAAAGGGAATCAATGTAATGCAGATGTTCATTATAAAAGTTGACCCTACTAGACAAGTATAATACTCATGTTGCCTTTTGTAATAGTAAGAATGAGCAAAATGAGTACTACTACAACTTCACTTAATTAAGAAATAACAATTTACAATTTTAATTAGTTCGACGCTTTTTGTATGCATTCCACATTGCCAATGCTATGTCATCTCGCTTTTTCACACATTCTTTGGTTTCTTCACGCACTTCCTTCCGAGTAAGCGATGTTCTTGTGTCTTGTGATGCAATCTCTAAGTCCGCCTCTCTTGTAATTTCATCATTTGAATCAACCCACCTAAGGTAGTTATGTATTACACAACAAGCAAGAACCACATCCACTTGGGTTTCATATGACCAAAAAGGCTCTGCATCCAAGACACGAAATCTCTTTTTTAAAACTCCAAACGCCCTCTCTATACACATTCTCAGCGAAGAATGACGAAGATTGAATAATTCTCGTTCATTCTCGGGAGGGTTGTTGGCATATTCTTTCAAGTGGTGACGAACACGTCTAAATGGAGGCATAAAACCTTTACGGTCCCCAAACCCAGCGTCGGCAAGATAGTATTTCCTTACATCCGTAAATTATCATCAATATTTTATTTAATTCAAGTGAACTTTAGACCATTACTATCAATAAGAGAATATTTTACCTTCAGGAACGTTAAACCCCTTTTTAAGTGCATCACCCAAAACCCTTGAATCGTGAGCGGAACCCTGCCAACCAACAAGGACATATGTGAACTTTAGATCAAAATCAACAGCTGCTAGAACATTTTACGTTGTCTTATCCTTTCTTCCCCTAAATCTCTCTTGCATCTCAAGAGGAACAGATGCACGTACATGGGTCCCATCTATAGCTCCTATGAAGTCTTCAAACCAAGGAAATAATCTAGGATTGTTATGAATTTCTGGTTGCAGATCAGTTCCTGGTGGTTTCACGACATATGGGTACAATCGAAGGATTGCTTGGAGCACAATATGGAAGTAGCAATGTATAGTCCACGTAGATCGAAAAAATCTTCCCCTAACATCCCGAAATCTTACATTATGACCCAACACGTATAGAAAAAGTAGTACTTGCTCCTTGACGCTCATTTGTTTGCTTTTCGACAAAAGTCCCTTTTCAACTAAAATATTACACAAGCTAAAAAAAGCGCTAGGTCTCATACGAATCTGCCCAAGACAATGACTACCACCACAATATAAAACACTATCGATATTAGCCTCCCTCAAGCTATCCCTATTAACATAAGGTTGCCTAATTATTTTAGGTCTTCTAATCCTTGATTTATTTACTTTAAGAAAAGCAAGGACGGATGGAATAATGGCATCAACAGCACCTATGATAATGTCTTTACAGATTATCTACAAATATTTGAAAAAACAAAAAGAAAATCAAGGAAATTAGTTCCAGAATATAGAGAACATATAACAAATTATTAATGGGCAAAACAGATTATTACCTGAGACTTTTGAACATCGTTCGACTCCATTGTAGTTTCCTAACTTAAGACAAACTAGAAAGAAAAGTCAGCAACTGAGGTAACATGAAGACAAACAATAGAGCTTGCATCGGAAACTTACCCTACATAAAAATGAAAAAAACACCTCCACTAAACACAATGACTACACACGTTCATCCCTCCTGTCATAGTCAAGAAGCCATATGAGGTGTCCTTTAATTTTCAAGTGTAATAGCCCAGATATGTACTATTATCAAGTCATTTAATCCATTATTTGAAGTTTATACCAACCAGGAACTTGCTACCAATTCAACATATAAAAAGTCAAAACTCTAGTTGCTAATGTTGTAGATGTTGAATTTGAAATCAACCAGAACCAAATTGAACCTGAGTTGGGATTCTTGCAGTAGCAACCAACAAAAAATAACTAATCAAATAATCAAAACTATATCAAATAATCAAAACCCTGGAAATAATTGGACTTATTAACCTAAACTAAATCAAACAAATTTGCAGCAAAAATACCCTAAAAATAAACGAATTTCGTGCAAAAAGAACCATAAAAACAATAAAATATTTCAGTAAACAAACCCTAAAAATAATCTAATGTTGCAGAAAAAATCCTAAATACTGAAATTTATAAGAGGAAAATAGATATTAGAACAAATATGTACCAAATTCGACGAATTAAGAAGATGTATTGAGAGAATCTGCTTCAGAATGTCGTGAGATTTTCCAGATTGATGAGAAAGAAAGTGTGATGAGAGGGAGAGTTGAGTGTAGATGAGAGAGAAAGTGTAGATGAGAAGGAGAGCCGAGTATAGAGGAGAGAGAAAGTCAGATGCTCCAAAATATCGAGAGAAGGAAAACGTTTTCCTCCCAATTTTGGGGGAAAATATTTTCATTATGGTGGAAAACCATTTTACTCCCTTATTTTACAGCCAATTTTCCAGCCAAAACCAAACAATGGAAAATGGGGAAAATAGTTTTCAGTGAAAATCTTTTACACGCTACCAAAAGGAGCCATAATGTATGAAGAATTACATTGAATCCTATGGTAAAAAGGTATGAAGAATACCCCCCCCCGAATTGCACCGAATTTTTGTATTGATTCCTTTTAATTTCCGTGGTTATTTTTCTGGGTATAATAATGTTCGAACCATGTAATGATTTGGGTCAGTTTTAAACTTGCCTTATTGTTCATCAACATTTATCTTTCTCTTTCCAATCATTTTCTTTTTTCTTTGTGTTGCTTAATTGTTATTGTCACTCGCAAACTAAACTTTTATTCCTTCTGTTTCAATTTGGCAGCTACAAATTAGATGGTATCAGGGTAATAAATTATCTTCATTTTCATTCCTTTGATTAGATCTTCATGTTCAAAGGTTTTGTTTGTGTGTGTTGCATTGTGTGTTGCTGAATGCTGATATGATCTAAAACAATCTACTTTTGATGTCCTCTAACTATTTTTCAGCTCTTTTTAGAACTTTTATTCTACAGGTGCAGAAATGTGAGAGGGAGTTTGGGGATTTGAGCTCACTAATTTATCATCTAAAACAATCTGCTTCTAGGTGATTTTTTTAATGGTTTAGGTTTCGTTTATTTGGTCGGAAAGTTTACGATTAGGAGTAGTATTCACGGCAGTGTAATCATCTCAGTGTGTTAAGAACTTATATTATATCCTTTTATTGTGCTTTATAACATCCGGAAGTATTTGCCTAACAACATTATATTTCATGTAATGCCCAATATCCTCAAGTAAGAGGTTTTTTATTCTTTACTCTGTTAGGTTAAGCTGTTCCTGAACATAAAATAAAAGAGTATAAGAATAGGAGACAATTTGTTGTAGCGAAATCAAAATTCCAGCTCTAATGTTTCTCAAAGCTATGATTGATACGTATCAGTATTCCATTGTGCTTAATAAATTACTATTTGCACTACCAGCAACATGAAATAACGATATATTTAGTTCAACAAAACTACAATAATCAAATAATAACGACCTCAAGATAAAATATGTTAGTTACAAGCAATATGAAGTTATGAGCAATATGTTTCTATCTACATATACAAAAGTGATGATATGAAAACTTTTTCCTTTACAAGTACAACTTTACAAGTGTACTAAAATTTATCTTGACTTAAGCTAAATGATGATAAGAATGTTTATGCTTAAATCATTTTTTTTATTGTAGAATTATTAATATTAACCTAAATCCTATATTGCTCAAGAGTCGGCACCCAAATTTCCAACTTCAAAAAGCTGGAGATTAGGAAGATACATATAATTACGAAAAAGGTAGAGTTACAATTACTTTTATGAATGAAAAGGATGGTATTATCTAGAGCGAGCTTTGGCTTGTATCACTCAAAATTTCTATTTCGTATTTAACAGTTTAACTATTTGGGAAAACTATGTTTTCTTTGAGTTTGACTTTAAATATCTTGCTCATAAAAGTCGATTAAAATCTCTAGCACTCATGTCTAATGAAAACAAACCTTGAAAATTGTTGTCGGAAAGTTATCATGTAACGTAAATCATTAGCTCATCATGACGTCGAATAATTTGAAATAACGCTGTACTAGATTCACTAACCTGGAAGACTACACATATTGTTCCGTATTATTGGTCTCGTGTTTGGTCATTTTGGAAGCTCTCATTGTTGATTTTTTTTTGAGATATATGTAATTGTATAAGGAAATAAAGTTTAACTATTAATTTACTAATTCATTTTAAAATGACTCCCATGATCACAACCTAAAAATTATTGCCAGATTATGATGTAGATAGTACAATTTCATTCAATATACCCCTCATTTTACTAGATTATATTTTAGCATTAAAATATTTGCTCTCTACTAGATACACAAACTTCATTTAACCGTGACCATTACAATATTTTGGGGTAGCGTGCGGTGCACCAACTAGTCAAAAAAAAGAAGAAAAAATGTTCAAATTTGTCTAAAAAAATAGTTAAGAGAATTTGAGAAAAAATTATATGAATCCAACAAGCACTAAGTACTTGTCAATTCACAAAACAAAATATAGGACACGTTCCGATGTCGAACATTGCCCTAGGCCCTAGCCCAATAGCCACAGGCCCACACACTCAGGTGAAAACGGTAAATAAGATATTTAGGAGTCAATTCATCCTTTTCGACTAGGATGATTCTTCAGTGATCATAATGAAATTATGACCATCGAAGTCAACAAAAGTCAAAGGCCTTCAACACCAGATGTTTTGCCAACTCAGCAAGCCCTTTTCTTTTTCATTTCATTTACTAAAATCAGAAATATTTTTGATAAATGCTTAAAATAATTTTGTTAATTCCAAAAAATTAATAAGAAAATCCTAAAAAAATAATATTTTATTTTTCTGAAATTAATTATTTTGACCAAAAAAAAATTTACCCATCTTTTTTTTCTCTCTCCTCTTTTTCCCCCTGAACCCCGATTTTGTCCTTCTTCCTTCCCTGTGTTCTCTCCACCCATCTCATCTCCTTCCTCGACCATTTTCGATCAATTAACTGCTCTTTTGTTACTCTACTCTTCACGCATAAGTGAATCTTCTTTACACAAACACCAAGGGTGGAAGTATGCTTTTAGGGAAAGCTCGATCTTAGTCTTCTTTACATATCTAGGGTTTTGGTTTTGGGAAAAGTTCGATTTCAGTTGTCTTCATTTGTTTGATTTAGGTCTATACTCCATTTCGGATGAACAAAACCATCATGTTCTCCAATCTCGATTTCCGTTTAAGTTTTTTCAGTGTTTTATCAGATTCAACACGGCCTGACTGCTGGGCCTTTTTCAATTTTGGGTGTTCTTGGATGATGATCCAACTATGGGGCTTTGGGTGATGACCCAGCTATCTGCCTGTGGGTGATGACCCAACTATGGGGATTTGGGTGATGACCCAACTATGGGGATTTGGGTGATGACCCAACTATGGGGCTTTGGGTGATGACCCAACTATTATGTTCCAATAACAAAGGAAGCTTCAACTATCATGTTGATCTAGCCAACTTATTCCAGTAGATTGTGGTTTTTATCCGGATTCAAATGAACAATGTAAATAGCTAAATGCTAGTATTAATTTTTAAAAAACTGTCATGTTTGGGATCAAAATATCATTAGTAACAATATGTGGTTAATAATAATTCAAGATAACCTAGAAATGGCCAAAAAATAGATAATTACCATTTGATCTCATAAAAGGTTTAAAAATTACAAAAAGAAAAATACACAGCTCGCATTAGTAACAATATGTGGTTAATAATAATTCTAAATCACGTAGAAATGGGCAAAAAATAGATCATTCAACAAAAAATATATGATCTAATAAAATCTTACCCTGCCTAGAAAAAAAATTACAAAAAGGGACATACTCTGCTCGCCTTCAAAGGATTCGATCCCGCGACACATAGATGCAAGTGAGTTTCATATCAGGACTAGTGACCACAGAGACGGGGGGTATCAGCAAGTCGAATGTTTCTCCCCAATTGTTTATGTATTATGGTTCACAAAAAAAAGACAAAAATAAGATACGCGTATGTTTATATTTGCTGATGGGAAAACCATTTTGACACATAATAAATGTTTAACTTAGAATGTAGGGTAGCTAAAATAAGCTTTCTAATTTCTACTACGAAATAAAGATTAGTGTTAATTAAATATAAAACGCTAGTAAATGACCCCATTTTACACATGATAAACTTATTATATTTGTTATTATCTCCACTAAACCTATTATTTAATTTCCACATTAAGTCGTACGGTATTCTAAGCCTAAAGTGTTGGGTAATGTGCTTAAATCGTCCAATGCAATAATGTCTATTCATTCCTAATTAAGAGACACCAATGGTAATTATTGTACGTTATCTCATTCAAAGTAGTGGTTAGAGGGTTTCATCCAACCAAATATGCCCAAGATACAGAGCGTCGGAGGGTTTATTGATCGATCGTTTGTCTCAATTATTCTCTCCGAATGAATCATTCCAAGAAATACAATAACGTCATCCCTCGTACCTTATCGGCTTATTATCCCATGGTGAGCCACTATGGTCCGGGGGTTTCATCCATACTGAGACGCAAGAGCCATTGTGTTGTGTAGAATGTCTTGTCTCCTATGAATCAATAGTCATTGTGTTGGTCGCTATTATTTAAAGACATGACCCTAAGGAAATCTACCTATTATTTGATTTCCACATTAAGTCGTACGATATTCTAAGCCTAAAGTGTTGGGTCATGTGCTTAAATCGACCAATGCAATAATGTCGTGTATTCATTCCTAATTAAGAGACACCAATGGTGATTATTGGACGTTATCTCATTCAAAGTAGTGGTTAGAGGGTTTCATCCAACCAAATATGCCCAAGATACAGAGCGTCGGAGGGTTTATTGATCGATCGTTTGTCTCAATTGTTCTCTCCGAATAAATCATTCCAAGAAATACAATAACGTCATCCCTCGTACCTTATTGGCTTATTATCCCATGGTGAGCCACTATGGTCCGGGGGTTTCATCCATACTGAGACGCAAGAGCCATTGTGTTGTGTAGAATGTCTTGTCTCCTATGAATCAATAGTCATTGTGTTGGTCGCTATTATTTAAAGATATGACCCTAAGGAAATCTACCTATTATTTGATTTCCACATTAAGTCGTACGGTATTCTAAGCCTAAAGTGTTGGGTCATGTGCTCAAATCGACCAATGCAATAATATCGTGTATTCATTCCTAATTAAGAGACACCAATGGTGATTATTGGACGTTATCTCATTCAAAGTAGTGCTTAGAGGGTTTCATCCAACCAAATATGCCCAAGATACAGAGCGTCGGAGGGTTTATTTGATCGATCATTTGTCTCAATTGTTCTCTCCGAATAAATCATTCCAAGAAATACAATAACGTCATCCCTCGTACCTTATCGGCTTATTATCCCATGGTGAGCCACTATGGTCCGGGGGTTTCATCCATGCTGAGAAGCGTTTGGATGATTATTCAATGGTTACAACAAGAGTAACCAGTTCATTATGTCGTACGATTATATTGTATTGGAGTATATGACAGGCGTCTCTGCGGGACCATTTGGTGTCAGAGATTGGTTGTGTTCTCGAATCACCGATGCTTGTCATAAATGGCTAAAGCTGGGTCGTGTCCTAAATGGCTGCTAAAGTTGGGTCGGGTCCTAAATGGCTAAAGATGGGTCGTGTTCTAAATGGCTGCTAAAGTTGGGTCAGATCCTAAATGGCTAAAGTTGGGTCGTTTCCTAAATGGCTATCCTAGAAAATCGAGTAAATCGACCAACGCAAAATATTTGGGTCGTGACCTAAAATATATGGCATGCCATGAAGGTTGGCGCATGCCCTAATTACTAAAATTCTGGGTATATCCTAGAAATCGACCAAGTGCTAAAGGTTGGGTCTTCACCTAAAATATAAGGGTCATACCCTGATTTTTTTCTTTCTTATTCTGTCGGAGAAATCTGATATCAGTTTGTCGCCGATAACATATCTCGAGCTACAATCTAAAATTTATGGTGCAAAAATCCTAGTCGAGGTGGAGGTCAGCATTGCCGGTGCAAGGGTTTGATTCCGGGCATATAGGGATACGGGAAGGGAATGTCATACTACAAAACGATGCAGAGAAATCTACTTCCACGAATGTCAGTCATCGTCGCCGGCCGAGCATCAGTCATCGTCGCCGGCCTAGCATCATTCATCGACGCTGGCACAAAGCTAAGAGATTCTTTCCATGGGGGATAGGAGAATTCATAATTGTGAAAGAAGAACCGCAGGAAGAAGAGAGAGAAAATACTCCCAAAAGTTAAAAAAAAATTCCAGAAAAATAAATTTTCGGAATTATTTTTTATTTCGAAACTTTTTTTGGTATTTTTTTTTATTATTTTTGGTATTTTTTGGGATTTTCAGAAATTAAATTAAGGTATTTTCATAAATATTAGAAATATTTTTGAGGAAAAGAAATTAAAAATGGGCCATAGTAAATTAGTGGCTCATATTCACTTGAGGCCCACATTTTCGGTGATCATATTTCAACTATGATCACCTTAGAATTTTCCATTCGACTACTATAGTACTATACTCATTGAAGTTGACTTCCTTTCAAATCCTTTATACTCTTATAGTCTTATCTAGCGCTGTCAGTTTGGTTGAAAACTGATGGTTAAACTGCAAACTGATGACCAACTGAACTGAATAAACTGAACTGAATTGACCCATAACTGAAAAGTTAAAAACCGATAAGTCAATCAGATTAAAGTAAACTGCAATTAACTGAATTGAAACTCAACCGAAAACAAACTAAACTGAAATTAACTGCATGGAAAACTGATTTAAACTAAACTGAACTGAAAATGAACTGAATTTAACTGAAAACTGTTTCAAACTGTTTTTAACTGAACTGAATCAAACTGAATAAAACTGTTTTTAACTGAACTGAATCAAACTGTTTTTAACTGAACTGTATAAAACTGAATTAAAATGTTTAAAACTGAACCGAATCAAACTAAATAAAACAGTATTAAACTGTACAGAATAAAATTGTCTCAAACTGAACTGTTTCAAAATGTAACAACTAATTTCGTAATTAAAACTAATTTACCTAAATTATTGGCGTACATCACATGACACCTTAATAACTAGATAAAGATAAAAACACATGATTTCAATTTTCAACTACTATTTGTATTTAAAAAGTTGAATTCTCAATAGTCAAAATTTAATAAACAAGACCTTTGTGTATTTTAATAAAGAAAAATACTTGTATAGTTGTATGGAGTTATGATGAGTCCCCTTCATCTTACCTTAAAATATATATATATACTATAGTATTTTGGGCTCCTTTTATTAGGCTAAATAAAATACTAATGTTGTACTACATTTTTTTCCCCCTAAATCTTTCAGGGGCCAGGTCCAGTCCTGCCCCTTAAAAGATCCGCCCCTGGATACACAACATTAGATTTAAACAAACTTCTTATTTTTATAAAAATAAATAAAGCAAAAAATAATTGACATTAACCAATAAAATTGAGTGGCACTGACAATGGTACAGATAATTGGGACATAAGATTTTTTTTTTCAAAATTTATGCTAAACTTAACAGAGATTATGTTCAACACATATTTTAGCAATTCATTGTACCCATAAAATTAGGTGGGAACAAGTTCTTGCGGGGACAAAAAGGAGATGTCAAATTGGTGAAACCCCAAGATTCGAAAGAAAACCAAAGTACTTCATATGTCCCTATGTTCGATTCTCATGAAATCACCCAAAGATTAAATCATATTTCTTCATATAAACTCCATTGAAGTCCCATAAAGCTTAGTGCATTTCATTTAATTAAAACTCTAATTTTCTTTTCATTTTTCCTTCATTATTCTGGTTTTTCCTCTCTCCTCTGATTGTTGATTTTGGTTCATTCCCTGGACAAAGCCGCACCGGTAATTTCCTTCACCAGTCGGCGTTGCTGATGCTGCCCCTCCATTTCTCTCTCCCCAGTCTGCGCTACTGTGGGTCGGCGCTAGCATCTCCGATCGGCGCGACGTCGCTCCTACACCAGCTCATTGTTGGTGTTGGGTGTGAGAGCTGTTACAACATGATTCCATCAATGGCGGGCTTAGTGACAATCTTCTCTCTCCTCTTTTTTGATTTTCTTCTTTGTGAGATTTTGTGAGTTAAAATTTTTTGGGTTGCAGATGTCATTGTTGTGTTGATGAAGAAAGAGCAGGTGGGTGTTATATAGTGGATGGGTTGTTGGAAATTTTGAGATTTGGTTTTGGAGGGGTTTATCCCGCGTTCAAGATGGAAGATGATGTTTCACAAAAAAAAAGATGGAAGACGTTGGATTTTTTTGCATCCAATGGATGAGGATGCCAATCCGTGTGTTATGTTATGACTTGATCTGTGTGGTGTATTAATTGTATACTTCATCATCTTACGGTTGATAGAGCACCTGAGTGAACCTTGTGGATTGCTCCTTAGGTGGGCAATGAGTATATTATGATTGGTTTCATTATTTCTTCAATATTTTGTATCTTTCTTACAAAATTACATGAGTGACTCAATAAATATAATTATGTTTATTATTAATAATATTAGTATTAGTATTAGTATTAGTATTAGTATTATTATTGGTATTAGTATTATTCAATAACATCTTGTTTTAATTCAATTATATGTTTTGAGTTGAAATAAATTTAACTTATAGACGATTGACTTAAAAGCAGTATTGTTATTTTATAGTACTATTAAATAAATCTCATTGATACATTCATTGATCTCATAGATAACAACTTGATGCAATTGAATTAGATGTTTTTAGTTTTGAAATGAATCCAACTTAAAGATCGATTAACTTAAGTAAAGTATTGTTACCTTCTCACATCGATACATTCATTTAATCAAATAACAACATGTTTTAACTCAAGTAAAAGTTTTGAGTTTCGATATGAACATAGCTTAATGAAGATTAACTTAACTTGAGTATTGTTACCTTAAACAAGGTTATTGATACATTTATATTGTCCATCAACATCATAACTATTCACAAACTTATATATTAATCATAATGCTTATGATAATGGAGTCATTTATATAAACCTGGGAATTGATCGTATACTCATTATTATTGTCGTTTGTTATAATATTAGAACATATCAAGAGCCGTTATACATACTCATTTATATATTATACTGGTTTTACGCAGTTGACTAACAGAATACAATACACTAAAGGTTATGAAGTTGACTAGCCCAAACACCAATTACTAGTTAGTACCGAACTACCAATTAACAACTAACAAAGTAATAAGTTTGTGAAGTTAGTGAATAGTTATTAACACAAAACAACAATCAATTTATTGATTTTGTTTTTTAATAACAAGTTATGAATTTAGAAAAAAATCGAACAAATTAGGATTATAGCCAGAATCGAAACCGAACAAGTTGATTTGAGTCTCAGAGTCATTTCACACCTATTTGTGCTTTGATCGTTAATTTATCAATCAGTAATCAGTATTCACTAATCATAAGTTGATTAAGTTCAAACAAATTATAAACTTCATACTTTTCATGCTTTCCGATTTATAATTTCATAAGTTCATACTTCATTACTTCATGTCTCGCAGTCTCGGTGTCTTCATCTTCATACATCATACTCTAATCTCATATTCTCATATTCTTCATTTATAATTCTTTAATTCAACTCATCTTTAGTAGTTTTACTCTTTTTGTTGTTATATATATAGTGACCCAATGAGAGTGAGTAAGTCACTAACTAACTAAATGGGTAAGTTTAATGACTCTAATAGTCTAATCATTAATCAGTATGGAGTATGGATTTATAGATTATGATTGTTAATTGTTAGGCGTTCTGTGTTCACAAAGAAGTGAAGAACAAACGTATTTTATATCGATTATCGAATGTCGAAACTCCAAAGTCAAAACTATAATCCTAATTTGATAAATTGATGAGTGATCATTATTCATTAATGATCAATCACTTTATAGTTTAAATCTTTAATGTATATGTATTAATGCAAATATGCAAGAAAGTAGCAACTTTCGAATGCGCTTTTGTAGACAAATATAGACATGCCTCTTGAATCTTGATGGTATCGCTGGTTCCGACAAGTTCAACCAATATGATAAAAGTCCAACCGAGTTCAAATTTTATGTAATGGGTAAGTCTTTGACCCGAAGCATGAAGAGATAAAAAGATGCATATGACATAACCGATATCAAATTCCACCCAAGTTGATGCAGTTTTTTTAAGAAATTGAAATTAACTGAATCCGAACTGAAAATAACTGTTTAACTGATAGTAATAGGTAAAAAGTCAACTGTTTAAACCAAAACTATACGGGTCAAACCAAAAGACAACTGTAAACTGAACTGAACTTAACTGAAAATTGAATTAACTGTATGGATTGAAACTGAAACCGAAAAAGTTTAAACTGAATCAATTAAGCTCGAAAAAACGAACTGAATTAACTGAACTGAAATCAACTGAACTGTTTGGTTTGAACCAAAACTAAACTGGTTAACTGAATTGAGACCACTAGTCTTTATCCTTATTCTTTCCCCACAGGCCACAATATATCGACCGTTCCAATTCCAATATTCAGATTCACATTCTATTATTCTGTTTTATGTATGCCGACAATTAAAACAAACCCCACCAAAAAAGTCTTTAAAACTCTTTCCCCAAAACGGAATTCAGCTCCATTGAAGGAGAGACATTGATTAGAAAAAAGTAACAGGTGGAAACCGCAAACACCAGCTTTAAACTAACAACGTTACTCACAATTACTACTTCTAAATGGGAAACTCCCACTCCCATCGCAAAAACCGGCAACATTATCAACAACAACAACAACAACAACAGGTGGAAGGATCATCTTCTTCTTTGCCTTTCCCTACAAATCCCAACTATTTATATCCACCTCCACCTTTCATTCCTCAACATCATTCTCATTCTCAATCTCAATCTCAATCTTCTTCTTCTTCTTCAATGGCTCTTACGTTGCCGTACTCCCATGTTGACTCTTGCTTGCGCGCTCTCGCCGGCCAAGCTCAGGGTTTTGGCCGCTCTGCTATTGGTGGCCTTCATGGCCCCCTCTTCCACGTCACCACCCTCGCTGGTCAGTGCTCACCCCTCTTTTATTATTATTCTTTTTTTATTTTTCGTTTCCGTGCAACATAAATTGTAATATTTGTTGTGAATTTGATCTTTTAGGTTGGAAGTATTTTATTGTTTTTATTGCTGTGTTGTTTGATTGCAGTTGTATTTGGGGGTGCCCATTTTTATTGTTATTTGTTGTTAGGGTTGTTGTTATTGTTAAACTGCATATTGTGATGTACCATTTTTTTAAAAATTCGCGTTTATGAAATTGGTGAGGATGAGAAGGCTAAATGTTCTCATTTATCAGGATTGTTATTCCAAAATGGAAGATGAAATTGGTTCAAACAGAAGGTGAACTACAAATGTCTTTTAATTTGCTAGGTGAAAATTTTATTGTTGCGTTTGTTATTAGTGGTTCCACTTTGACTTCTGATACAATTTACATATCCCACACTGGCCTTTTTTTTTACTATTATAACAAAACCAATGTTAATATGTTATTGTATATGTCACATATATTTTCAAAGTATAAGTTTTTACAATTTTTAGTAATAGACTATTAATTCTTTAATGATTAAGGTTGTGTGTTGGCAAACGCAAAAGTCAAGGTGGAACAACTAATAACAAATGGAGGGAGTAATATTTTTCTAGTTTATGATTTGCGTTTTTGTTATAATATGATAGACGACCACCAGAGGTAAAATCTTTCATACAGCTGATCCAATTTAATGGGATAATTTGATAAGCACTTCTGATTGTTAAAATGATCTGTGTGGATTATCTTGTTACTAGAGCTTGAGAACTCCTATGATGATAGTAATGTAGTTTCTGTGTTGCTCTAGATGATGGACCTGGATCGCTTAGAGAAGCCTGTCGAAAAAAGGAGCCACTCTGGATTGTCTTTGAAGTTTCAGGCACCATTGTACTCAAGTCTTACCTGAGTGTATCGTCTTATAAAACGATTGATGGCCGTGGGCAAAGAATTAAGTTCACAGAAAAGGGTTAAGGCTCAAGGAATGTGAGCATGTGATCATATGCAATCTAGAATTTGAAGGTGGAAGGGGGCATGATGTAGATGGGATTCAGATTAAACCTAATTCTAAGCATATATGGATTGATCGCTGCAGCTTGCGTGATTATGATGACGGTCTCATAGATATCACCAGGCAAAGCACTGATATCACTGTATCTAGGTTAGTAAGTGGATCTTGGAACTCAACCTACCTAAATTTTGTTCTAATGCAAGACTGTTAATTTCCGTTGCCTGAATATATAAAAATAAGGACTTTTCATGATCCTTAAGGCAATCATATCTAATATCTTTAATCTTCAATTGAACTTTGGTAAAATTTCATTCTTTACACCATCTAAATCGCAGTTACAATCTTATAACTGTGTTACTTGCATCCATTGTTTCTAATTCCTAATAAAGTGACATTTTTTTTGGCACAAAATCATCTGGCTGTTATGTTTGGACAGAGGGAGTAACATATTTAGCTGAAGTAAATTGGTTCAATATCTCTCTTTTGCTCCGCAGGTGTTATTTTTCTCAGCATGACAAAACAATGCTCATCGGAGCAGATCCATCTCATGTTGACGATAGATGTATTCGGGTGACTATTCACCATTGTTTTTTTGATGGTACTCGACAAAGACAACCTCGCTTGAGATTTGGGAAAGTTCATCTATACAATAATTACACCAGGGATTGGGGAATTTATGCTGTCTGTGCCAGTGTAGAGTCACAGGTTGGGTTTTATAGCCTCAACTAACAACATCATCTCTCTAGTAAAAGTTAGTCTCCTGCCTGTCTATATTGCTTGACTGTGCTTATCTCCTTTGTGCTCAGATATATTCACAGTGCAACATTTATGAAGCTGGACAGAAGAAAAAAGCTTTTCTATACTACACAGAGAAGGTAAACTATCTCTGATTTCTACTCTTTTCTTTCCTTGTGATGCATATAGTATTAATTACTCAACATGAGAAGGGTGGCAGTGATCTTGGAGTCTTTCTGTTAATTACCTTTCTACTTTGAAAAGGAATTTTGCACCGCTTTAATCGATTGATGAAGCAGATGCATAGTGATGCATACTTCCTCCATGATATCTCCCAGTACATTTTCTTCTTTGTACTGTTTAAAATTAATATTCTTCTATTGTGAATTGGATTCTATCTTGATATGGGAGAGGTTATGAAATTTTCTTGTGAATGATCATTTTATTAAGCTGTGTTTTATGCTTCAGTTAATCAGCATAATCTTAGACCCGGATTGAGTAATTGTTTCTGTTATAGCTTGACTGATTTGCATCTGTTCTTGCTTACTGATGTTGACTCACCACAGAACTATGACTAGTAAGGACAGTGAACAAGAAATAATGAAATATTATTGGTAAAACAGATTAAAATGGATTTAATTCTTTTTTTGTCATTTATCTATCAATCTGCCATCTAATGCAGGCTGCTGACAAAGAAGAAGAAGCTACTGGGAGCATAATATCTGAAGGAGACCTATTTTTAAATGGAGCTGAATCGGGTGTAAGGCCGTTGGGGAGTGAAGAGAGCGTGTTTCATCCTAGCGAGTTTTACAGTGACTGGACATTGGAACCGCCTAGTGAATCTCTTAAACATATTCTTCAGCATTGTACAGGATGGCAGAATATTCCCTGCATCCCTGAAAAACTCGCTGATGCTCAGTCATAGGCTTGCTCTACGCAGTAACGATAACATGTAGAACCATAATGATACAATTGCTCTATATATTTACATACTTTGGGAGATAAACTCTTATTTTTTTGGCTATTATGAAATAAGATAGATGGTCCAGTATTAATCAGTTCTACTATGTTATTCTGATGGTATTGGGTTCATTTGCTGTTAATCTAGAAATGGTTGCAAACTAGAAAACAAGCTCTCTCTGATGAGTGTACAATAAATGATAATTCGTTGGTAGCCATTTATCTGAAATATCTGATCAGAGCCATTTTTATGTCTTTGGGAATTGGGGAAAAGAAAACCTACATATTCAGAAAAGGGGTTAAGACTAGAATATTACGGTGATTGTCCTTTCAAGGTAATTTCTATACATGTACTTTATTGCTTCTATACGACATAAGTTGTACTCCCTCCATTCCTCAATAGAGTTCTTATTTCTAATTTTGTCAATATTAATAAGTAAAGAAAATCTTTCAAATTTTATCTATAGATAAGAAAAAAAACATAGTCATGACTCATGAGGGGTTGTGTTTGATTCGTTTCATTGTGTACATTACGAAAATTAAAATTTTATAATTTTTACTAGTATATAATTAAAGATATTAATGATACTAAATGTGCATTGACAAACGTGTAAAAGGAGAAATGAGAAGTCTATTGGGGGATGAAGGGAGTATAAGAACCTAATATTATTATACTTAAATTTTTCATGTTCCGTCAAAAAGAAATATGATCGTGTTTATTTTTTAACTCGACAAATGAAAAGTGGAACTTATTTTACTGTGATTTCTACTTATTTTAGTTTTTTGTTCTCAACAAAAAAGAAAATTGAAACTGAAAACAAAGAATAATGAGAAACTAACCAGTACTTATCACCCCAATCTTTGTAAAACTGGCATTTATTGTGGTAGTTTCTACTTCTGGGTGAAATTCCCAATTAGACAGTAAATTTTCTATAAAAGAAAAAACAAGGTACTTAAACACCTATTGCAAATTTGCAATTGTGTGCCGGAAGTTGTTTGTAAATAATTGAACAACTAGTTTTTAGCCCAGGTACTTACATTTTTCATTTATTAATAATTTACTCTAAAATGATAATACTAAATATAACTTAGTTTAGTGGTTAAGACTTTACTATATCAGCTTGAAGTCATGGAATCAAACCTTATACAATGCACTTACTAATTTTTGTGTGGATACATGGAGTAAATTAAGAGAGTGTCACGTGACAGTGTTCTTTATTTAGGAGCGTCTTTTAATATATTAGTGATGAACCCTTTTTTTTAATGTACTTGAACAGTTTTTTGGACAATTAGTTTTATTAGTATATGGTTTATCATTGGTACTAAAAGCGAGATTATGGAGTTTATAAATAAAATAGGAATCTTTCATGATTTGATTCTTGCACCGTGGAGTGTTTGGCATTTCCTTTTGACATTGTTATGGTGCACACTATTTGCCTTTGTCCCCAAAAGTTAAAGAAGAAAAGGCCGTTTGCATTGCTGTACGATCTTTTGTGCAATTATTGACGAGAGATAAGTTTGAGGAAAACAGGTTAATATGTCTACATGGTTGATTGGAGAAAACGATTCCTCTAAGACAGTGATTAGGGGTAGGATGCGTAATAAAGTTGTCAAGCATATTATCTCTCAAAACTCAACGAGGTTAGAAGCTTTGGCTTTAGACAAGAAATCGGTTTTGCATATTTTAGTGCTGGTATGAAGTTAAAAAGTTTTTTTTTTTTAAATATGTGCAAGTTTCGGCAGTAGGGTGAAATCAGTATGAAAAGGTGAAACTTGCAAAATTCTAAAAGAATTTATACAAAAAACTCTCGTCTTTGTAGGTACTTGACTACTTGTGCGCTGTATATATGCTTATTCTAACTTGGGTGTGCGACTTCGGGAATGTTCGACGGTACCTTTAGTATTTTGACCTATTAGCGTTCTGTATAGAAGTAGCGAACACCTGAATAAGCTGGTAGAAACTTAAATCCACATCCACCCCAACACCCAGTTGGATATCCACTACCCACCTATATTCGCCCACTACGTGTGTCACATTTGTCTCAAATTCACGTGCCAAATACTCTAATTATAACAAACTAGTAAATGAGAACATAAACTACCTATCAGTTGGTTCTTTGGGATTGGGTTTATTAATTTTTAGGCTGATATCCATATACTTCATTATTTATGGGCATGGGGAAAAAATGTTTAGGTTTAAAGGTAAGGCGGGTAGGTGCATGGGGCGGGTGGTTATGGAGTAGATAAGCTATGAAATCCATTACCTACCCACTACCCATGGTGAATATGACTTTTGACATCCACGCCCGCTTATTATCCACCAAAGTCATCCCATGCTCGCTCCAATTTGGGTGGATGCAGTTTAGAGTCCGTAAAATTATACCTCAATTGTCATCCCTACTTCTCATGCACGAGTACTTTGACAGGTAACAAGTAGCAACTACTTACTAACGTAGTAACATCTGCTCTAATGGTTAAAGTAACTACTTCTAGTTTTTTATGCTTATCAGTTTATGCCCATCGTATTAGAATGTAATGTTATTTTTCATTTACTATTGGTGTTTTTGTTATAGGTATGTGTTAACATTATGTAAATATAGTGTTTCCTCGCGAATGATGGCTTCCACAATTTGTCTCTCAGACTCTCAGTTCTCGTCCCACCTAACCTAAGTAGATCCACCATTGGCGAAGACACACACAAGGATAAACCTCACGTTATTTTCCTCCTGCAAACGCTTCCCACCTTTGCCTTAGTTATCAGTCTTATCACTAATATCTGTAATATCCAAAACCTTACACCCTCACTTTGGACTATAAAGAGGTCCGATGTTCTTCTTGGGTTATAATAAGTTCGATCACATTGATCTTACAATTCCCGACCATGTACCATTGATGATTTATTGACTATTGTGGAAGCGATGTGAATTGTGATGTAGTTTCTTTTGGCAGCAAATTGTGATGGAGTTGTAAAGCAGTGAATCTATAACATCTCTAACCTTCTTCAAGCTGTACTAAAAGCTAGATAGATCGATTGTACAAGCCATGTGTAGAGCTGACAAAAATTGACCCAACCCACCAACTCAACCCGAACTGCCAAACCCAAGCTAATAATAACAAATTGGGTCAAAATTTTCAACCCTTTTAATTAAGTCGGTCGACTCAACCCAACCCGTTTAATTAAATGAGTTGGGTCAGGTTGAAATATCTAACATGACTTCAACCAATCTAACTAGTTAGATGGGTAAAGTTCGGGGTGGGTTGACCCATTAACCCATTTATTTTTCCATCCAAAAATCCAAATTTCCAAGTTAAATGAACAATAAAAACGGTTTTGTACTATTTGGATTTGTCTTATTGTTATGCATGGACTCTTTGTACTTCGAAGTTCTTAAAATGTGAGCGACTTAAGTAATTGCTAATCATGTCGCCGTTAATGAAAATCGAAAAATGCTATTAGATGGGTTAGTGAGTCGATTTCAGGTTGACCCGTTTATTATCAGGTTGGGTTAGGTTGAGAATCCCAACCCGTTTAACTTAACAGTCTAGGCTGGATTAAGGATCTCAACCCGTTTTAGTAAACGGGTCAACCCGCACCCAACCCATGTCGACTGTAGACACAAAATCGTGTCTCACCATTTAGTACCCAATGATGAAACATACCGTCGTCCTAATTGGTCCGGTCCAAAGGAAGAGCAATCGAACGAGCTAAGCCCAAAAGCATTTCAAAAATATAAAGTCTATTTATTAAATCCAAGCCCAATTTTAAAGGTCCAATTAATTAATCCTGATAATTAATTATATTTTTAATATTTTAATATTAATTATTTCCGATAAATAATTTTAAAGGATATTTAGAAAATCAGATTTTTTATTCCTAAAGATAGCTGATTTCGAATTTCAAAATATAGATTTTATCAAAGGATAAAAAAGAATCTTAAAACAATAAAAAACCGGCCAGAAAGCAAGTGCGCGTGGCACACAGCTATGCGTCAAGCGCAAAGCGGTGCGCCAGACACACAATTTTATTTTATCTGTTCGATTCGTTTTCGGTTTCCTTTGCCTATAGATAACTCGTTTCTTCAAACGACTTCTCACAATGCTTTCCTACGACTTCTACACACACTCTCCTATACTCAAACTCATATTCAAACACTTCAAGATTGCTCATCCTGAAGATCTTGCATAAGACCCAGGCGACAAAAGGTATAATTTCTGAGGGTCAATTCCAATTTAATTCTTGTTTTACTAACAATCTACTTGGCATGATGTAGATCTTCAAAGAATTAACGGTATACTGTATATTTTTCCCTAATCTCTATTCTTTTTATATTTCTTTTTTATATTATATTATTGTTCATATGCATGGTTATATGTTTAACGCTTTCATCATCTCATATGTTTATTATTGTTAATCAAAGACCTAAAGAACTGTTCTAACATTAAACTCATATAATTTTGACAACCTGTTAGGTTCCTGTAATTTGATTGCATAATAACATGTCACCAAAAATTAGTCTTTTGTTTATTTAACGAACCAACATAGATTAATTATACATTGCATAAAAACGTTTCTTGGTTATTTAATTGCATAAACACATGACATGAAGCGATATTAAGTAGAGGCCATCAATAGGCGAATATGATTCCTGATCTTATTTGTATCCTCACCCCCGAACTCAATCTATGGTTCATTGACCATTTATGGAGTCATGACGGGTAAATCTACATTGGATAAGTGATAAGTGCGTTCCTAACGCACTTTACGGGCTCCTTTAAGCTTGGTTTGATCCTCTTTCTCCCCTTTCTTCCCTCTTTCTTCTTCATTTCTTTCTCTATTTCATTCACTTGACCATTTTTTATCATAGTGACATTTTGCTAGATTTTCGGTCAATTTTGACTGGATTTCTAGTACATTTGTTTTCACCGTGTTTTCCCGTACTTTGATTGCAGGTGTGACCTTTTCTGAGGTTGAAAGTTGGAAGATACGACATAAGGCGGGAGTTTTGAGGAGCTTGCTCGCACGAAAAGAGAAAAAGGGAATTTTGAGCAGGGCCACTGGTGCGCCCGCACAGCCCCATAGGTGCCCGCACCTGCCCCCTATGGTGCGCCCGCACCATCCTGAATTTCGTGAGTTCCAAGATCAGAGAGATTGGTGCACCCGCACCAGCCATTGAGGTGCGCCCGCACCTATTTGGTGTGCCCGCACCACTCACAACGGTGCGCCCACACCTTTCGACGCGTAGTGCTACTCGAAGATCAGAAAGACTGGTGCGCCCGCACCTGTTACTATGGTGCGCCTGCACCATTTAATTCCGTCAGAAAAATTGTAAGGCTCGTGCCTATAAAAACAAAAGGTTATTATTTTGGACCAATCCTTAATCCTAGATTTGAGAGAGAGTTTATTAGGGTTCTTCCTAGAGAGAAAAACACATTGCTTATTCTTAGATTTGAGATTTAGATATTAAAGCTGTTGATTTCTACTCATTCAAGGTACTTTTTATTAATCTAATTTGCAAGTTTTCAGTTTTATATTGTTATTCTCTCCTCTTACATAGTACAGATCTCTTTTATTATAGTTTCATAATTGCTTATTTCTAGTCTATTAATCATCCCTTAATCATGTTTAGCCCTAAATTAGTTATAAATTTCATATTTTTATGTTCAGATTCCATGATTAGTGAGTAGTCTCCTATCTAGGGTTAGGGTGAAAGTATGAATTAAGGTTATTTTCATGTATTGTTAATGTGATTGTGACGATCTAAAGATGATTATGCATTGATCTTGGTGTTTTGAGGCCTTAGGATAGATAATGATTACATTTATGCTTGGGTATTTAGATTTCAAATGTTCTTAATCGAATTTTAAACTCTTTTATCATCCCCATGAATCAACTTAATTTCTAGGCCAAGATATTGGGTAGAAATTAAGGGGATCCTTGTATTAGGGGTTTTCCGTATTCATTGGATCTCTTAATCAATTGACTAAAGACCATTCGAGAGAGGATTTAGTTCATTGATTAAGCGGTTATTCTTGAGGACCATTCGAGAGAGGACTCGGGTATTTTAGACGAAAAGTAAACTTTACGTAATTGTCGCCTTTGAATCACAATTGCATTAATGATCATTTTTCCGCTTTGATTCATACTAGTAACCTTAACTGTAGTGTCTTCCCTATTGATATTTTCATATCGTATTATTTGCTAGTTCTTTGATAATATTTAGTTTTAGTTGTTACAAAAATCATTCAAAACCCCCAAAAATCCCTCAATTAGGTAATTTAGAGTTGACATACTTTGATTAATCCCAATTTCCCTGTGGATCGACCTTTGACTTGCCTTTGTACGTTCTTAGTAATTGCTTGTTGGGTGTCACAAATATTGTTTGAAAAGCGATTTTTGGTGCCTTAACGACATACTAAAAACTTCTTATCAAAATGGCGCCGTTACCGGGAACGAACCCGGGTCAACCGCCCGCACCAACTCGACTGGGCCAAAAAACCACGAAAACGTGGCTTTTTTTTCGACTCTCATTCTCTTTCTGTCAAATCCTTCGAGTCTCTTTCCTCTTTCACTCACTTCCTCTCACTCCTTCCTCTCTAGATCCAGCGATCACCACCTCTTTCCGGCGACTTCCGGCCACCACCTCACTGGAAACTTCAACATCTTCATCTCTACATCACTCAAGTTCATCAATTTGGGGGGTTTTTACAAGTTTTGGAATTTTAGGGTTTCGAAATTGGGGATTTTCATCTCCAAATTGGTAATCTCTTTCCACACTCTTGTTTTTCATTTACAATCTTGATGTTAGGATTACAAGTTGCTTTCTTTTTGAATGCATGCTTGTTTTTCTTCTTCTTGTGAGTTGTTCATGAATTTTTGCCATAATTTTTTATTTGTGTTGAGATGAACTAGTGTAATTTCGGGTTCTTTGTGGAAATCTTATAAATTATTTGATTTTTGTGAACTACATTGCACTAGTTGAAGTGAATTGTTGCGGAATTGTTGATGAATATATTGCTTGGATTGTTGAATGTGTGAGTTGATTAAGTTTGTGAGAATTGTTGAGAATTTGGAGTAGATACGAGTTCTTAATTATTAGCAACTTTGTTGCTATTGATTGTGGGATTTGTTTGCTGGTAGATATTTTTTTAGGTTATTTTTTGTGTTTATTAGTGTGGTGATTTAATTGTGAAGGGTCTTGATTTGTGCCATTGACAAGGCCGTGTCCCTGTTCTTCCCCGTTTGAAACGTAAACTTTGCAAAAAATTCTCTTGTTTTCAAAACAACACCATGGGAAAGAAAAGGGCCGATGATGGAACCTCGTCCGGGCCTAAGAAAGCTAGGAAAGGGTCCTCCTCGTTGGTCCCTTCTTCTAGCTCTAATCCCCCACCCCTCTATGCTCTAAAATTCGCGAATCCATCACAACATGCGATATTTACACGGCTTTGAAGCCGAACTCTTCGCCCAACGAAGTTCTATGACTCTGGTACTTGCCTTCTCCTTCATATCGATTCGATAGTAAGGCAAATGACAACTAATCTAGGGTTGTCGGACTTCCTTAACATACATGAGCCCACGTATGATCAACTAACTCATGAATTTATGAGTTTGTTGAACACAAGTACGGCTCCGGACTCCAGTGCTATGACTATACAAGGTCGCCTTTTTAATCAAGTCAGAACACTGTCCTTCGACGAAGTTTGTGATGCATTTGGGATGGATTCCAGTGCCCCATGCTACGCTCTCTTAGGGGAGATTTGGGAGGGGTACGATGAGCAAGCGTGGTGGGCCAAGATAACTGGTGGCACCACGAAGTTTAGGACGAATTCGTCCAAAGCCTCTGAAATAATCCATCTCGCCTTTTGCTATTTTCATCGGATGTTGGTTTATACCATTTTTCCTCGGACAATTGAGGAAGGAAGAGCTTTTGGTTCTTTGGTTGGCCACTGATGGGGCCTACCATGGAGCCCGAAATAATTTTACCTATCTCTTCTTTCATCGAATGCAGGAAATTTGGGATGGTCGTACAGCATCCGGAGAGATCGTTTGTGGTGGAATGATCACCCGGATAGCGGCGTAGAGCCCGAATTAATTTTACCTATCTCTTCCTTCATCCATTGCTAGAAATTCGGGATGCACTCGCAAATGGCTTTTTTTTACTAAAAAAAATAATTTTGCACTACCAAACGTTTTAAATTATTTCAGATTATAGTTAGTAAGATTCAAGACATTCCATTCAAGTTCATGATACATTAACCTAATTTTCATAGACTTGCTCTTTGAAGTTGTGGTATTTAAAATGAAACCTATTATGGAGTGGAGTACTGAAACACAAGCACAAGTGCTCCCGACCATTGAAGCAAGAAGAACAGAACCGCTGACATAAAATTGTAGATGTGTTGCAGTCCAATTCTCCCCTTGCTGCATATTGGACCACATGATCTTATTTACAGCACTAGGAACTATCCAAGCTAAAGCTATACAAGCACCAAAATGTGGAACTATACATCAGTTACTGTAGCAACAACAAAAGCAACACCAATGGAGACTACAGTGAGAGCAACAACCTGGAAAAGGATCCTCCCCATCCGAAAATAAACTCATAGAAACAGGAAGAAAACAAGCATACCCAAGTACCCAACAAACAAAACTGTCAGTTTACAACATACCCAAGCACGTAAAAAGGGAAAGTTACAGCAATAATGGAAAAAAATACAGCACTAGCTCAAAACAAAGAAAAACATCCATATTAATCAAGACAAGCATAGGAGTATGTTATTTTGCCATTCTTGTAGAGTTAACAGTAACGTGTAAGGCGTAATCTATTGATGGTAGTCTAGTAGGTGGAGTGACAAGTAGATGAACTAACTTAAAATTTAGGAGTATATGAAACTACGGGGAACAAACTTAAATAGATTTTGTAAGACAATAAATAAAGTAAAATTGTTAAATAAAAAAATCATATTTGAAGGTCAAACCTCAAAACTCAAAAGTTAGTCGAGATTTCAGATGTGATGGTATAAAGTATAAACAAGTTTAAATAAGTCGTAAGCTCATATGCGTGCCAATGTGCAACAAAAAGACAACAAACATCCTCCTATATAGCCATTTATCCCAAACGATCTTCTTTACAAAGAGCTATACCTCCAAATCGACGATCGAGCATGACAAGCATTTCACATCATATGTCAGCTTAGATGATCCATCAATCTAAGAGTTTCATGGGTTTCAAATCTATTCCCTTCATAGGCCAGACCACGATCATGGGACAAAAGTTAACAATTGTATATTCTAGAATGACCACTACCTAGACATCCAAATCAATAGGAGAAGCTTTAGCCATAGATTAACACATATACTGGTCTAATTGACTAGCCCCATAGCATTATTCGATATGCACATTTAATTAGATAAAATTATGTTGAAACACATAGTGAACAGTGATTAGGTAAGATAAAATTACCTCTTCTTATATCAGAAAACCGAGGTGTGCATTTAATTGCTCAGTCGCTTTGTTTACTTCCATCTCAAGCAGCTCACCAACATAAAGCATCTGCTGCTTCATCAGATTCTTTCGTTTAATACTCTCAACATTGTTTCTGAGAAACGAGTTGGAGACTTGATAAGTGCGTTTCTAACGCACTTGATGAGCTCCTTTTAGCTTGGTTTGATCCTCTTTCCTTCCTTTTCTTCCCTCTTTCTTCCTTATTTCCTTCTCTATTTCTCTCACTTGATCATTGTTGATCATAGTGACATTTTGCTAGTTTTTCGGTCAATTTTGACTGGATTTCTAGTACATTTGCTTTCACCGTGTTTTCCCTTGCTTTGATTGCAGGTATGACCTTTTCCGAGGTCGAGAGTTGGGAGATACGACATAAGGAATGAGTTGGAGAAGCCGAGCAGGGACAGATGTGCGCTTGCACCACTTTCTAGATGCCCGCACAGGTTGGTGCCCCCGTACACCTAAGTGGTGCGCCCGCACCATCGGGAACCTTTGAAGCTCAAATGTCAGAAGGAATGGTGCGCCCGCACCGTTCGACGCTTGATGCCAGTTTTGAGGCAGAAGGAATGGTGCGCCTGCACCTGATTTTGGTGCGCCCGCACCTGATTTTAGTGCGCCCGCACCATTCAAATCCGCAAAGAAAAAAATACGAGGCTTAAAACATTGGAATTGATTAGTTTTTAATTTATGCTTTATTCTATGTTTTAGAGAGGATTGTTAGGGTTGATATTAGAGAGAAAAACACCTTAGTTTTGTTAAAGATTGGAGATTCTAGATCATAGTTTGTGATTCCTACACATTGAACATACTTTTTATTCACTTTAATTTTAAAGTTTCAGTTTTTATTCTCTCTTTTCATTGTTATTCTTTGTTCTTCCATATTATTAGATCTTCTTTATCATTGTTTCATAATTGATATTTTCATTAGACTAATTATCTATTAATCATGTTTAGCCCTAGATTAGTTATAGATTTCATGTTTTATTGCTTAGAATCCATAATTAGTGAGTAGTCTCATATCTAGGGTTAGGGTGAAAGTATGGATTAGGGTTTAAACGTATTGTTAATGTGATTGTGATGATCTGAAGATGTTTATGCATTGATCTTGGTGTTTTGAGGCCTTATGATAGATATTGCTCACATTTATGCTTTGGTATTCTGATTTCAAATTGTTCTTAATCGAATTTTGTACTCTTTTATCATCCCCATGAATCATCTTAATTTCTAGGCCAAGATATTGGGTAGAAATTAAGGGGATCCTTTATTAGGGGTTTTCCGAATTCATTGGATCTCTTAATCAATTGACTAAAGACCATTCGAGAGAGGATTTAGTTGATTGATTAAGCGATCATTCTCGAGGACCATTCGAGAGAGGACTCGAGTATTTTAGAGGAGAACTCGAGTATTTTCATTTGAGCAAGAGAACGATGAAACACTTGCGGAAGCTTGGGAGCAGTTGAAGGAGATGATCCGTTCATGCCTTCACTATGAGTTCAACAAAAATCTCCTCATTTGATTCTTCTATGATGACCTTGATCCTATATCACGTGCCGACCTTGATGCTGGAGCGGGAGGTCAACTTTCTAAGATCCCGCAAGATCAACTTGAGTCCACAATTGAGGAAGTAATAAAGAACTATTCATGGGGTGGAAGACAAAGAGGTGCTCAACAACCTAAGAAGAGTGGTAAGTTTGAATTAGATCCCATGGATCAAATTCAAGCTAAGATGGATCAACTTGACAAGAAGCTCTCCAAGATCAACCTCGCATCATCTAATTTATCACAAGTAAATTCTTTTTCTTGTGATATTTGTGGAGGTACTAATCATGATACTTCTTATTGTGGATGTGCAAATTCGGAGCATGTGGCGGCAATAAACTCTAGAGGAGATGGTTATCATGGAAACCAAGGGTATAGAAGCAATCAACAAGGAGATTGGAAACAACCTCAATAAAGCTACAATCAAGGCTTCAACCAACCTCAACAAGGATGGAATCCACCTCAACAAGGGTAAAACCAAGCTCAACACCAAGGGTATGTGCAAGGGTATAACCAAAACTACAATCAAGGTGGTTCGTCCTCACAAGGGTCTAATGTCTACCAAGCTCCACATCAAAGAGCCAATGCCCAAAAACCTCCCTCTAACCCTCCGTTCCCCAAACAAAATCCCGAACCCACTCCATCTCCCAATCCAACCTCTCTCCAAATTCTCCAACAACTCCAATCCATGAACCAAATTCTCCAAAACCATGAGCAAAGGTTTCAAGAGCTACAAGCCCATAACAAAATTCTTGAAACCGAAATTGCCCAAGTAGCCGAGAAAAACCCCTCTACTCCCACAAATCAACTTCCGAGCCAACCCATTCCTAACCCCAACCTTCACCAAGCCAAAGCCATCGATTTAAGGTCGGGAACAAGTTATGAGGGTCCCAAGATGCCTAATGAGGAGGTAGAGAAGGAAGAAGTTGAGGTTGTTGAGAAAGAAGTTGAAGTTGAGGAGGGTGAGAAAGGAGAGAATGTGGAAAGAGATGCGCCACAAGTCTAAGTTGGTGATAAAGCTCCATTGCCATCATCTCCACCAACTAAGACCTATGTGCCTTCGGTTCCCTATCCTCAATGGTTGGTGGAGAGAAAATTGAGTGACAAGTTCACCAAGTTCCTCACTGTGATGAAGAGCCTTCAAATCAACATTCCTTTCCTTGAGGCTATGTCTCAAATGTCGGCCTATGCTAAGTTTTTGAAGGAGATCCTCTCCAACAAACGGAAGCTTGAAGATGAGCTTATCACTTTGCCATACCAAGTAAGTGCTTTGGTGCAACGTGCTATGCCCAAGAAGCAAAGGGACCCCGGGAGCTTCACCTTGCCGGTGAAGATAGGCGATCTAGAGCCTAAGGGTGCATTAGCCGACTTAGGAGCGAGTGTGAATTTGATGCCACTGTCTATAGCTAAGCACCTTAATTTTCCTCTTCATCCCACGCGGAAAACTATTCAATTGGCGGACTGAACTGTGAGAGTCCCCCATGGTGAGTTGGAGGATGTGCCAATCCAAGTTGGGCATGTGTTTGTGCCTTGTGATTTTGTGGTTATGGATATGGAGGAAGATCCGGAAACTCCTCTTATTCTTGGAAGAGAGGCTCTAAAGACATTGGGTGCCGTGATCAATTGCAAAAATGATACAATCACGGTTGAGGTAGCCAATGAGCGAGTGGTGTTTGAGTTCTCTAAGACTTTAAAGAGGCCTATGATAGAGAGAATTTGTCGGGTCAGTCTAGTGGAGAATGAGATAGAGGATGTTGCGAGTGTGGTTCACACCGGGGATGAGTTGTATGCTTCTCTTACCGAAACGCCGAGCTTGGACATGGAAGATGTGAAGGAATTCTCCATGCTTCTTGACACTACCATTGAGGAGACACAAGATGAAGCATTTGAGGTTCTAGCTACATCCATTGATAAAGAGGAGTGTTCTAAGCCTCCTCCCAAGGTAGAGTTCAAACCCCTTCCCTCCTCTCTTAAGTATGTTTTTCTTGATGATGCATGTACTTATCCTGTTATTGTCAACTCGAGTCTTGATGACATCTCTATATCGAAATTGATTGAGATACTACAAAAATATAAAGATGTCATTGGGTACTCAATTGATGACCTTAAGGGGATAAGCCCTTCTCTTGCTATGCATCCTATCCATCTCATTGATAGTAATGCCTCTTCTATAGAGCATCAGAGAAGGCTCAATCCCAACCTCAAAGAGGTTGTAAAAAAGAGATTATGAAATTGCGTGACGCGGGAATCATCTACGCTATCTCCGATAGCAAGTGGGTGAGCCCGATTCACGTGGTTCCTAAAAAAGGAGGCATGACTATTATTGAGAATGATAAAGGAGAAACTATTTCTGCTAGAACTGTTACCGGGTGGTGGGTTTGCATTGATTATAGGAAGTTAAATAAATCCACCCGCAAGGACCATTTTCCCCTCCCTTTCATTGACCAAATGTTGGAGAGGCTTGCTCGTCATTCACACTTTTATTTTCTCGATGGTTATTCCGGATTCTTTCAAATCCCTATTCATCTGGATGACCAAGAGAAAACCACCTTTACTTGTCCTTATAGGACATTCGCTTATCGAAGGATGCCCTTTGGTTTGTGTAATGCCCCATCTACTTTCCAAAGGTGTATGACATCAATCTTCTCTGACATGCTAGAAGATTTTATTGAGGTGTTCATGGACGATTTTAGTGTGTGTGGTTCGTCTTTTGACACATGTCTTGTTAATCTTGAATGTGTATTGAAAAGGTGTCAAGAGACGAACCTCGTCCTGAATTGGGAGGAGTGTCACTTTATGGTCGAGGAAGGCATTGTCCTTAGGCATAAAGTGTCAAAGAAGGGCATTGAAGTGGATCCGACAAAGGTTTCGGTTATTGAGAAGCTTCCGCCACCGAATTCGGTGACGGGAGTTCGTGCTTTCCTTGGACATGCGGGTTTCGACCGGCGTTTCATCAAGGATTTTTATCAAATAGCCAAACCATTGACGAATCTACTTCAAAAGGATGTAGATTTTGAGTTTGATGAGTCTTATATAAAGGCTTTTGAAACTTTGAAAAAGGCCCTCACTTCTGCCCCCATTGTGCAAGCTCCGGATTGGAGCTTGCCTTTTGAGCTGATGTGCGATGCTAGTGATTTTGCAGTGGGCGTTGTTCTTAGGCAACGCAAGGAAGGGAGGCAACATGTGATAGCTTATGCAAGTAGGACCTTGGATGATGCTCAACGGAATTATGCAACTACGGAGAAAGAGATGTTGGCCGTAGTCTTTGCTTTTGACAAATTCCGGTCTTACTTGACCTGCAATAAGGCTATTGTGTATACGAATCATTCTGCAGTCCGTTATTTGATGAATAAGAAAGATGCAAAGCCTCTGCTCATTAGGTGGGTGCTACTTCTTCAAGAGTTCGATTTTGAGATGAAGGAGAAAAAGGGTACGGAAAATGTGGTAGCTGATCACCTCTCTCGTCTCTCTCTTGATAAGGTCTTGGATCCTGACGAGACCCCTATTGAAGAAGATTTGAGAGAAGAGGCTTTATTCGCCATTCTGAATAATGAGATTCCATGGTTCGCCGACTTTGCGAACTACTTAGCTTGTGGGATTGAACCTCATGGTTTCAATTCTCAACAAAGGAAGCGATTTTTCAAGGAAGCTTCGAGATTCTATTGGGATGACCCTCTCTTGTTTAAGAAGTACGCCGACGGTGTTTTTAGAAGATGTGTGCCCAATCATGAGATCACTTCGGTGTTGAATCATTGCCATACCTTGGCATGTAGAGGGCATGGTGGAGCAAGCAAAACTGTTGCTAAGGTGCTCCAATGTGGTATGTTTTGGCCTTCGTTGCAAAAAGATGCTCGTGAGTTTGTTTTGAGCTGTGATAGATGTCAAAGGAGTGGTGGCATCACTAAAAGACGTGAGATGCCTTAACAAAACATTCTAGAGGTTGAGCCTTTTGATGTATGGGGAGTTGACTTCATGGGCCCTTTTGTCCCTTGTTTGGGCAACATGTACATCCTTGTCGCGGTTGACTATGTAACTAAGCGGGTTGAAGCCATTGCCGCCCCCACCAATGACCACAAGGTTGTAACCAAACTTCTTAAGAAGATCATCTTCCCAAGGTTTGGAGTGCCCCGAGTATTGATAAGTGATGGCGGTTCACATTTCACCAAGAAGCAATTAGAGGCACTTTTGAAGAGATACGGGGTGAGTCACAAAGTCGGTCTACCCTATCATCCCCAAACCCAAGGCCAAGTTGAAGTCTCCAACCGAGAAGTGAAGAATGCTCTTGAGAGAGTGGTAAATAAGACAAGGAAGGATTGATCTTTGAAGCTTGATGATGCTCTTTGGGCTCTTCGCACGGCTTTCAAGACGCCTATAGGAATCACTCCCTACCGCCTCGTGTATGGCAAAGCATGCCATTTGCCGGTTGAACTCGAGCACAAAGCTTGGTGGGCTATAAAAGAGATCAACATGGATCTTCATTTGGCGGGAGATGCTCGGAAAAGCTAGTTGAACTTGAGGAACTCTGGTTTGATGCATACGAGAGTTCGACATTGTACAAAGAGCAAACAAAGAAATAGCACGATCACCGGATTCAACAAAGAGAATTCCGGGTTGGAGATAAAGTCTTGTTGTTTAACTCAAGGCTAAAGCACTTTCCCGGAAAATTAAAGTCCAAGTGGTCGGGACCCTTCCAAGTGTTGAAAACTACACCCTATGGAGCCTATGAGATTTTGGGGGACAATGGTCCGTTTTTGGTGAATGGTCAAAGATTGAAGCTCTACCACTGGACAGGCGGTTTAGTTGTATGCACCTATCCAAAAATAAATTTCTCCTAATACTCTCTTTTACAATTAAATGTAGAAAGGAAGTAAGGTTCGTATCCACAGGGAAACTGGGACAAGTTTTATATTTAGCGTGAATCAATACCTAGACTAAACTAGGTAATAAGTAACCTGATAAAAAGGAGGGTTTTCAAATGAGTTATAAATAAACTAAAATTAATTAGCAAATAAATAAAATGAGAAATCAATATGGAAAGATCTTGAATCCGATTAACATCCACTTCAATTTAATTATCGATCATTGAACCTCAACTCTGATTATTTCCATGATTATCTATTGTTGAGAACTAATCTCGTATTCTCCTTATTCTTAGTTGAATAGCACAATCAGCGTGACTATATAATTCTAACTAAATGATAACCTAGTCCGATCAGCGTCTAAGTTCAATCCAATAGCAGCAATAAACACAGAGAATCAATAGTCCTGCTAACGTCATACACGCGATAAACATTCAACAGTTGATTTAATTTCCCCAAGAAATAACCAAGACGATCTGCATCTAAGTTACACCCTAGTTTGCTACAAATTGATAAAAGAATAAAACAATCCGATTCTATTCTTAAATCTAGCAGTAGATTACTTACACAATCAAACTAGTAACGTTCCTAGCATAATTATGCAAAATTATAGAATATAACCATAGAAATTAAACCATAATCAAAGGAAACAAATAGAGGGGAAAGATATCACAATAATGATTGAAGCTTCATGTTAATTTTCTCCAAGAACGGTTTAAGCTACAATCGGCATAACATAAACCAAATCCAACATTGAAATCTCTAATAAAACTATGAAAATTAAGAAAAACAAAGAGGGATGAAGAAGGAAAGATGAAGATAGAAGTATTTTCTCTCTCCTTAAGTCTGCTGCTCGTGGCTCGTGGCTCGTGGCTCAAGGGATGCTTTTTATACTCACGCACAAAAATAACACACTTCAGCCGATAAACCGCCTCGACCGACTTAGCAGGTCGCGAGGTGCGAGGCTGGTCGTACCGTGCGATGAGCTACTGACTCCAATACACGCTGCAGAGTTGGGCCAGGCAAGGGGGTCGCGACTCGCGAAGGTGCTCGCGAGGTGCGAGGCATAGCTTGCGAAGTCCGATGTCCTTCGTGAGGTGCAACCTGCACTGATCCTGCTCGCTGCTAGCATGCGAGAGCGCTGGACTACTACGGGCACGAGCGATGAGCTGCTAGGCTAGTTTCCCGTGCTACTGGGAAGGCTTGAGGTTGGCGCATGCTTGGTGCTTTGCTTGGTGTTTGGGCTTGTGGCAATGCTTGGCTCTTGCTTCCGATGATTGCCCATTATGCTACGATGCTACACTTTCCGAGCACTCCCAATATATATCCATTTTACCTTAAAAGCTTGAAACTAAGAACATTATCACCAATTAACTCGGAAAACTCCGAACTTCCGCTAAAGTTG
This sequence comes from Beta corolliflora, assembly GCA_947648045.1. NCBI lineage: Eukaryota > Viridiplantae > Streptophyta > Magnoliopsida > Caryophyllales > Amaranthaceae > Beta > Beta corolliflora. The sequence goes on from CANSZD010000381.1 coordinate 240,164, forward strand.
ATTTAATTGCAAACATTAACATTATAATCAAACTCCATAGCAAAGTGCAACCAAAATATCATAAAAACATCGTATAACTTGAGCGTATCAAATACCCCCACACTTGAACTTTACTCGACCTCGAGTAAACTCAAAATGAGGATCACCAAATAAATCTTCACACAAATTATCGACATTAACCTACACTCTCTACCAACTACATCATCATCATCACATCTTAACAAAATCCGTTCAAAACCTAAACGTAAGGGACAATGACTCCCCCACACTTAGCTTCGAGCTACTATAAGAAATACAAAGACGCGACAACAACAACCACCAAACGACAATAAAAATGTGAGCTCAAATCCTGAAGGATCACAAAGGAGTTGAACTCACTCCAACCCCACATTATACTGACAGCTCGCCTAAAACCTCAAAAGATGACCTACTACTACTACAACTAACCTAGACAAGCAAGCCATGGAACAATAAATAAAAGGGATAAATTCCATGCTTACTCCCAAAACAATCGGCTAACCAATGCAAGTTTAAATCCTTACCGGCTAAGGACTTAAATTTCAACAATGACCTCCAATTCACCAAAAATCAACAAAAGAATGCGAAAGCCAATTATAAGCAAATCTTCACAAAACCAAGGATGAAATCACTGACCCTACCCGAAAATGCCTTCCGCCTTATGACACCAACTCCTGCAAATGAGTTTTCAAAATACATAATTCTCTCTTTAATCCCTCATTTTGCCTAGGAGCCCTTTCGGGTTTTCATCCTAGCTTCTCACATTTTTTTTTAAATCTCACCATCTTACCCGCTCAAATTAAGCCACTGTTTTGCATAGGTTGCCCTTCCGGGTTTTCAACCTATTCGGGTCCCCATTTTTTGCCTGAGTCGCCCGCCCTTGCGGGTTTTCAACTCAGCGGGTTTCATTTCATCACATTTTTTTTTTACTTCTTATCATTTTTTTTTCGGTTCATTTTTTTTTTCAAATTGAAAGTAATAAATACAACATAGATACATGAGAATGAGAATACCCTCCCCCCTACTTAAACTACACATTGTCCTCAATGTGACGACAATTAGAAGGAAAAGTAAACGGAAAATGGGGGGGAAAATTGAAAATCGGGTAAATCGAATATCGAATGCTCAAGACTCATGACGAACAATCCGTCAAACTCAAATTTCTCAACAGCACCAACTCAAATCTCATAAATCAACTCACAACCCTCTCCCTCGAATCAATCAGACAATTGACAAATTCAAAATTTTTAATTTTTGAGATTTGCACCTAGCTTAAGAGATCGAAAAGATACAATAATCTCACCGTTCTAATTTCGCCAACTCCTAGCGATTGAACTCCTCCCAACGGGTTTTCTTTTGTGGATTTTGGCTTAAAGTAGATTAAGATTTGTTGTGGTTTTTTTTAGTGGTTGGGTGGTGGGTGAAAGAAAATTTGTTTTGGTGGTGGAAATTTGATGAGAAATAAAGAAAAGAACGAAAAGAAAAGAGGGTATCGGTTGCCTCCCGAGAAGCGCTGTTGTTTAAAGTCGTTAGATCGACTTAGTACCTTAAGCTCAGTCATTGGGCTTGTGCTCCATGTGTGACAATGGTGGCTCCATGTCAACCTCCAATTTAAGTACCTGCAAAACAGATTGAGAAGAACTCTTGCAATGCATCGTTAGTGGTACGATGTCAAAACAAGGTGGTAAAGCAGGAGGCTTATTCCGCTCTTTCCACTCCGGCACCATAACCTGCACGTTAGTAGGAGGCACACAATCCTTAACCAAGACATCATCAGCATTAATCGACTCATCAACCTGCTCAATATCAAGAACATCATGCAATAAAGAGTCAACAATGTTAATAGAGCAAAGAGAATTATCATCCTTAATTAAAGGCTTAGAATCATTGATATTAAACGCCTCTACCTTCCCCTCAAATTCCATGGTCAAAGAGCCAGCGCAAACATCTATCTTAGTGCAAGACATTTTTAAGAAAGGGCGCCCCAAAAGGATGGGGGCGGCATGCTTATCAGGCAGGCCCGGCTAATGAGGTGTTCAACCTGTTCTACAGAACAGGTCCTCTTGTTTTCTGGGCCCCCAAAATGGAGGGAAAAAAACAACTGTAAATGCTTCAACTACTTTCTAATTTTCAAGTAAACTTATGAAAACTCCGCTCTTCAATTTAAGCATGTTAGTTCTGCACTATTTACCAAATATTAATTGCTTTCATCTCATTGCCCAAAAATAACTCCCTTTGAATGATTCAACTAGAGGCTATGTGTATTGTTTTGGGGAAATGAAAATAACTCCAGTAATGCTCTCTAATGACTATTGCTATCCATAATGTAAAGAACCAGTAAATTAAATTACTTTAATTCTAACTCTCTTGTTTCATAAAATGTCCCTAATAAGGAAATAAGGATGTTTGTTTAATGGGAAAGCTTAATCCCAGTATGTATAAGCCCCTTGCTTTGCTAGAGGGAGAAGATGAAGAGATTATATTTTGCAGGATGGTTTCATTTCAGCTAGAGAGAGAAGAAAGTATGTCAACAAAAATCTAACTTTCATAGGTTCCTTATATTGTGATTTTCTCCAACTTTTTGAGTTTCATGTTCTTTTTTGTCAAATATATATTATAAAATTGTTCTTTTTAATATAGTAAATTTTTTAAAAAATAATAATAGGTTCCTTATGTAGCGTGCGATGAAACCCGATAACATTTGTCAAATGATAATTAAGGGCCTAAACTTTACAATAGAACAGGGCCTCCAACAGGTGTGAGACGGCCCTGTTATCAGGTTCCATCTCCAAAACATAAAAATCAGCAGGAAATTGCAATTTACCAACCTTAACTAACACATCCTCTAATTTACCCCTAGGATTAACATTGGATCTATCAGCTAATTGAATCACCACACCAGTTTCATGCAAATTGCCAAGTTTCATAGACTTATACAATGAATATGGAATCACATTAATTGACGCACCTACGTCTAACATGACTTTAGGAAACATGGTGTCACCTATAGTACATGGGATGGTAAACATACCTGGGTCATTGCATTTTTGAGGTAATTTCTTTTGAAAGATAGCAGAGACATGCTCGCTAGCCTCCACTTTATGCATTACCTTTTGTTTTTGCTTTCTTTTCAAAGTACACGATTCTTTAAGGAACTTAGCATACCTAGATACTTGATTCAAAGCATCAAATAGGGGAATGTTTACCTCACATTTACGAAAGGTTTCATAAATGTCTTTGTTACACTTTACCTTTTGAGTTCCTCTTAATGCCTCAGGAAATGGTGACTCCGGTTCATATGGTGGAGGAGATGATTTTCGGACTTGTTCCTCTTGTAGAGGTGGTGATGATTTAGAATCTGTTGTCGGTTCGTGCACAATCACCTCTTCCTCGATCTCTTCGTCTCGAACCACCAATCTCTCTTTACTTGCAATCTCCATTCCGCTCCTCAATGTGATAACACTCACGTTCATTTTAGGGTTGAGCTCTGCTTGGGATGGCAACCTCACCGAATCCCTAGCCTCTAACTTGGTTACAGCTCCTGCAATTTGGCTTACTTGGCTCTCCAAGTTCTTGATGCTCGATCGAGTTTCTTCTAGGAACTGCACCATGTTACCCTGCATGTTAGTCACATTTTTAGTTAAAACATTTAACATTTCTTTAGTGGACATGCTAGAGCTCGAGTCTTGGCCTTGGGGCCTAGGATAAGGGTGTGGTGGTGGCCTATTATAGTGTTGTTGTTGTTGTTGATTGCCAAATCTGAAGTTAGAATGATCTCTCCACCCTTGCTCGGAAGCATAGGAGTAGCGATCATGTCTCTGTAATGCTTGTTGGCCTTGAAAACCTACAGCTTTGACCTCTTCCCTAAATTCTTCTTGCATTTGAGGGCAAACGTCAGTGTGATGATCTAGAGAACAAATTCTACAAGCTTTTACCTGATGAACTATATTGCTCTTTACCATGAACTCACGCATCATCGATGTGAGAGCTTGAACTTGATCCTCGACCTTTGAAGAGCTAGAACCTGGACTTTCAACATTTGATTTACGATGAATCGATCTTCTACTGAACTATCTCGAGCCTTCAGCTAGTTCTTCAATGAGTTCCCTAGCTACAGTTGGAGTTTTGTTGATGATAGAACCCCCACTAGCAACATTCACCATTCTTACATCTTCGTCAGAAAGACCATTGTAGAAGTACAAGATGAGGTCTTCATCAGAATAGCCATGATATGGACAAGTAGCACAAAGTCTCTTGAACCTCTCCCAATATTCGTAGAAAGACTCATCGTATTTCTGCTCAATATTGCTAATTTCCTTCTTTAATGTTGATGACTTAGAAGCTGGAAATAACTTCTCAAGAAACCGCCTCTTCATTTCAACCTAAGTGGAAATACAACCAGGAGGAAGATAATATAACCAATCCTTAGCTCCATCCTTCAAACCAAAAGGAAAAGCTCTCAATTTGATTTGTTCATTCGTTGCTCCACTTGGTTTCATGCTAGTACAAACCACGTGAAACTCCGAAAGAAATTTGTTTGGATCTTCTCCATTCACCCCGTGGAACGAAGGAAGCAAGTGTATCAACCCCGACTTTAACTCAAAAGTAGTGCCTTCATCAAGAGCCGGAAATGAGATGCACAATGGTTGTTGATCAAGGTTAGGAGCCATGAGCTCCCTTAAAATACGAGTTTCAATTGTCGGAGGCATCTCTTCCTCCACTTCAATGTTAAAAGGTAATTCCTAAAAATTTTCTCGCAAAACGTTTCTCAACCTGAAAAGAGTCAATTCTAATTCGGGATCGTACTGCAAAGATTCTTTGTTAGTAGCACGAGTGTTAACCATAAACAAAGAGCACAAGCAATACAATCCAAAAACACACGCTATATACAAACAAATAACACCGTTTCCCCGGCAACGGCGGTAAATTTTGGGCAGGCGGTTTAGTCGTATGCACCTATCCAAAAATAAATTTCTCCTACTCTCTTTTACAATTAAATGTAGAAGGGAAGTAAGGTTCGTATCCACAGGGAAACTGGGACAAGTTTTATATTTAGCGTGAATCAATACCTAGATTAAACTAGGTAATAAGTAACCTGATAAAAAGGGGGGTTTTCAAATGAGTTATAAATAAACTTAAATTAATTAGCAAATAAATAAATGAGAAATCAATATGGAAAGATCTTGAATCCGATTAACATCCACTTCAATTTAATTATCGATCATTGAGCCTCAACTCTGATTATTTCCATGATTATCTATTGTTGAGAACTAATCTCGTATTCTCCTTATTCTTAGTTGAATAGCACAATCAGCGTGACTATAAAACTCTAACTAATGGATAACTTAGTCCGATCAGCGTCTAAGTTCAATCTAATAGCAGCAATAAACACAGAGAATCAATAGTCCTGCTAACGTCATACACGCGATAAACATTCAACTGTTGATTTAATTTCCCCAAGAAATAACCAAGACGGTCTGCATCTAAGTTACGCCCTAGTTTGCTATAAATTGATAAAAGAATAAAACAATCCGATTCTATTCTTAAATCTAGCAGTAGATTACTTACACAATCAAACTAGTAACGTTCCTAGCATAATTATGCAAAAATCATAGAATATAACCATAGAAATTAAGCCATAATCAAAGGAAATAAATAGAGGGGAAAGATCTCACAATAATGATTGAAGCTTCATGTTAATCTTCTCTAAGAACAGTTTAAGCTACAATCGGCATAACATAAACCAAATCCAACATTGAAATCTCTAATAAAACTAAGAAAATTAACAAAAACAATGAGGAATGAAGAAGGAAAGATGAAGATAGAAGTATTTTCTCTGTCCTTAAGTCTGCTGCTCGTAGTTCGTGGCTCAAGGGATACTTTTTATACTCACGCACAAAAATAAAACACTTCAGCCGACAAACCGCCTCGATCGACCTAGCAGGTCACGAGGTGTGAGGCTGGTCGCACCGTGCGATGAGCTACTGACTCCAACACACGGTGCAGAGTTGGGCCTGGCAAGGGGGTCGCGACTCGCGAAGGAGCTCGCGAAGTGCGAGGCATAGGTCGCGAAGTGCGATGTTCTTCGCAAGGTGCGACCTGTGCTGATCCTGCTCGATGCTAGCATGCGAGAGCGATGGACTGCTACGGGCACGAGTGATGAGCTGCTAGGCTGGTTTCCCGCGCTGCTGGGAAGGCTTGAGGTTGGCGCATGCTTGGTGCTTTGCTTGGTGCTTGGGCTTGCGGCAATGCTTGGCTCTTGCTTTCGATGATTGCCCATTATGCTACGATGCTACACTTTCCGAGCACTCCCAATATATATCCATTTTACCTTAAAAGCTTGAAACTAAGAACATTATCACCAATTAACTCGGAAAACTCCGAACTACCGCTAAGGTTGATTTAATTGCAAACGTTAACATTATAATCAAACTCCATAGCAAAGTGCAACCAAAATATCATAAAAACATCGTATAACTTGAGCGTATCAACCACGATAATCACGCCATTGGTTTCGTTGGTTGTTTGATACTTCGCCTCACCCGAGCGCACCCCTTGAAGCACATATCCTTTTAGTCAAGCTAATGACTTAAAACAAGCGCTACACGGGAGGCAACCCGTTTCTCTTCTTCTTTTCTTTTTTACTATTTTTAGTTTTTAGTTTGAGTTTGTGTTTTACCAGCTAACCATGAGAAAAAAAAAATGGGCAATGCTCGGTGCCTCTTCTTTTGGCAGTGAGTTTGGTGCGCCCGCACCTCCTATGAGGTGCTCCCGCACCGTTCAAAATTTTCGCAAAAATTTTAGAACGGTGCGCCCGCACCACTTGAGAGGTGCGCCCGCACCATTTAGCCGGCAAACTTGAATATCAGGCAGACAATTTGGTGCGCCCGCACCTCCTATGAGGTGCGCCCGCACCAACTTCCCCACCCAATTCATAAACAGGCAGGAGGTTTGGTGCCCCCGCACCAAACCCCGACAGCTCTTAAACCTGTTTTCAGGTTTAGTTTCGGCATTCAACACATCCTTCTCTCATAATTTTCGCACTACTCTCCTCCCTCACTCACTTTCTCTCACTTCAACCTCTCTAGATCCGGCGACCACCACTCTTTTTCGGCGACTTCCGGCCACCTCCTCACCGGAAACTTCATCTTCTTCATCTCTACGACACTCAAGTACATCAAATTTGGGGTTTTTGCAAGATTTGGATTTCTAGGGTTTCAAAATTGGTGATTTTCATCTCCAAATTGGTATTCTCTTTCCACACTCTTGTTTTTCATTTATAATCTTGTTATTTGGACTACAAGTTTGTTTTCTTTTTTATTGCATGCTTGTTTTTCTTCTAACTTTGGATTGTTCATGAATTTTTGCCTAAAATTGTGATTGATGTTGTGATGAACTGGTGCAATATTATGTTCTTGGTAGAAATCTTATATATGGGATTTTTGTGAACTACATTGCACTACTTGAAGTGATTTATTGTGTCAATTTTGACGAACATGTTGTTTGGATTGTTGATTGTGTGACTTGTGACTTGAATAATTTTGTGAGTTTGGTTGAGATTTTGGAGTAGATTCAAGTTCTTGATTGTTAGCAACTTAGTTGGCTATTGATTGTGGGATTTGTTTGCTGGTAGACTTTCTTTTTAGGTTTTTTGTGTGTTTATTAGTGTGGTGATTTGTTTGTCCAGGGTATTATAGTGTGCCATTGAAAAGGCCACGCCCTTTGTTCTTCCCCTGTTTGAAAGGAATTCTTTTTCTAATTGTTTTTAAAACACCACCATGGGAAGAAAAAGTGGCGAGGGATAATCCTCCCGGCCTAAGAGAGCTAAAACAGGGTCCTCCTCGCAGGCCCCCTCTTCTAGCTCTAATCCCCCACCCCTCTACCCTCTCAAATTCCCAAATGCAGCGCATCGTCAGGTTTTTACACGGCTTTCGAGCCGAACTCTCCGTCCCACGAAGTTCTATGACTCTGGTACTTGCAATCACCTTAATATCGACCCGATAGTAAGGCAGATGGCAGATAATCTAGGGTTGTCGGACTTCCTTAACGTCCGGGAACCTACTTATGATCAACTGACTCTTGAGTTCTTGAGTGTGTTGAACATAAGTCGGGAGCCGGAATCCGGTGCTCTGACTATCCAAGCTCGTCTTTTTAATCAAGTCAGAACACTGTCTTTTGACGAGGTCTTTGAAGCATTTGGGATGCACTCTAGTGCCCCATGTGATGCCCCCTTAGGAACAATTTGGGAGGGGTACAATGAGCAAGAGTGGTGGCCCAAGATCACAGATGGCACCACACAGTTTCGGATGAACTCGTCCAAAGCTTCTGAGATAATCCATCCCGCTCTCCGCTACTTCCATAGGATGTTGGTTTATACCATCTTTCCTAACCATGAAGTCGGGCAATTAAGAAAGGAAGAGCTTTTGGTTCTCTGGTTGGCCACTGATGGGGCCCACCATAGAGCCCGAATTAATTTTACAGCTCTCTTCCTTAATCGATTGCAAGAGATTCGGGGGGTACTACGGTAACTATGGGGAGATCGTTTTTGGTGGAATGATCACCCGGCTAGCGTCTTACCTCGAGTTCGACGATGAGGACCTGACCCGCTTAGAAGAAAGCGTGCCTTCTGTTGGTCAGTCCAACTCATTGGATGGTGCAAACCTACAGCAGATGAAATTTCTGCGTCGTTTTATGACGACCCGCTGCATTTGGCTTGTGGGGGGAGACCCTATTGTTATATGGACAATGAGGTATGTTATTTCACTAGGAACAATACAAGAGGGGGGTGAATTGTATGTGTAGAAATAAACGTAACTTTTTGCGAAATTTTAAACTTAAACAAAGAAACAAGCTAAAGGAACACAAGGGATTTTTACGAGGAAAAACTTCTTGGGCCCAACAAGAAGAAACAACCTCGACCACTAGGGATTTTAAACTAAACTCTTTCACTAATTAGGCCAAACAACTTTGTTACAACCTAATTCTACTCACGGGCCACACCTTGAGTTCCTAAACTCAAGTTCATGAACAAATGTTCCCTTAACAGTTGTTCCTCTCAACTTCACTTGAAGTTTTCTCACTTTAACTCGCTTCACTCAAAACTTCTCTCTAACATAAATTCACTCAAAGTCCCCTTACCCTAAAAACCAAAATACAATAGATTAAATAAACTTAGTGGAATTAGAGTAAGAAGGCAAAGAACAAATGGCTTTTATGAGAGAATGAAGGCACTGACACTTTACTTAGTTAAACTCACTAATTCACTTGGTCAGACACAAATTGGAACTTAATTAGACATTAGTATTTATTGTGGTAATAACTTAGAACGTGGGATTAAAACATGTGTTAGTGATAAAACCATTATCCCATGATGTTCCTTACCCGGAGGAACACGTTCCTCATTCAACCCATGATCTCCATGATCACTGTTAAACGTGGGAGATAATTGTGTTACTGCTCCCTTAATTTTAGCAACCACTTAAAGCATTAATTCGAAAATCTAATTAAATTAAAAATCATTTTAATTATTAAAACCAAAATAAAATCCTTTTACCAAAAATATTATCTTTAAAATATTTTCCATAAAAACCGAAAAGGATATTTATTATCTTTATAAAAATAAAATCTTTTCCTTAAAAAGATTTTCCATAAAATCATATTTTTCCTTAAATAAAACGGTTACCTAGAATCTAGGCATAAATTACTCAACAGACATAATAAAACCGTTATAATGCTTCATCCTAGGTCTAGTTCCTTTTAATAGTTAGTTCCTTAAACTTATTAGTTAAGCGCCAGTTCGTCTGTTCCTTACAAAGGAACAAACGCTCATTCTCATTCTAAATTGCCATAGCTCCTTACCATTCTTACTCGTTCCTTTACAATGGAACTAGAAACCAAAAGCCTCGCTTTAGTCTTCGTGCTCCAATGCTGCTCCAGTATCAAATCTTGAAACATCTTCACTTAGTCTTCAAAATCCCAACTTGATTTATTCCTTGACTTAGTATTCTCTTTGTTCCTTTCATTGATACCTTGAAATTCATTCACTTAAACAACTTGTTTGTCCAATACTTAGTTTGCATATTTGTTCCTTTGTCATCATCAAAACTAGGGTTCAACAAGTTCATTTGGAACCCACCCGCTGACTGTGATAACCGATGGCGGGTTCCCCCTACCCCTATGGACCCTCAGGATTGCTCTGATATGACCTACCTTCAGTCCACCACTGTGGAGAGGGTACCGAGGGTTCCGAGGCCCGACCACCGCATTCCCGTGAGTGAGGTGACCGAAGCTTCTTCCTCCCAGTCCTTTGATATGGCCTCCGTCATGGCGGCCATAGCCCAGATACAGGCCACTCAAGAGGCCAATCACCGTGCGGTCACTGTTACCCTTGACGGTATCCGCACCGACCTTAACCATGTGTCTAGGGTGGCTTGGCGAACTCATCTCGCCAATGTCCGCTCCGGACATGAGCCACCCATCCCTAACCACCCCTACTACCCTCCTGCCTTTGACCCTCGTGAATGGCCATTTGAGGAAGCACCTTTCCGCCCCTACCCCCACTACCCGTCTTACTTCCCAGACGGGTATTCAGGTGCGTCTTTCCCTTCTAACCCCCCTCCCGATGGGGGCAATGGTGGGAACTATTAGGTACTCTTTTTGACCCCCCTCCCCTCCCTCCTTTTGCAACTCCGAGCGCGGAGTTTCGCTTAAGCTTGGGGGTCCTTGCATGTATGCCTATGTTTTTGGGAGTTTGGGGTCCTAGGTGGTTAGTTATGTCGGGTTCTCTCAGTCTTGGGTACGAATTGGTGATTGGTTATATCTACTTGGTCTTTTTCCCCACCCCTGTTTCTTCCAAATCACACTTGTATAGCTTGTTTTTGGTAGTTTGTTTTTAGCTTATTTTTGGTAGTTTGTTTTCGGTAGGTTTGCATTGCATAAAAAAAACACACAAAAAAAGACAAAAAAAAAATTTGTTTTTCCTTTTTCTGCATTTAGGGTAGTTTGGTTGCATGCATGATTTGCGGCTAAGAGTGTTTATAACTTAATTGGAAGACCTTCCCCAGATTCGACTTGATGATTTTGGAAGCCTTGGTGTGACTTTAGGTGATCTTTGAGAACGATAACTTTTGGTAGAGTCTTTTTGAAACTAGGCGAGTTGGTTGATTGGATTGCCTTGTCCCTTGTGCGGTGAACCTCGAAGCAGGGTCAAGAACCTCGTAAGACTCATTTACAACCCTCACCATTGATCGCCTAACTTGTGACTTGCATTTTAGCTCCCCAAGATTGCATAGGACCGAGACTATAGAAGAATGATTTAGGGCGTTTCTTTTTGCTAGAAATAGGAGCTCAAAAGCCAAAAAGCTTTTATACCCGGCATAATTATCCACTTCTCAACCCATTTGAGCCTTTCTATCCTATTTTTGCTTAACCCTCATAACAAGTCATGGCCAAACTTTCCCCAAAGTGGAGTACATGTCTAGTTTGTGTTGAGTTGAGTTGTTTTGATACCAAGTCTTTGGTTGAAAGTAAATTAATGTGCGTGTATAATTGCAAAAGTTGAGGAAAATTGTGAGAAAGGAAGGACAAAGGAAATAAAAGAAAGAAAGAATGCTCTTATCGTTTCATTTGAATTTGTATTGAAAAGAAAAGAAAAAAAGTGCAAATTGTTGAGAAAAATGAAAAAAAATGTGTTCAAAAGGTGACAATCAATGTTCAAAAAGTGAAAATCAAAGTGAGAATCAAAGTTGTGTGAGATTTCGATTTGAGTTGGTGTTTAGACTAGCTTGGGGGAGTTTTTACCCCTTAGTTTGTACTCCACTTTACCCTTTTTGCACCACATTCCTAAATTGTTATCCACACCTTTAACCTAGCCCCGTTACAACCCTAATAAAGTCCCTTTTAGCTTCTAGATTGGACTTGGTCGATTTAGTAGTGGCGGGTGAGATTTTGTGCAAGTCATGATGAGGGTCATCAAAATGTGGTAGAGGCGAGCTATTATGGTTGAGCATCCCTAGGGGGGAGTCAAACTCAGGACTTGGAAGTGGAGAGGAGTGAGAAATCACTCTTAGAAAGCCTATTTTTCGAGGAGACTCGGTTGATCGGTGGATTGGATCTCTTGAGTCACTCTTGTGCTTCCTAATCATCTTTCCTCTTGTTTTTGGTTGGTCTCCTAAATCTTGTTATGAACTCATTTAGCTTGCATGTTATGTTTGTAGCTTTGCTTATAGAGCATTTAGGTTAGTTTGTTGCATGGTTTTTCTTTTTCCTCTTTTTCACCTCTTCTTTTTCTTCTTTCTCATTCTTGGTTTACTTGAGGACAAGCAAAATGCTAAGCTTGGGGAAGTTTGATAAGTGTGTTTCTAACGCACTTTATGAGCTCCTTTTAGATTGGTTTGATCCTCTTTCCTCCCTTTCTTCCCTCTTTCTTCCTTATTTCCTACTCTATTTCTCTCACTTGATCATTATTGATCATAGTCACATTTTGCTAGATTTTCGGTCAATTTTGACTGGATTTCTAGTACATTTGCTTTCACCGTGTTTTCCCGTGCTTTGATTGCAGGTATGACCTTTTCCGAGGTCGAGAGTTGGGAGATACGGCATAAGGAATGAGTTGGAGAAGTCGAGCAGGGACAGATGTGCACTCGCACCACTTTCTAGATGCCCGCACAGGTTAGTGCCCCCGCACACCTAAGTGGTGCGCCCGCACCATCGGGAACCTTTGAAGCTCAAATGACAGAAGGAATGGTGCTCCCGCACCAGCCATGTAGTGCGCCCGCACCACCCTGGTGCACCCGCACCTCTCACAACGGTGCACCTGCACCATTCGACGCTTGATGTCAGTTTTGAGGCAGAAGGAATGGTGCGCCCGCACCTGATTTTGGTGCGCCCGCACCTGATTTTGGTGCGCCCGCACCATTCGAATCCGCAAAGAAAAAAATACGAGGCTTAAAACATTGGAATTGATTAGTTTTTTATTTATGCTTTATTCTATGTTTTAGAGAGGATTGTTAGGGTTGATATTAGAGAGAAAAACACCTTAGTTTTGTCAAAGATTGGAGATTCTAGATCATAGTTTGTGATTCCTACACATTGAAGGTACTTTTTATTCAATAGAATTTCAAAGTTTCAGTTTTTATTCTCTCTTTTCATTGTTATTCTTTGTTCTTCCATATTATTAGATCTTCTTTATCATAGTTTCATAATTGTTATTTTCATTAGACTAATTATCTATTAATCATGTTTAGCCCTAGATTAGTTATAGATTTCATGTTTTATTGCTTAGAATCCATGATTAGTGAGTAGTCTCATATCTAGGGTTAGGATGAAAGTATGGATTAGGGTTTAAACGTATTGTTAATGTGATTGTCATGATCTGAAGATGTTTATGCATTGATCTTGGTGTTTTGAGGCCTTAGGATAGATATTGATCTCATTTATGCTTTGGTATTCTGATTTCAAATTGTTCTTAATCGAATTTTGAACTCTTTTATCATCCCCATGAATCAACTTAATTTCTAGGCCACGATATTGGGTAGAAATTAAGGGGATCCTTTATTAGGGGTTTTCCGAATTCATTGGATCTCTTATTCAATTGACTAAAGACCATTCGAGAGAGGATTTAGTTGATTGATTAAGCGATCATTCTCGAGGACCATTCGAGAGAGGACTCGAGTATTTTAGAGGAGAACTAAACCTTGCATAATCGTCGCCTTTGAATCACAATTGCATTAATGATTGTTGCTCCGCTTTGATCCATACTAGTAAACTTAACTCTAGTGTCTTCCTTATTGTTATTTTCATCTCGTGTTATTTGCTAGTCCTTTGATGGTAGCTAGTCGTAGTTGTTACCAAATCATTTTAAACCCCTAAAAACTCTTCAATTAAGTAATTTAGACTTGATAGACTTTGATTAATCCCATTTTCCCTAAGGATCGACCCTTGACTTGCCTTTACTACATTCTTAGTAATTGCTTGTTAGGTTCTATTAATATTGTTTGAAAAGCGATTTTTGGTGCCTTAACGACACACTAAAAACTAGGGCTGTGAAAAACTGACCCAACCCGTTTACCGAACCCGAACCCGACTTGAAATAAGCGGGTTTGGGTTGAGATTTTTGACCCATTTAAGTAAATGGGTTGACACGACTTACCCATTTAATTAAATGGGTTAGGTTATGGTTGACATTTTCAACCCGAAATTAACCTGCTTTGACCTGTTTAACTCATTAAAATATAAATTTCCTAAAAAGTTGTGTTAAAGTTGTTTAAAATTTTAAAAATACTAATTGTAGAACACAAAAATTGAAAAGAAAATTTAATCATGCATATTTTTATGTGAATTTATTGTTGAAAACTAATAAATTTTAATAAAAATTTGATAGTAATATTATATAGTAATAAAATAAATAAAAAAAATAAATAAAAAATAAAAAAAAAAAAATGCCGTTAATACGGTTTATAGGGTAACCATTAAATAAGAGGCGGGTAAGGTTGAGTTTTTAAGCCCTTTAATAAAAAGGTTAGGGTTTGGATCAGCCCTACTAAAAACCTCTTATCAAGACTAAATTGCGTGCGTTTGGTACAAACCAAAAGAAAAAAAAAAGAGAATAAAAGTTCAAATAAAAATCATAGTGAGGCTCACAGCTATAACGCGACCCATGGTTACTAAAAGCATACCTCTAAGTGTTGGTACCAGATGAATGACGAGAGCAAAAGATTTTCTATATGATCTGGAGCATGTAATATTATCACTACAAGATCCTCACCCAAGTCTACTCAACCTGAATCCCATAAAAGACTCTGGGCTGCATGCATTTTCCTATAGTATATGTCCCACTAAAACCATTATATCCCCTAACAAGCACTTTCAGATGAACCTTGTCCTGGACATCTAGCTGGCTAATCAATAAAGAAAACTAGCAAGTACTTGAATACATAGCAGCATTCTAATTCAGAAGTAATCTAAATATAATAGCATTTTCACTACTTGAAATGTCATTTAACTAACAGAACTAGTATTTCAAGTCTCTTCTATGATTGAGGAGATTTAAATTGAATTAAAATGGGCATTCTTTCCACTTATCTGTATTGCTTTTTGGTCCTTGAACTCAATCCTCAAAAAGCGCTAACTATAGAAGAGCAAGAGGATATATTTTGTACTTGAGGTCATGATCTGCCTTTGCTGTATGCATGGAGCTTTACAATATTACAAAAAACATTCAGAAATGGTCCAGATATGCCAATCAGATATTTCTTAACTTTACTTTTCAAGATCTCCATTTATGTAGAAAATATGCGTACATGTTTACTTACTAAATGGCTACACACAAAGAAATACCCTACAAAGTGCATCGTTTTACATGCTGTTAAATCCAGATGTAAATGTCCATGTTAAAATTCACCAACTCTCTCTCTCTCCTAGCTTCTAGATGGGAATGCATGGTCAAGAATTTACAATAAGATAATAAATGCAAGAGCAAGATTTTCTACCACCCTACACCTCCATCTATGAGCTATAGCTCACCTCAGTAGAAAATATGTATCTAGCATTAATTACCTAATGTGAAAGCCTCCAAATGCATAGTAGATTTTACTAGTATAAATAGGAGTAGTATGTGCTTGTTGTTAGTGTGCTTAACCCTGTAAGTGCCAACAGTAGTAAGAGAAAGTGTTAGAGAGTTTGTGCTATCACTTTCATGTCTTCTACTATATAATATTGTGAGTGAAATGAAGTTGTTGTTTCTTACTAGATGTTAGCTACTGATCTTTAGCTAAAGTCTTTTATCCAATATTATTTTGTTAATTTTTCCACACAAAATACCCCAAAATATCCTAAAATTGGTATCAAGAGCCATTCGTTCCGTTAAATTTTTCGAGACCATTTTTGGCAAATTATCGGTCGGGGACCGATATATCACAGTGGTACAATCAAAAATATTTTTGGCTATATCTTAACGGTCGGGGACCGTATTGCAAGGTGATTTTCCATTAGTGCATAGTATGGGACTGTGAAGCTTGTTGGTCGGGGACCAAGCTTACTTGTGTATTACCGGGCAACACCAAGTCACAAATGGCGGATATTACTAGTTCATCTAGTAATATTGAGAAACTCAACAATGGAAATTACAGTACGTGGAGTACACGTATGCAATTCTATTTGTTGGGACAATATCTTTGAGGTATAGTCGGTGGTAGTGAAGTTACAATACCAACCGATCCAGAAGAGTTAAAGAAGTGGAAGATTAGGTAGGAAGAGCCATGTACGTGCTAGCAAAGAACCGAGGATGAGTTGCTATACCGCATTAAGGATGCGAAGACACCCAAGGAGGCGTGGGACACCCTTGCAGCTTTGTTCTCTAAGAAGAACGATGCTCAATTTCAGCTTCTCGAGAATGAGTTGGTGTCGATCCAGCAGAATAACATGACGGTGAATCAGTATTTCACCAATTTCAAAACTTTGTGTGACCAAATCACAAAGTTAGATCCTGAAATCCCATCATAGAGACAAGGATGCGCAGAATTATTGTCCGCAGCTTAAAGCCTGGATATAGTAGTCTTGTCACGGCGATCCGAGAATGTGTTAGCCAACCAAGAGGCTCTAGAAAATCAAATGTCTGGAGTTTCCGTCAAGGATGAAGAGAAAGCTCTTTTTGGCAACAAGAAGTCAAATAAGGAAGGTGATAAGACAGGTGAGTCAAGTAATCAACCTGGCAAGTCAAACAAACAGTCACAGGGATTCAGAAAAGGACAACGTAGAGGAGGCTTCCGTCGAGGGGGAGCTCGACAAGATCGACAACAAGACGAGAAGGAAGGGAAAAATCAAACACGGCAAGATGTCGTGTGTTATAACTGCAAGAAGAAGGGACACTATGCGCGAGATTGTTGGTCTAAACCAGCAGAAGGGAATGCAGCAACTTCGGCGGAGCATGAAAGTCGGAGTGAAGTCGAGTGGGACATACAAGCATCCTACGCAGTTGAAGAGGAACAAACCTTTGACATGGAGGTAGTGTCACCCAGCAGCACGGAGCCAGAGGAAGCTGCACTTGTCGTAGTCAACGACAAGATGATCAATTACAAAGATGATTGGATCATCGATTCTGCTTGCTCCAATCACATGACTGGAGATAAAGAGAAATTTCTGAGCATGTCCGAGTACATGCGTGGTCGATTTGTGATAACAGCAAACAACTCAGAATTGCCAATAGCTCATATTGTCAAGGCAATGGTGATTCCAAGATTTAGCAACAAGCAAGTTCAGCTGGATAATGTCTACCATGTTCCTGGTATGACAAAGAACCTGTTGTCAGTTTCGCAACTGACGGCATCCGGAAACCATGTTGTTTTCGGCCCTCGTGACGTGAAGGTGTACAAGGCGATGGAAGGAAATTCTTCTCCTATCTTGGAGGGACGACATCTTGAATCAGTCTACGTGATGTCTGCTCAAACAGCATATGTAGACAAGGCGAGGAAAAATGAGACAGCTGATTTATGGCATGCACGCTTGGGTCACGTGAGCTACAACAAGCTCAAGATGATGATGAAGAAGTCGATGCTCAAGGGTCTTCCTCGACTAGATGTCAAGGAATATATAGTTTGCGCTGGATGTCAATTTTGTAAAGCACATCAACTTCCGTATGATGATTCAAAGTTCAAATCGAAGGAACCTTTGGAGTTGGTTCACTCAGATATGTTTGGTCCAGTAAAGCAACATTCAGTGAGTGGCTTACGCTACATGATCACTTTCATTGAGGATTTTTCAAGGTATGTTTGGGTTGATTTCATGAAGGAGAAATCAGAAGCATTTGGCAAGTTTAAGCTGTTTAAGGAAACAGTAGAAAAAGAAGTTGGCGGCAAAATTCAGTGTCTACGTACCGACAATGGAGGAGAGTATACTTCTAGAGAATTCTCCCAATACTTGCAAGATTGCAAGATCCGACGCCAGCTCACTTGTCCAAATACTCCACAGCAAAATGGAGTAGCTGAAAGAAAGAATCGGCACCTTGCTGAGACATGCAGGAGCATGTTACATGCCAAGAACGTGCCACCACGTTTTTGGGTTGAGTGTATGAAAACAGCGACACATGTGACAAATCGATTACCTCAGGCCAGACTAGATTTTGTCTCGCCATTTGAGAAGCTAAGGAAGATGAAGCCAGCAGTGAGTCATTTCCGAGTTTTCGGATGTGTATGCTACGTCTTTGTTCCTGAGCATATGCGTAGCAAGTTTGATAAGAAGGCTATTCGTTGTATCTTTGTTGGATACGATGATCAGAGGAAAGGTTGGAGGTGTTGTGATCCAACAACAGATAAATGTCACGTGTCACGAAATGTGGTGTTTGATGAAGCATCATCTTGGTGGTCACCACAAGCTATATGACTGCCAGACTCGAAGGAGATCGAGGAAAAGCTTCAAGAAAAGATAGATGAGAAAGATGAAGGTCAATCTAGTCAAGATGGTGGTAGTCTTGAGATTGAGATATCTCAACCTACATCGGCAGAAAGAGAGAAAAGTCCATGGCAAATAGGATCACATCATGGAAATAGTGAAGAAGAAAGGCCAAGTCAAAAAGAAGATTTTGAAGAAGAACCTCATCCAGCATTACGTAGGTCGACAAGGCAAAGAAAGCCAAATCCAAGATATGCAAATGCTGCAATGGTCGAGGATGAAAAAGAGCCAAGTAGCTATGATGAGGCAGCTCGAAGCAAAGATTGGAGAAAATCCATGGAAGAAGAAATTCAAGCTCTGCACCAGAACGAGACTTGGGAGTTAGTGCCAAAGCCTCGAGAAGTTCAACCTATTTCTTGCAAATGGGTATACAAAGTGAAGACTAGACCTGACGGTACCATTGAAAGGTACAAGGCACAACTTGTAGCTCGAGGATTTTCTCAGCAATATGGGCTAGACTATAATGAAAAATTTAGTCCAGTTGTGAAGATTACTACAGTACGTGTTTTACTAGCACTTGCAGCTAGTAATTCTTGGAAGCTCTGGCAGATGGACGTCAAAAATGCATTTCTACATGGTGAGTTGGATAGAGACATATACATGGAACAATCTAAAGGGTTCGAGAGTCAGTGTTATCGACACTATGTATGCATGTTGAAGAAGGTGCTCTATGGTTTGAAACAGGCACCACGTGCCTGGTATGGAAAGATAGCGGAGTTTCTGTTACAGAGTGGTTATTTTGTAGCACTAGCTGATTCGAGCTTATTTGTAAAAGCTCAAGATGGAAAGTTGGCAATAGTTCTTGTATATGTGGATGATCTTATCATCACATGAGATTTTGAAGAGGAGATTCAACAAACAAGAGCTAATCTTTCAGTACGATTCCAAATGAAGGAGCTCGGAGAATTAAAATATTTTCTTGGTCTTGAAGTGGAGCAGACTAAGGATGTGATATTTCTATGCCAACAGAAATATGCCTGTGATCTTTTAGAAAAATATGGGATGGTCGATTGCAAGTGTAACACCACGGATTTTTCGCTCATAATTTCTTCGACTTATTTTCCCTTAATAATTATTTTCCGTTAAATTTAGAATATTTTACTTCTTAAAAATATTATATCTTATGTTATTTGTTTTCCAACTTCTTAAATGTTGTATTTGTCCAATTTATTGGATTAGAAATTATATATATTCTACTATTTAAAAATGCGTGTTTGATCTAGTATTTTTATTTATCCGGTTTTAGCGCGTTTTGGACCGTTGCACGACTTTTTAACGTGAAGTTTTATGTTCCTAAAAGCTGTCCACAAAATCAGAGATTTGAAGCATCGGAGAGGCTTGTTGACCACCTTCTAATCCTTTTGTAACCCCCCACCCTAATTACCCCTTATTGCCCATTATGAAATCTCGTCATTTAAGTTTATAACCCCATTTAATCCTCACTTTGGGAGGCTGTAAACCGTCCATATTTTCAGTTTGTAACCCTCCTTGTTCACGCCATTTGAAGAGAGAGAAGAGTAAAGTTCATCCCGTATTTCCCTGTCACAGCTTCACGAAAATGACGATATCTGGAGATCTAACCGTTGGATCGTCTTTAAATTTGGACAGCACGTTTAGGACATCTGGGCCTCAATTGTGACCGCAGCGATTTGGAATATGAGATTGCAATTGCCGGGAATCATGATCGGAGCAGAGCAGCACATAGAGGAATTTATGATGTTCAAGAAGGAGAATGCAAGCAATTGGAGGTCTTCAAAGGTAACAAACGGTGACCCTAGATCGATTAGTATTTGTATAGGGATTATACTAGTTTTAATAGTTAAGTTGGGTTGGTATGATTTTAGGATTTTGGGTGGGGATAATTTATTGTTATATGTTTATTTTCATGTGCTAATCTATTTTGTATTATGTCAAGATCGTGGTATCTATTGTAGTATGTTTTTGGAATTCATGTTAAAATTTTCTACCATTTATTTCTTTTTATGAGCACGAATCTATAAGTTGTAAGACTTGTATTATGGTTGGATTTTTATTTGGCTGGCGTGCGTCCATACTGGTGTGGTTGTGTACTTGAAAATAATTGGTTTTGGTTGCTTGGTATTGCTTTCCCCCAAGCGTGTTGTAGATGTTGATCTTAGGATTTGCAGTTTAGTGGCCAAAGTAGTAGTATGGAAGGTTGGGTATATGTCTTACGTATTGAGCATGCTTGAAGAAGATGTATGTGGTGTTGGTGATCATAACTTACACTGTTCTAGTGGTGCACTCTAGCTGCTTGTTGTTAGTTCTAGTAATTCGTTCTTTCTTTCTTTCTTTTAGTTTTGTTGTTGTACACTTGTACTATATAAGCTGTTGATGTTGTGTAGAGTTACTAATGTTTATGATTTTGATCTTCTTGTATATGTTTATATTATTTGTTTACTTAAGTCATAATGATGTGGATTTATGATTTTTTGTACTTGTTTTATGTTAGGTTTTTAGTTGATGTTTTTCTTGAGTCGTTATACCTTGTTGTGTTATTTTTACAATGAGTAAAAATTATACTTTTGAGTTAGTATTATTATTACTATTATTTTCAGACGGGTTTTTATCGTGAATTGAAATTCTTGGGTTGCGATCCTAGATTTCTGCTGATTTGATGTAAGGCCTTAAGGGCATCCGTGTAATTTGATGATTGAGTATTATTTTATTATTATTGTTTGAGAGCAAGATTATCCGGAGGGACGTAATCCCAAGGTGAAGAACATGCAAACCATAGGACGTAATCCTAGGTATACCTTGGTTTTGTTGTCGTCCGAGAGGTCGTGGGGACGTAATCCTACACCGGATCGGGAGTATGGCCATTCTTAGACACAGGCAGTAGGGAACGTAACCCATAGGCTGTCTGGAGGTTGTCTCACATTACCATAGGAAGTGGGTTGTCCACTAGCGTTCAGCTCTCTCTCTCAAACTAATTAGATTATTTTAATATTTTAAACTTTGATGGTTTATGGTATTGATACTTGAGTTTATATATATAAGTTGTTTATCCATTTTGTTTATTTTGTTATCTTTACTCTATTTATTTTTAAGCATGTTGTATTATCTTTGTTTAAGTGTTTTATTTGGTTATTCGAAGTTTACTATTGAGATCTTTGTGTGTGACTTAATTATCAAGACTTTTATAACTCTTATATGGATCCTAATTGGGCTGGGAGAGCTGTTAGTTACTCCCCACTGATTGTGGATGTTTGTTGATATATTTTGCAGGTGAATATTTCGTGTTATGGGAAATGAGAGAAAGGCTAGTTAGGATTTTTGTTTGAGACGTTTTATTTTATTTATATTTATTGATTTGGGTTTATGAGGTTGTTTTGCCTCCTTTTGGATATTTAGTTAAATTAATTTCGGATTTAAATTTCAAGTTTGATTTGTTTATTTTGAACCGTAGAGTGACATCTCCGTCTTGACGATATTTCCGCTATCGTCATTCCATCAATAAGTTGTTCTATTTTCTTTAATTTATGTATAATCGGACGGAGATTTACAGTTGGTATCAGAGCAAATAATCCAAAAACTCTCATTGAGTTGCTACATGTTCCATGGGAAATGTGTGGCTGTTGCATCTAGGATTATTAGTATCTTAGGCTTTAAGAAAAGTTATTAGTGAGAGTAACTTGGGTAAAAAGAAAGCCTTGGTAGTTATTTTTGTTAACCGATGTGCTATATGTTTACCTTATGTGTTAGTTGGTAAGGTTTAGCAAGGACTAACGTTTTCGTTTTTGCAGAGTACCTCCAAGGCATTAATTAATTTGATGCCCGAAACAAAGTTGAATATATGTAGTCGTCGTATAGCGTATTTTCGTGTCGTTTCAAGTTTCGAGGACGAAACTTTCTTAAGGGGGAGTGTTTGTAACACCACGGATTTTTCGCTCATAATTTCTTCGACTTATTTTCACTTAATTATTATTTTCCGTTAAATTTAGAATATTTTACTTCTTAAAAATATTATATCTTATGTTATTTGTTTTTCAACTTTTTAAATGTTGTATTTGTCAAATTTATTGGATTAGAAATTATATATATTTTACTATTTAAAAATGCGTGTTTGATCTAGTATTTTTATTTATTCGGTTTTAGCGCGTTTTGGACCGTTGCAAGACTTTTTAACGTGAAGTTTTATGTTCCTAAAAGCTGTCCACAAAATCAGAGATTTGAAGCATCGGAGAGGCTTGTTGACCACCTTATAATCCTTTTGTATCCCCCCACCCTAATTACCCCTTATTGCCCATTATGAAATCTCGTCATTTAAGTTTATAACCCCTTTTAATCCTCACTTTGGGGGGCTGTAAACCGTTCATATTTTCAGTTTGTAACCCTCCTTGTTCACGCCATTTGAAGAGAGAGAAGAGTAAAGTTCATCCCGGATTTCCCTATCACACCTTCACGAACATGACGATATCTGGAGATCTAACCGTTGGATCGTCTTCAAATTTGTTCAGCACGTTTAGGACATCTGGGCTTTCATTGTGACCGGAGCGATTTGGAATATGAGATTTCAATTACCGGGAATCGTGATCGGAGCAGAGCAGTACATAGAGGAATTTATGATGTTCAAGAAGGAGAATGCAAGCAATTGGAGGTCTTCAAAGGTAACTAACGGTGACCCTAGATCGATTAGTATTTGTATAGGGATTATACTAGTTTTAATAGTTAAGTTGGGTTGGTATGATTTTAGGATTTTGGGTGGGGATAATTTATTGTTATATGTTTATTTTCATGTGCTAATCTATTTTGTATTATGTCAAGATCGTGGTATCTATTGTAGTATGTTTTTGGAATTCATGTTAAAATTTTCTACCATTTATTTCTTTTTATGAGCACGAATCTATAAGTTGTAAGACTTGTATTATGATTGGATTTTTATTTGGCTGGCGTGCGTCCTTACTGGTGTGGTTGTGTGCTTGAACATAATTGGTTTTGGTTGCTTGGTATTGCTTTCCCCCAAGCGTGTTATAGATGTTGATCTTAGGATTTGCAGTTTAGTGGCCTAAGTAGTAGTATGGAAGGTTGGGTATATGACTTACGTATTGAGCATGCTTGAAGAAGATGTATGTGGTTTTGGTGATCATAACTTACACTGTTCTAGTGGTGCACTCTAGCTGCTTGTTGTTAGTTCTAGTAATTCGTTCTTTCTTTCTTTCTTTTAGTTTTGTTGTTGTACACTTGTACTATATAAGTTGTTGATGTTGTGTAGAGTTACTAATGTTTATGATTTTGATCTTCTTGTATATGTTTATATTATTTGTTTACTTAAGTCATAATGATGTGGATTTATGATTTTTTGTACTTGTTTTATGTTAGGTTTTTAGTTGATGTTTTTTTTGAGTCGTTATACCTTGTTGTGTTATTTTTATAATGAGTAAAAATTATACTTTTGAGTTAGTATTATTATTACTATTATTTTCAGACGAGTTTTTATCTTGAATTGAAATTCTTGGGTTGCGATCCTAGATTTCTGCTGATTTGGTGTAAGGCATTAAGGGCATCCGTGTAATTTGATGATTGAGTATTATTTTATTATTATTGTTTGAGAGCTAGATTATCCGGAGGGACGTAATCCCAAGGTGAAGAACATGCAAACCATAGGACGTAATCCTATGTATACCTTGGTTTTGTTGTCGTCCGAGAGGTCGTGGGGACGTAATCCTACACCGCATCGGGAGTATGGTCATTCTTAGACACAGGCAGTAGGGAACGTAACCCATAGGCTGTCTGGAGGTTGTCTCACATTACCATAGGAAGTGGGTTGTCCACTAGCGTTCAACTCTCTCTCTCAAACTAATTATTTTATTTTAATATTTTAAATTTTGATGGTTTATGGTATTGATACTTGAGTTTATATATATAAGTTGTTTATCCATTTTGTTTATTTTGTTATCTTTACTCTATTTATTTTTAAGCATGTTGTATTATCTTTGTTTAAGTGTTTTATTTGGTTATTCGAAGTTTACTATTGATTTCTTTTTGTGTGACTTAATTATTAAGACTTTTATAACTCTTATATGGATCCTAAATGGGCTGGGAGAGCTGTTAGTTACTCCCCACTGATTGTGGATGTTTGTTGATATATTTTGCAGGTGAATATTTCGTGTTATGAGAAATGAGAGAAATGCTAGTTAGGATTTTTGTTTGAGACGTTTTATTTTATTTATATTTATTGCATTGGGTTTATGAGGTTGTTTTGCCTCCTTTTGGATATTTAGTTTAAATTAATTTGGGATTTAAATTTCAAGTTTGATTTGTTTATTTTGAACCGTAGAGTGACATCTCCGTCTTGACGATATTTCCGCTATCGTCATTCCTTCAATAAGTTGTTCTAATTTCTTTAATTTATGTATAATCGGACGGAGTGTTACAGTTGGTATCAGAGCAAATGATCCAAAAACTCTCATTGAGTTGCTACATATTCCATGGGAAATGTGTAGCTGTTGCATCTAGGATTATTAGTATCCTAGGCTTTAAGAAAAGTTCTTAGTGAGAGTAACTTGGGTAGGAAGAAAGCCTTGGGAGTTATTTTTGTTAAACGATGTGCTATATGTTTACCTTATGTGTTAGTTGGTAAGGTTTAGCAAGGACTAACGTTTTCGTTTTTGCAGAGTACCTCCAAGGTATTAATTAATTTGATGCCCGAAACAAAGTTGTATACATGTAGTCGTCGTATAGCGTATTTTCGTGTCGTTTCAAGTTTCGAGGACGAAACTTTCTTAAGGGGGAGTGTTTGTAACACCACGGATTTTTCGCTCATAATTTCTTCGACTTATTTTCCCTTATTTATTATTTTCCGTTAAATTTAGAATATTTTACTTCTTAAAAATATTATATCTTATGTTATTTGTTTTTCAACTTTTTAAATGTTGTATTTGTCAAATTTATTGGATTAGAAATTATATATATTCTACTATTTAAAAATGCGTGTTTGATCTAGTATTTTTATTTATTCGGTTTTTGCGCGTTTTGGACCGTTGCACGACTTTTTAACGTGAAGTTTTATGTTCCTAAAAGCTGTCCGCAAAATCAGAGATTTGAAGCATCGGAGAGGCTTGTTGACCACCTTCTAATCCTTTTGAAACCCCCCACCCTAATTACTCCTTATTACCCATTATGAAATCTCGTCATTTAAGTTTATAACCCATTTTAATCCTCACTTTGGGGGGCTGTAAACCGTCCATATTTTCAGTTTGTAACCCTCCTTGTTCACGCCATTTGAAGAGAGAGAAGAGTAAAGTTCATCCCGGATTTCCCTGTCACACCTTCACGAAAATGACGATATCTGGAGATCTAACCGTTGGATCGTCTTCAAATTTGTACAGCACGTTTAGGACATCTGGGCTTTCATTGTGACCGGAGCGATTTGGAATATGATATTTCAATTACCGGGAATCGTGATCGGAGCAGAGCAGTACATAGAGGAATTTATGATGTTCAAGAAGGAGAATGCAAGCAATTGGAGGTCTTCAAAGGTAACTAACGGTGACCCTAGATCGATTAGTATTTGTATAGGGATTATACTAGTTTTAATAGTTAAGTTGGGTTGGTATGATTTTAGGATTTTGGGTGGGGATAATTTATTGTTATATGTTTATTTTCATGTGCTAATCTATTTTATATTATGTCAAGATCGTGGTATCTATTGTAGTATGTTTTTGGAATTAATGTTAAAATTTTCTACCATTTATTTCTTTTTATGAGCACGAATCTATAAGTTGTAAGACTTGTATTATGATTGGATTTTTATTTGGATGGCGTGCGTCCTTACTGGTGTGGTTGTGTGCTTGAACATAATTGGTTTTGGTTGCTTGGTATTGCTTTCCCCCAAGCGTGTTGTAGATGTTGATCTTAGAATTTGCAGTTTAGTGGTCTAAGTAGTAGTATAGAAGGTTGGGTATACGACTTATGTATTGAGCATGCTTGAAGAAGATGTATGTGGTTTTGGTGATCATAACTTACACTGTTCTAGTGGTGCACTCTAGCTGCTTGTTGTTAGTTCTAGTAATTCGTTCTTTTAGTTTTGTTGTTGTACACTTGTACTATATAAGCTGTTGATGTTGTGTAGAGTTACTAATGTTTATGATTTTGATCTTCTTGTATATGTTTATATTATTTGTTTACTTAAGTCATAATGATGTGGATTTATGATTTTTTGTACTTGTTTTATGTTAGGTTTTTAGTTGATGTTTTTATTGAGTCGTTATACCTTGTTGTGTTATTTTTATAATGAGTAAAAATTATACTTTTGAGTTAGTATTATTATTACTATTATTTTCAGACGGGTTTTTATCGTGAATTGAAATTCTTGGGTTGCGATCCTAGATTTCTGCTGATTTGGTGTAAGGCCTTAAGGGCATCCGTGTAATTTGATGATTGAGTATTATTTTATTATCATTGTTTGAGAGCAAGATTATTCAGAGGGACGTAATCCCAAGGTGAAGAACAAGCAAACTAGGGGTGTTCACAAAAAATTGAAACCGAAAAACCGTACCGAAAAACCGGAAAACCGGTCAAAATGGGCGGTTACTGAACCGGAAATTTTGGGATTAAATGGTACGGTTACCGAACCGGTAAAATTCACAGTTAAACGGTATGGTTACTGTTATGATTTTTGAGCGAACGGTTAACCGAAAAACCGAAATAATTTTTTTCATTATTTTATTTTGTGAAACATTTTCCAACAACTACATTAATTCTAATATTTGTTACTGAGTAACAACAATTAGAGGGAGTATGAGATTATTGAAAAAATTTAGTACTAATTTAAACACTATAATTATGAAATGGAGTAAATTCTTAGTGTTATTATGTTTTCTATGGATTTATTATCCACTTTATAATATATTTTATATTAAAGTTTATATAATATTATAGTATATGCAAACAAAAATAGAAAATATATATTTACATTAAGTAAAATATAATAGTATAAATTGAATAACGGTTAATGGTTAACCGAAAAAACGTACCGAAAAAACGGTTAACCGCTTAGGCGGTAACCAGTCAAAACGGTTACGGTCACGGTTCGCAATAAGAGCGAACCAAAAATTTCGGTTAACGAACCGATATGTTGTTTCAGGACGGTTAACCACCCATGAACACCCCTAATGCAAACCATAGGACGTAATCCTAGGTATACCTTGGTTTTGTTGTCGTCCGAGAGGTCGTGGGGACGTAATCCTACACCGCATCGGGAGTATGGCCATTCTTAGACACAGGCAGTAGGGAACGTAACCCATAGGCTGTCTGGAGGTTGTCTCACATTACCATAGGAAGTGGGTTGTCCACTAGCGTTCAGCTCTCTCTCTCAAACTAATTATATTATTTTAATATTTTAAACTTTGATGGTTTATGGTAGACGTGGCCACGGTCCGGGCTGGGCCGGTTCAGGGCCGGTTCAAAGGCCGGGCCGGTTCAGCGAGGGAGGAACCTGAACTGGACCGCAAAGTAACCGGTCCGGTCCGGTTCAGGTTCAGGGCTAGGAAATGGCAAACCTGAACCGGTTTACAAGCGGTTCACTACGGTTCATTGGGCGGTCCAGTTTAGGTCGGTTCAGGGTCAGCCCACCGGTTCATACGAATCAAGCCCCAACCCCCAATCTTCCCCAAATGAAGCAACAACAACAAATAATGGCGATTTTTGCAGATTTTCACATCTCCAAAAATTTCATGACAAATTCATCCAATATATTCATTTACTTATTTGCTAAATCGCAAATCGAAAATTCGGAAAAACTCAGTCAGTCATGTAAATGTTCTAAACCTAGAATCACAAAACAATAAACACACAAAGTTCAAACACAAAAAAAACAAAAAAAAACAACAAATCCACCATTAATAATAGAAACAAATTAAGTAGACATTTAAACATGAAAATTGAAAAAAAAGAGGCATTTGTAGAGAGAGAAAGAAACCTGGAAGAAGTCTTGAGTCTTGACTCTTGAGTTGTTGAAGATGGTGAACAGGTGAAGGTTCTACCATGGCCGACCAAATTGAAGTTGTTGTAGTGTTGTTGTGATTTTTTTTTTGTACCGAATTGAATCTCAAAAACTCCACGAACCTGAAATTTGTGTTCTTGCTTTTTCTAAGGCATCGAAAATTCGAAACCCATCTGCAGTTTTGGCTTCTCTTGTGACTAAAAGAACTAAGCTTCATGAGTTGAAATGTTGAACTTTGAAGAAATTGAAGTGTGAAGATGGTGAAATTGGGTTTATGTGGAATTTACATTTAGGAATTGAGAATGGGCTTATTCCCTTATATCAGCATCTTTAACCGACCTAAAGTCATAAACAACGGCCCACAAGCCTTTACATTACCCATATAAATTTCATCCACCTAGATTTAGACCATGAATCCACAATTGTGATTGTGAACTTTTGCTGTTATTAAACGGGCTGCGAAATAGCCTTGAATCAGTTTATTTTTTTTTTTATATATTTTTGCATAGTCCAAATTTTTGGTATGTCATTAGTATATTGAACTTATTTATATATATATATGTATATATATATATATATATATGTATATATATATATATATATATGTATATATATATATATATATATGTATATATATATATATATATATATGTATATATATATATATATATATGTATATATATATATGTATATATATATATTCATAGTTTAAGCATGGGGAGACACATAGGGCTCCAAAGAAAATACAACTAATTATAAATTTTGAGAATAATTAAATAATAAAAAACGAGGAAAATGAACTATTGACGATAAATAAGAATATATAACAAATATTTCATTACAATAAAATTTACAATGTCGAAGTAACAATTTATAATATATAAGATTTTCTAATAAATATTTTCTTTATAATAAGAAGTTACAATATCCAAATATAAATACGCAATAAATAAGAATTTACAAATATGATAATTTCAGTACAATAAGAATTTATAGTATCTAATTCATTTACATTAAGAATTTACAATACAAATTTAAATGCTAACACAAATAAGAATTTACAATATATATGATTTACAAGAATAATAAAATTTTATATGTAATTCTTATAATCAAATTAATAAATTATTGGAAAACACCCCCCCCCTTTTGATGGGAGGGGGGGCTTGGACTTACATTTGAAAATTACAATATAATTTGGCAATTATATTGGAATTTTCAAGGAGTAAGCTGCCTACGTATCCCGAAGGAATCAAAGCCCACGTAGTTCTCTACGTACCTTATTTTATTTGAAGTCGTGGTTGACAGTTGAGTACTTGAGTAGTTGACTATTGTTCAAAGATCCGTATGTTCCCCTGCATTGGATGAACTAGATGATTCGGTTTCCATGAGCATCCAAGGATCATCTTCTTCTGCTTCATCTTCCCTTAATCCTTGCGTTCTTTTTTCGGCTTGATCCCAATCTTTCTTGCAAACGCAAATCTCGATGCTTTGTGGAGATAGACGAGATCTTTTTTCATCCAGCACTCTTCTACCTGCACTAAAAGCAGATTCCGAAGTAATAGTTGATGCTGGAATTGCAAGTATGTCGCTTGCAATTCTAGCCAAAAAAGGGAATTGATTTTCCTTAAGTTTCCACCATTTAAGAATGTGGAAATCTGCACCTGTTTCAAATTGATAGGACAAATAATCGTCTACCCCCGCGCAAGCGGATCCGAAGACACTAGTTTTTTGTTTCTTCAATATGTTAGTAATTAAAGAATCAAAGCGAACAGTATTTGCATGTCCGGAAGTTGGAACGAATTCGGGGTCATAAATCGAGACATAATGATCATGAAGTTCCTCCAAAAGGTGTCTACACTTCAAAACATAACTGCCAACATCATAAGAAACACCTAAACATTGATAATAGAAATTTAGCAAGTTTGATAGGCCATCAAGTTTAAGCGCTGGATCAAGTATACAAGCAACACCATAAATATACGGAAATTCACTAAAATATGCAAACCACTTTACCTTCATGCTATCAAGCACAACTTTGATTTCACTCACATCCAATTTCTCATTGATGGCATGTACCACCTTAATGCATTCTACGATTACCAAATGAATGTTGGGTTCATAAACCAAAGAAAATGTGTTAGTAGCATTGTGAAAAGATTTAAGAACATCCCGAACAAGCATTGCAACTGTCCAATGATAATCAGTAATCAACATATCTTCTTTCGAAACAACTTCATTATATAAAGGAGTCATAACATCACGATACCTGATTGCATCATTCAGCAGTTTATAAGTAGAGTTCCATCGTGTTGGAGTATCAAGAGACCACACCTTCTTCGGCAAGCCGAATTCCTTACACAATGCCATGTACCTCCTCTTAACCTGGTTTTTTCTTAGGACCCCCGACGATATTTCTAATGGGCTCTAATAAAGGTTGTAAACAAGCTATACCTTCTTGAACAGACAGGTTGAGTATATGAGCACAACATCTAACATGTAAGAATTGACCATCTAACATAAGCTTAAATGTACTTTCCTGCTTCAAGAAATCAATGGCCTTAGTGTTGGCCGTTGCATATCCATAGATAACGAAAATACTTTATCAAGCAAATGGTATTTCTTACAACACTCCTTTAAACGGGCTTTTATGTTGTACCCACTATGACTCTCGTCCATAAGCTCAAAAGCAATAATATGTTTCTGCAAAAACCACTCATCATCGATCCAATGGGCAGTAACACACATAAAGGATTCACCAAAACATGAGGTCCATGTGTCCGTTGTCAAGCTAATGCGACCGTTGAAGGTACGAAACATCTCTATCATATGACTTCTATAGAGATGAAATGCAGTTTGTGTGCGACGCTTAAGTGTGTTCCTAGGGACTTTCCTAAATGCTGGTTGCAAAGCAGTTCTATTGAAATATTCATATGCATCACTTTCCCCATGGTTGAACGGCAATTCATCAGTGATAACATATTTAGCAAATTCATCAATCATACGATCTCTATTGTAGGAGAAAGGCATACCCGCGCCGTGCATCCGACCAAAGATACCCGTGGAGTTGTGTCTCGTGTGTTTCGGTCCCCGCCACTCGCTAACATTCTCTCGCCGTAAGGCCATGTTTGTTGGTCAAATGACGACCCAAGGTCCCCGTTCCACCATCGTTCCTCCGGTTGTAAGTCGGTGGTGGGTTGACGCCCCGCATTCTTGCAAAGTTGACAAATGCACTTCCATTGTCTCGGTTCGTTGGTAGCAACTTTTTTCAAAGAATGGCCACACCCATGACACTTTTTTGTTCCTCGAGGTTGTGAGCCACCGGCTCCGTCGTCGTCGTCGTCGTTGCCCTCGTCGGTTTCACCGGCTTCATCTACGATATTTAAGTTAACATATATTTACTTATTGTCGATTAACATAATTAACATTAATTAGCTAAGTGCTAGTTTATTTACGTTCTTATTATGAATATTTATTATTGCAAAAACATTATTAATTAAACGAAATCACGATTAACTATCTTAATTTTTTCGATTAATAATCACAATTAACTAGCTTAGTGATAGTTTATTTACGTACTTATTATACATAATTATTATTGCTAAAACATTATTAATTTTAAAAAATAATGATTAAGTATCTTAATTATTTAAGATTAACATAATCACGATTAACTAGCTAAGTGTTATTTGAATTACATAATTGTTATTGCTTAAATCATTTTTATGTAACATAATCATGATTAATTATCCTAATCAATATCGATTAACATAATCACCATTACATAATTATTATTGCTAAAATATTATTAATGTATCATAATCATGATTAATTATCTAGATTGACTTAATTATCTACATTGACTATTAGAATAATCACAAATAAATTGCTAAGTGATAGTTGATTTGCTAATTATTGAACACTAACCCGGTTGTTGCATGTTTGAAGCCGATTGTTGTCGGTTGGGTGGCTGCACAAAAACTTCATTATCATCTAACAACTCATGTTCTAAATCTTGGATGAAATCGCTATTGTCGATGGACGGTGAATTAGATGAACCACCCCTTCGGCTACTTGAACCACCGCTCTTACCTCTTCCAGTTATATTTTTGAAAAATTTTGACATTTTTTTGGAGATAGAAAATAATAAAGTAAAAAAATAGTAAAGCAATAGCTTAAAGAACTAAAACTTAGCTAAGTAGACAACAGAAAGGCAAACAAGAAATTAAGATGTTTTGCAACAAATAAAGTTGGAAAGTAGGATATTTACGTAGTACTCAAAGAAGTAGAAAGAGAAGGTTGAGTATGCGAGATTGAAAGAATTTGAGAGTATGAGATTGAGATGCTGAGAATTGGGAAGAATGAGAATGGTCGAAGGAGGTATTTATAGGAATTTTTTGGGGGAAAATTTTTATTTTGAATTTCAATTTGGGTGGGGAAATCATGAAGTATGTTGGGAGATAGTTGATAATTGATGAATTGGCGTGAACGGATGATAATTCATCCGTTCGGTGTTATAATTGAGGAGCAAAAGCTGCAACCTACAAGCAACCTACAAGATAGAGTAGCAAACGCGGATGATAATTTATCCGTTAGTAGATATAATTGAGGAGCAACTCGCAAAATGAACGGGAGAGCTACATGATAATGATACCGAGATAGGCGGTAAAGCAAAAGCATGCATTCCGCAAATTAATTCACTAGTCATATCCAACAGTAACAAATAGGAACAACTTCTGTATATCATATGAATTCTCTTTTTTTTTTAAGCAAAGAATAGTTGCCCACTTGCCCCACCTCTACCACAGTTCATCACTGATCACTCCTTCCAACTTCATTTCCACTTGCAAACTTTTCTCTCTCCCTCTACAATTACAGTAGCTGCAGCTTTCCACCGAATTTTTTCTTTTTTCTTCTCTCTTTTAATCCTCATTCCTCTCCTTTCATCAACACCTAGGCTAGCTCTACTGTAGGCCATTTTTTTTGAAGTTTCGAACTTCAAAACAGCAGGAACCGACGAAGGCAGGAAGCTTGAGATGGGCGGTTCAGGTTGAAAGGGCGGTTCGAACGTGGGCTTGACATGGTGGTTCATTGGGCGGACTGGAGATAGCGGTTTAAGGGCGGGTTAGTATCGATCCCAAGAGCGGTTCAGGTTCAGGTTTGTGGGCGGGCCAATCCACGGTTCTTAACGGTCCAAGGTCCGGTTCTAAGGGTGGTCCGGTCCGGTTCTCCACCTCCACCACTTGACCCACGCCAACCCTGTCCAGTACACGGTCCTGGGCCGGTTCTGAACCGCTTTTTGGTGGTCTGTACCGGGCCGGGTCATCTTCGGTCCGGTCCAGGGCTGGGCCCAGTTCGACCCGCCCAATGGCCACCTCTAGTTTATGGTATTGATACTTGAGTTTATATATATAAGTTGTTTATCCATTTTGTTTATTTTGTTATCTTTACTCTATTTATTTTTAAGCATGTTGTATTACCTTTGTTTAAGTGTTTTATTTGGTTATTCGAAGTTTACTATTGAGATCTTTTTGTGTGACTTAATTATTAAGACTTTTATAACTCTTAAATGGATCCAAATTGGGTTGGGAGAGCTGTTAGTTACTCCCCACTGATTGTGGATGTTTGTTGATATATTTTGCAGGTGAATATTTCGTGTTATGAGAAATGAGAGAAAGGCTAGTTAGGATTTTTGTTTGAGACGTTTTATTTTATTTATATTTATTGCATTGGGTTTATGAGGTTGTTTTGCCTCCTTTTGGATATTTAGTTTAAATTAATTTGGGATTTAAATTTCAAGTTTGATTTGTTTATTTTGAACCGTAGAGTGACATCTCCGTCTTGACGATATTTCCGCTATCGTCATTCCTTCAATAAGTTGTTCTATTTTCTTTAATTTATGTATAATCGGACGGAGTGTTACAGTTGGTATCAGAGCAAAAGATCCAAAAACTCTCATTGAGTTGCTACATATTCTATAGAAAATGTGTAGCTGTTGCATCTAGGATTATTAGTCTCTTAGGCTTTAAGAAAAGTTCTTAATGAGAGTAACTTGGGTAGGAAGAAAGCCTTGGGAGTTATTTTTGTTAACCGATGTGCTATATGTTTACCTTATGTGTTAGTTGATAAGGTTTAGCAAGGACTAACGTTTTCGTTTTTGCAGAGTATCTCCAAGGCATTAATTAATTTGATGCCCGAAACAAAGTTGTATATATGTAGTCGTCGTATAGCGTATTTTCGTGTCGTTTCAAGTTTCGAGGACGAAACTTTCTTAAAGGGGAGTGTTTGTAACACCACGGATTTTTCGCTCATAATTTCTTCGACTTATTTTCCCTTAATTATTATTTTCCGTTAAATTTAGAATATTTTACTTCTTAAAAATATTATATCTTATATTATTTGTTTTTCAACTTTTTAAATGTTGTATTTGTCAAATTTATTGGATTAGAAATTATATATATTCTACTATTTAAAAATGTGTGTTTGATCTAGTATTTTTATTTATTCGGTTTTAGCGCGTTTTGGACCGTTGCACGACTTTTTAACGTGAAGTTTTATGTTCCTAAAAGCTGTCCACAAAATCAGAGATTTGAAGCATCGGAGAGGCTTGTTGACCACCTTCTAATCCTTTTGTAACCCCCCACCCTAATTACCCCTTATTGCCCATTATGAAATCTCGTCATTTAAGTTTATAACCCCTTTTAATCCTCACTTTGGGGGGCTGTAAACCGTCCATATTTTCAGTTTGTAACCCTCCTTGTTCACGCCATTTGAAGAGAGAGAAGAGTAAAGTTCATCCCGGATTTCTCTGTCACACCTTCACGAACATGACGATATCTGGAGATCTAACCGTTGGTTCGTCTTCCAATTTGGAAAGCACGTTTAGGACATCTGGGCCTTCATTGTGACCGGAGCGATTTGGAATATGAGATTTCAATTGCCGGGAATCGTGATCGGAGCAGAGCAGCACATAGAGGAATTTATGATGTTCAAGAAGGAGAATGCAAGCAATTGGAAGTCTTCAAAGGTAACTAACGGTGACCCTAGATCGATTAGTATTTTTATAGGGATTATACTAGTTTTAATAGTTAAGTTGGGTTGGTATGATTTTAGGATTTTGGGTGGGGATAATTTATTGTTATATGTTTATTTTCATGTGCTAATCTATTTTGTATTATGTCAAGATCGTGGTATCTATTGTAGTATGTTTTTGGAATTCATGTTAAAATTTTCTACCATTTATTTCTTTTTATGAGCACGAATCTATAAGTTGTAAGACTTGTATTATGGTTGGATTTTTATTTGGCTGGCGTGCGTCCTTAGTGGTGTGGTTGTGTGCTTGAACATAATTGGTTTTGGTTGCTTGGTATTGCTTTCCCCCAAGCGTGTTGTAGATGTTGATCTTAGAATTTGCAGTTTAGTGGCCTAAGTAGTAGTATGGAAGGTTGGGTATATGAATTACGTATTGAGCATGCTTGAAGAAGATGTATGTGGTTTTGGTGATCATAACTTACACTGTTCTAGTGGTGCACTCTAGCTGCTTGTTGTTAGTTCTAGTAATTCGTTCTTTCTTTCTTTCTTTTAGTTTTGTTGTTGTACACTTGTACTATATAAGCTGTTGATGTTGTGTAGAGTTACTAATGTTTATGATTTTGATCTTCTTGTATATGTTTATATTATTTGTTTACTTAAGTCATAATGATGTGGATTTATGATTTTTTGTACTTGTTTTATGTTAGGTTTTTAGTTGATGTTTTTCTTGAGTCGTTATACCTTGTTGTGTTATTTTTATAATGAGTAAAAATTATAATTTTGAGTTAGTATTATTATTACTATTATTTTCAGACGGGTTTTTATCGTGAATTGAAATTCTTGGGTTGCGATCCTAGATTTTTGTTGATTTGGTGTAAGGCCTTAAGGGCATCCGTGTAATTTGATGATTGAGTATTATTTTATTATCATTGTTTGAGAGAAAGATTATCCAGAGGGACGTAATCCCAAGGTGAAGAACATGCAAACCATAGGACGTAATCCTAGGTATACCTTGGTTTTGTTGTCGTCCGAGAGGTCATGGGGACGTAATCCTACACCGCATCGGGAGTATGGCCATTCTTAGACACAGGCAGTAGGGAACGTAACCCATAGGGGTGTCTAGAGGTTGTCTCACATTACCATAGGAAGTGGGTTGTCCACTAGCGTTCGGCTCTCTCTCTCAAACTAATTATATTATTTTAATATTTTAAACTTTGATGGTTTATGGTATTGATACTTGAGTTTATATATATAAGTTGTTTATCCATTTTGTTTATTTTGTTATCTTTACTCTATTTATTTTTAAACATGTTGTAATATCTTTGTTTAAGTGTTTTACTTGGTTATTCGAAGTTTACTATTGAGATGTTTTTGTGTGACTTAATTATTAAGACTTTTATAACTCTTATATGGATCCTAATTGGGCTGGGAGAGCTGTTAGTTACTCCCCACTGAATGTTGATGTTTGTTGATATATTTTGCAGGTGAATATATTTCGTGTTATGAGAAATGAGAGAAAGGCTAGTTAGGATTTTTGTTTGAGACGTTTTATTTTATTTATATTTATTGCATTGGGTTTATGAGGTTGTTTTGCCTCCTTTTGGATATTTAGTTTAAATTAATTTGGGATTTAAATTTCAAGTTTGATTTGTTTATTTTGAACCGTAGAGTGACATCTCCGTCTTGACGATATTTCCGCTATCGTCATTCCTTTAATAAGTTGTTCTATTTTCTTTAATTTATGTATAATCGGACGGAGTGTTACAGTTGGTATCAGAGCAAATGATCCAAAAACTCTCATTGAGTTGCTACATATTCCATAGAAAATGTGTAGCTGTTGCATCTAGGATTATTAGTCTCTTAGGCTTTAAGAAAAGTTCTTAATGAGAGTAACTTGGGTAGGAAGAAAGCCTTGGGAGTTATTTTTGTTAACCGATGTGCTATATGTTTACCTTATGTGTTAGTTGATAAGGTTTAGCAAGGACTAACGTTTTCGTTTTTGCAGAGTACCTCCAAGGCATTAATTAATTTGATGCCCGAAACAAAGTTGTATATATGTAGTCGTCGTATAGCGTATTTTCGTGTCGTTTCAAGTTTCGAGGACGAAACTTTCTTAAGGGGGAGTGTTTGTAACACCACGGATTTTTCGCTCATAATTTCTTCGACTTATTTTCCCTTAATTATTATTTTCCGTTAAATTTAGAATATTTTACTTCTTAAAAATATTATATCTTATATTATTTGTTTTTCAACTTTTTAAATGTTGTATTTGTCAAATTTATTGGATTAGAAATTATATATATTCTACTATTTAAAAATGTGTGTTTGATCTAGTATTTTTATTTATTCGGTTTTAGCGCGTTTTGGACCGTTGCACGACTTTTTAACGTGAAGTTTTATGTTCCTAAAAGCTGTCCACAAAATCAGAGATTTGAAGCATCGGAGAGGCTTGTTGACCACCTTCTAATCCTTTTGTAACCCCCCACCCTAATTACCCCTTATTGCCCATTATGAAATCTCGTCCTTTAAGTTTATAAACCCTTTTAATCCTCACTTTGGGGGGCTGTAAACCGTCCATATTTTCAGTTTGTAACCCTCCTTGTTCACGCCATTTGAAAGAGAGAGAAGAGTAAAGTTCATCCCGGATTTCTCTGTCACACCTTCACGAACATGACGATATCTGGAGATCTAACCGTTGGTTCGTCTTCCAATTTGGAAAGCACGTTTAGGACATCTGGGCCTTCATTGTGACCGGAGCGATTTGGAATATGAGATTTCAATTGCCGGGAATCGTGATCGGAGCAGAGCAGGCACATAGAGGAATTTATGATGTTCAAGAAGGAGAATGCAAGCAATTGGAAGTCTTCAAAGGTAACTAACGGTGACCCTAGATCGATTAGTATTTGTATAGGGATTATACTAGTTTTAATAGTTAAGTTGGGTTGGTATGATTTTAGGATTTTGGGTGGGGATAATTTATTGTTATATGTTTATTTTCATGTGCTAATCTATTTTGTATTATGTCAAGATCGTGGTATCTATTGTAGTATGTTTTTGGAATTCATGTTAAAATTTTCTACCATTTATTTCTTTTTATGAGCACGAATCTATAAGTTGTAAGACTTGTATTATGGTTGGATTTTTATTTGGCTGGCGTGCGTCCTTAGTGGTGTGGTTGTGTGCTTGAACATAATTGGTTTTGGTTGCTTGGTATTGCTTTCCCCCAAGCGTGTTGTAGATGTTGATCTTAGAATTTGCAGTTTAGTGGCCTAAGTAGTAGTATGGAAGGTTGGGTATATGAATTACGTATTGAGCATGCTTGAAGAAGATGTATGTGGTTTTGGTGATCATAACTTACCTTTGTTCTAGTGGTGCACTCTAGCTGCTTGTTGTTAGTTCTAGTAATTCGTTCTTTCTTTCTTTCTTTTAGTTTTGTTGTTGTACACTTGTACTATATAAGCTGTTGATGTTGTGTAGAGTTACTAATGTTTATGATTTTGATCTTCTTGTATATGTTTATATTATTTGTTTACTTAAGTCATAATGATGTGGATTTATGATTTTTTGTACTTGTTTTATGTTAGGTTTTTAGTTGATGTTTTTCTTGAGTCGTTATACCTTGTTGTGTTATTTTTATAATGAGTAAAAATTATAATTTTGAGTTAGTATTATTATTACTATTATTTTCGAGACGGGTTTTTATCGTGAATTGAAATTCTTGGGTTGCGATCCTAGATTTTTGTTGATTTGGTGTAAGGCCTTAAGGGCATCCGTGTAATTTGATGATTGAGTATTATTTTATTATCATTGTTTGAGAGAAAGATTATCCAGAGAGACGTAATCCCAAGGTGAAGAACATGCAAACCATAGGACGTAATCCTAGGTATACCTTGGTTTTGTTGTCGTCCGAGAGGTCATGGGGACGTAATCCTACACCGCATCGGGAGTATGGCCATTCTTAGACACAGGCAGTAGGGAACGTAACCCATAGGCTGTCTAGAGGTTGTCTCACATTACCATAGGAAGTGGGTTGTCCACTAGCGTTCAGCTCTCTCTCTCAAACTAATTATATTATTTTAATATTTTAAACTTTGATGGTTTATGGTATTGATACTTGAGTTTATATATATAAGTTGTTTATCCATTTTGTTTATTTTGTTATCTTTACTCTATTTATTTTTAAACATGTTGTAATATCTTTGTTTAAGTGTTTTACTTGGTTATTCGAAGTTTACTATTGAGATGTTTTTGTGTGACTTAATTATTAAGACTTTTATAACTCTTATATGGATCCTAATTGGGATTGGGGAGAAGTTGTTAGTTACTCCCCACTGAATGTTGATGTTTGTTGATATATTTTGCAGGTGAATATATTTCGTGTTATGAGAAATGAGAGAAAGGCTAGTTAGGATTTTTGTTTGAGACGTTTTATTTTATTTATATTTATTGCATTGGGTTTATGAGGTTGTTTTGCCTCCTTTTGGATATTTAGTTTAAATTAATTTGGGATTTAAA
This sequence comes from Beta corolliflora, assembly GCA_947648045.1. Lineage (NCBI taxonomy): Eukaryota > Viridiplantae > Streptophyta > Magnoliopsida > Caryophyllales > Amaranthaceae > Beta > Beta corolliflora. Next base: position 280,137 of record CANSZD010000381.1, read on the forward strand.
TTTCAAGTTTGATTTGTTTATTTTGAACCGTAGAGTGACATCTCCGTCTTGACGATATTTCCGCTATCGTCATTCCTTTAATAAGTTGTTCTATTTTCTTTAATTTATGTATAATCGGACGGAGTGTTACAGTTGGTATCAGAGCAAATGATCCAAAAACTCTCATTGAGTTGCTACATATTCCATAGAAAATGTGTAGCTGTTGCATCTAGGATTATTAGTCTCTTAGGCTTTAAGAAAAGTTCTTAATGAGAGTAACTTGGGTAGGAAGAAAGCCTTGGGAGTTATTTTTGTTAACCGATGTGCTATATGTTTACCTTATGTGTTAGTTGATAAGGTTTAGCAAGGGACTAACGTTTTCGTTTTGCAGAGTACCTCCAAGGCATTAATTAATTTGATGCCCGAAACAAAGTTGTATATATGTAGTCGTCGTATAGCGTATTTTCAGTATCGTTTCAAGTTTCGAGGACGAAACTTTCTTAAGGGGGAGTGTTTGTAACACCACGGATTTTTCGCTCATAATTTCTTCGACTTATTTTCCCTTAATTATTATTTTCCGTTAAATTTAGAATATTTTACTTCTTAAAAATATTATATCTTATATTATTTGTTTTTCAACTTTTTAAATGTTGTATTTGTCAAATTTATTGGATTAGAAATTATATATATTCTACTATTTAAAAATGTGTGTTTGATCTAGTATTTTTATTTATTCGGTTTTAGCGCGTTTTGGACCGTTGCACGACTTTTTAACGTGAAGTTTTATGTTCCTAAAAGCTGTCCACAAAATCAGAGATTTGAAGCATCGGAGAGGCTTGTTGACCACCTTCTAATCCTTTTGTAACCCCCACCCTAATTACCCCTTATTGCCCATTATGAAATCTCGTCCTTTAAGTTTATAACCCCTTTTAATCCTCACTTTGGGGGGCTGTAAACCGTCCATATTTTCAGTTTGTAACCCTCCTTGTTCACGCCATTTGAAGAGAGAGAAGAGTAAAGTTCATCCCGGATTTCTCTGTCACACCTTCACGAACATGACGATATCCGGAGATCTAACCGTTGGTTCGTCTTCCAATTTGGAAAGCACGTTTAGGACATCTGGGCCTTCATTGTGACCGGAGCGATTTGGAATATGAGATTTCAATTGCCGGGAATCGTGATCGGAGCAGAGCAGCACATAGAGGAATTTATGATGTTCAAGAAGGAGAATGCAAGCAATTGGAAGTCTTCAAAGGTAACTAACGGTGACCCTAGATCGATTAGTATTTGTATAGGGATTATACTAGTTTTAATAGTTAAGTTGGGTTGGTATGATTTTAGGATTTTGGGTGGGGATAATTTATTGTTATATGTTTATTTTCATGTGCTAATCTATTTTGTATTATGTCAAGATCGTGGTATCTATTGTAGTATGTTTTTGGAATTCATGTTAAAATTTTCTACCATTTATTTCTTTTTATGAGCACGAATCTATAAGTTGTAAGACTTGTATTATGGTTGGATTTTTATTTGGCTGGCGTGCGTCCTTAGTGGTGTGGTTGTGTGCTTGAACATAATTGGTTTTGGTTGCTTGGTATTGCTTTCCCCCAAGCGTGTTGTAGATGTTGATCTTAGAATTTGCAGTTTAGTGGCCTAAGTAGTAGTATGGAAGGTTGGGTATATGAATTACGTATTGAGCATGCTTGAAGAAGATGTATGTGGTTTTGGTGATCATAACTTACACTGTTCTAGTGGTGCACTCTAGCTGCTTGTTGTTAGTTCTAGTAATTCGTTCTTTCTTTCTTTCTTTTAGTTTTGTTGTTGTACACTTGTACTATATAAGCTGTTGATGTTGTGTAGAGTTACTAATGTTTATGATTTTGATCTTCTTGTATATGTTTATATTATTTGTTTACTTAAGTCATAATGATGTGGATTTATGATTTTTTGTACTTGTTTTATGTTAGGTTTTTAGTTGATGTTTTTCTTGAGTCGTTATACCTTGTTGTGTTATTTTTATAATGAGTAAAAATTATAATTTTGAGTTAGTATTATTATTACTATTATTTTCAGACGGGTTTTTATCGTGAATTGAAATTCTTGGGTTGCGATCCTAGATTTTTGTTGATTTGGTGTAAGGCCTTAAGGGCATCCGTGTAATTTGATGATTGAGTATTATTTTATTATCATTGTTTGAGAGAAAGATTATCCAGAGGGACGTAATCCCAAGGTGAAGAACATGCAAACCATAGGACGTAATCCTAGGTATACCTTGGTTTTGTTGTCGTCCGAGAGGTCATGGGGACGTAATCCTACACCGTATCGGGAGTATGGCCATTCTTAGACACAGGCAGTAGGGAACGTAACCCATAGGCTGTCTAGAGGTTGTCTCACATTACCATAGGAAGTGGGTTGTCCACTAGCGTTCAACTCTCTCTCTCTCAAACTAATTATATTATTTTAATATTTTAAACTTTGATGGTTTATGGTATTGATACTTGAGTTTATATATATAAGTTGTTTATCCATTTTGTTTATTTTGTTATCTTTACTCTATTTATTTTTAAACATGTTGTAATATCTTTGTTTAAGTGTTTTATTTGGTTATTCGAAGTTTACTATTGAGATGTTTTTGTGTGACTTAATTATTAAGACTTTTATAACTCTTATATGGATCCTAATTGGGCTGGGAGAGCTGTTAGTTACTCCCCACTGAATGTGGATGTTTGTTGATATATTTTGCAGGTGAATATATTTCGTGTTATGAGAAATGAGAGAAAGGCTAGTTAGGATTTTTGTTTGAGACGTTTTATTTTATTTATATTTATTGCATTGGGTTTATGAGGTTGTTTTGCCTCCTTTTGGATATTTAGTTTAAATTAATTTGGGATTTAAATTTCAAGTTTGATTTGTTTATTTTGAACCGTAGAGTGACATCTCCGTCTTGACGATATTTCCGCTATCGTCATTCCTTTAATAAGTTGTTCTATTTTCTTTAATTTATGTATAATCGGATGAAGTGTTACAGTTGGTATCAGAGCAAATGATCCAAAAACTCTCATTGAGTTGCTACATATTCCATGGGAAATGTGTAGCTGTTGCATCTAGGATAATTAGTATCTTAGGCTTTAAGAAAAGTTCTTAGTGAGAGTAACTTGGGTAGGAAGAAAGCCTTGGGAGTTATTTTTGTTAACCGATGTGCTATATGTTTACCTTATGTGTTAGTTGGTAAGGTTTAGCAAGGATTAACGTTTTCGTTTTTGCAGAGTACCTCCAAGGCATTAATTAATTTGATACCCGAAACAAAGTTGTATATATGTAGTCGTCGTATAGCGTATTTTCGTGTCGTTTCAAGTTCCGAGGACGAAACTTTCTTAAGGGGGAGTGTTTGTAACACCACAGATTTTTCGGTCATAATTTCTTCGACTTATTTTCCCTTAATTATTATTTTCCGTTAAATTTAAAATATTTTACTTCTTAAAAATATTATATCTTATGTTATTTGTTTTTCAACTTTTTAAATGTTGTATTTGTCAAATTTATTGGATTAGAAATTATATATATTCTACTATTTAAAAATGCGTGTTTGATCTAATATTTTTATTTATTCGGTTTTAGTGCGTTTTGGACCGTTGCACGACTTTTTAACGTGAAGTTTTATGTTCCTAAAAGCTGTCCACAAAATCAGAGATTTGAAGCATCAGAGAGGCTTGTTGACCACCTTCTAATCCTTTTGTAACCCCCAACCCTAATTACCCCTTATTGCCCATTATGAAATCTCGTCATCCCCTTTTAATCCTCACTTTGGGGGGCTGTAAACCGTCCATATTTTCAGTTTGTAACCCTCCTTGTTCACGCCATTTGAAGAGAGAGAAGAGTAAAGTTCATCCCGGATTTTTCCTGTCACAGTTTCACGAAAATGACGATATCTGGAGATCTACCAGTTGGATCGTCTTTAAATTTGGACAGCACGTTTAGGACGTCTGGGGCTTCATTGTTACCGGAGCAATTTGGAATATGAGATTTCAATTGCCGGGAATCGTTATTGGAGCAGAGCAGCACATAGAGGAATTTATGATGTTCAAGAAGGAGAATGCAAGCAATTGGAGGTCTTCAAAGGTAACTAACGGTGACCCTAGATCGATTAGTATTTGTATAGGGAGTATACTAGTTTTAATAGTTAAGTTGGGTTGGTATGATTTTAGGATTTTGGGTGGGGATAATTTATTGATATATGTTTATTTTCATGTGCGACTCTATTTTGTATTATGTCAAGATCGTGGTATCTATTGTAGCATGTTTTTGGAATTCATGTTAAAATTTTCTACCATTTATTTCTTTTTATGAGCACGAATCTATAAGTTGTAAGACTTGTATTATGGTTGGATTTTTATTTGGCTGGCGTGCGTCCTTAGTGGTGTCGTTGTGTGCTTGAACATAATTGGTTTTGGTTGCTTGGTATTGCTTTCCCCCAAGCGTGTTGTAGATGTTGATCTTAGGATTTGCAGTTTAGTGGCCTAAGTAGTAGTATGGAAGGTTGGGTATATGACTTACGTATTGAGCATGCTTGAAGAAGATGTATGTGGTTTTGGTGATCATAACTTACACTGTTCTAGTGGTGCACTCTAGCTGCTTGTTGTTAGTTCTAGTAACTCGTTCTTTCTTTCTTTTAGTTTTGTTGTTGTACACTTGTACTATATAAGTTGTTGATGTTGTGTAGAGTTACTAATGTTTATGATTTTGATCTTCTTGTATATGTTTATATTATTTGTTTACTTAAGTCATAATGATGTGGATTTATGATTTTTTGTACTTGTTTTATGTTAGGTTTTTAGTTGATCTTTTTCTTGAGTCGTTATACCTTGTTGTGTTATTTTTATAATGAGTAAAAATTATACTTTTGAGTTAGTATTATTATTACTATTATTTTCAGACGGGTTTTTATCGTGAATTGAAATTCTTGGGTTGCGATCCTAGATTTTTGTTGATTTGGTGTAAGGCCTTAAGGGCATCCGTGTAATTTGATGATTGAGTATTATTTTATTATCATTGTTTGAGAGAAAGATACTCCAGAGGGACGTAATCCCAAGGTGAAGAACATGCAAACCATAGGACGTAATCCTAGGTATAACTTGGTTTTGTTGTCGTCCGAGAGGTCATGGGGACGTAATCCTACACCGCATCGGGAGTATGGCCATTCTTAGACACAGGCAGTAGGGAACGTAACCCATAGGTTGTCTGGAGGTTGTCTCACATTACCATAGGAAGTGGGTTGTCCACTAGCGTTCAACTCTCTCTCTCTCAAACTAATTATATTATTTTAATATTTTAAACTTTGATGGTTTATGGTATTGATACTTGAGTTTATATATATAAGTTGTTTATCCATTTTGTTTATTTTGTTATCTTTACTCTATTTATTTTTAAACATGTTGTATTATCTTTGTTTAAGTGTTTTATTTGGTTATTCGAAGTTTACTATTGAGATGTTTTTGTGTGACTTAATTATTAAGACTTTTATAACTCTTATATGGATCCTAATTGGGCTGGGAGAGCTGTTAGTTACTCCCCACTGAATGTGGATGTTTGTTGATATATTTTGCAGGTGAATATTTCGTGTTATGAGAAATGAGAGAAAGGCTAGTTAGGATTTTTATTTGAGACGTTTTATTTTATTTATATTTATTGCATTGGGTTTATGAGGTTGTTTTGCCTCCTTTTGGATATTTAGTTTAAATTAATTTGGGATTTAAATTTCAAGTTTGATTTGTTTATTTTGAACCGTAGAGTGACATCTCCGTCTTGACGATATTTCCGCTATCGTCATTCCTTCAATAAGTTGTTCTATTTTCTTTAACTTATGTATAATCGGATGGAGTGTTACAGTTGGTATCAGAGCAAATGATCCAAAAACTCTCATTGAGTTGCTACATATTCCATGGGAAATGTGTAGCTGTTGCATCTAGGATAATTAGTATCTTAGGCTTTAAGAAAAGTTCTTAGTGAGAGTAACTTGGGTAGGAAGAAAGCCTTGGGAGTTATTTTTGTTAACCGATGTGCTATATGTTTACCTTATGTGTTAGTTGGTAAGGTTTAGCAAGGACTAATGTTCTCGTTTTTGCAGAGTACCTCCAAGGCATTAATTAATTTGATGCCCGAAACAAAGTTGTATATATGTAGTCGTCGTATAGCGTATTTTCGTGTCGTTTCAAGTTTCGAGGATGAAACTTTCTTAAGGGGGAGTGTTTGTAACACCACAGATTTTTCGCTCATAATTTCTTCGACTTATTTTCCCTTAATTATTATTTTTCAGTTAAATTTAGAATATTTTACTTCTTAAAAATATTATATCTTATGTTTTTTGTTTTTCAACTTTTTAAATGTTGTATTTGTCAAATTTATTGGATTAGAAATTATATATATTCTACTATTTAAAAATGCGTGTTTGATCTAATATTTTTATTTATTCGGTTTTAGTGCGTTTTGGACCGTTGCAAGACTTTTTAACGTGAAGTTTTATGTTCCTAAAAGCTGTCCACAAAATCAGAGATTTGAAGCATCAGAGAGGCTTGTTGACCACCTTCTAATCCTTTTGTAACCCCCACCCTAATTACCCCTTATTGCCCATTATGAAATCTCGTCATTTAAGTTTATAACCCCTTTTAATCCTCACTTTGGGGGGCTGTAAACCGTCCATATTTTATGTTTGTAACCCTCCTTGTTCACGCCATTTGAAGAGAGAGAAGAGTAAAGTTCATCCCGGATTTTCCTGTCACAGTTTCACGAAAATGACGATATCTGGAGATCTACCCGTTGGATCGTCTTTAAATTTGGACAGCACGTTTAGGACGTCTGAGGCTTCATTGTTACTGGAGCGATTAAGAATATGAGATTTCAATTGCCGGGAATCGTTATTGGAGCAGAGCAGCACATAGAGGAATTTATGATGTTCAAGAAGGAGAATGCAAGCAATTGGAGGTCTTCAAAGTTAACTAACGGTGACCCTAGATCGATTAGTATTTGTATAGGGAGTATACTAGTTTTAATAGTTAAGTTGGGTTGGTATGATTTTAGGATTTTGGGTGGGGATAATTTATTGATATATGTTTATTTTCAAGTGCTAATCTATTTTGTATTATCTCAAGATCGTGGTATCTATTGTAGCATGTTTTTGGAATTCATGTTAAAATTTTCTACCATTTATTTCTTTTTATGAGCACGAATCTATAAGTTGTAAGACTTGTATTATGGTTGGATTTTTATTTGGTTGGCGTGCGTCCTTACTGGTGTGGTTGTGTGCTTGAACATAATTGGTTTTGGTTGCTTGGTATTGCTTTCCCCCAAGCGTGTTGTAGATGTTGATCTTAGGATTTGCAGTTTAGTGGCCTAAGTAGTAGTATGGAAGGTTGGGTATATGACTTACGTATTGAGCATGCTTGAAGAAGATGTATGTGGTTTTTGTGATCATAACTTACACTGTTCTAGTGGTGCACTCTAGCTGCTTGTTGTTAGTTCTAGTAATTCGTTCTTTCTTTCTTTCTTTTAGTTTTGTTGTTGTACACTTGTACTATATAAGCTGTAGATGTTGTGTAGAGTTACTAATGTTTATATTTTTGATCTTCTTGTATATGTTTATATTATTTGTTTACTTAAGTCATAATGATGTGGATTTATGATTTTTTGTACTTGTTTTATGTTAGGTTTTTAGTTGATGTTTTTCTTGAGTCGTTATACCTTGTTGTGTTATTTTTATAATGAGTGAAAATTATACTTTTGAGTTAGTATTATTATTACTATTATTTTCAGACGGGTTTTTATCGTGAATTGAAATTCTTGGGTTGCGATCCTAGATTTCTGCTGATTTGGTGTAAGGCCTTAAGGGCATCCGTGTAATTTGATGATTGAGTATTATTTTATAATTATTGTTTGAGAGCAAGATTATCCGGAGGGAAGTAATCCCAAGGTGAAGAACATGCAAACCATAGGACGTAATCCTAGGTATACCTTGGTTATGTTGTCGTCCGAGAGGTCGTGGGGACGTAATCCTACACCGCATCGGGAGTATGGCCATTCTTAGACACAGGCAGTAAGGAACGTAACCCATAGGCTGTCTGGAGGTTGTCTCACATTACCATAGGAAGTGGGTTGTCCACTAGCGTTCAGCTCTCTCTCTCTCAAACTAATTATATTATTTTAATATTTTAAACTTTGATGGTTTATGGTATTGATACTTGAGTTTATATATATAAGTTGTTTATCCATTTTGTTTATTTTGTTATCTTTACTCTATTTATTTTTAAGCATGTTGTATTATCTTTGTTTAAGTGTTTTATTTGGTTATTCGAAGTTTACTAGTGAGATCTTTTTGTGTGACTTAATTATTAAGACTTTTATAACTCTTATATGGATCCTAATTGGGCTGGGAGAGCTGTTAGTTACTCCCCACTGATTGTGGATGTTTGTTGATATATTTTGCAGGTGAATATTTCGTGTTATGAGAAATGAGAGAAAGGCTAGTTAGGATTTTTGTTTGAGACGTTTTATTTTATTTATATTTATTGCATTGGGTTTATGAGGTTGTTTTGCCTCCTTTTTGATATTTAGTTTAAATTAATTTGGGATTTAAATTTCAAGTTTGATTTGTTTATTTTGAACCGTAGAGTGACATCTCCGTCTTGACGATATTTCCGCTATCGTCATTCCTTCAGTAAGTTGTTCTATTTTCTTTAATTTATGTATAATCGGACGGAGTGTTACAGTTGGTATCGGAGCAAATGATCCAAAAACTCTCATTGAGTTGCTACATGTTCCATGGGAAATGTGTAGGTGTTGCATCTAGGATTATTAGTATCTTAGGCTTTAAGAAAAGTTCTTAGTGACAGTAACTTGGGTAGGAAGAAAGCCTTGGGAGTTATTTTTGTTAACCGATGTGCTATATGTTTACCTTATGTGTTAGTTGGTAAGGTTTAGCAAGGACTAACGTTTTCGTTTTTGCAGAGTACCTCCAAGGCATTAATTAATTTGATGCCCGAAACAAAGTTGTATATATGTAGTCGTCGTATAGCGTATTTTCGTGTCGTTTAAAGTTTCGAGGACGAAACTTTCTTAAGGGGGAGTGTTTGTAACACCACTGATTTTTCGCTCATAATTTCTTCGACTTATTTTCCCTTAATTATTATTTTCCATTAAATTTAGAATATTTTACTTCTTAAAAATATTATATCTTATGTTATTTGTTTTTCTACTTTATAAATGCTGTATTTGTCAAATTTATTAGATTAGAAATTATATATATTCTACTATTTAAAAATGCGTGTTTGATCTAGTATTTTTATTTATTCGGTTTTTGCGCGTTTTGGACCGTTGCACGACTTTTTAACGTGAAGTTTTATGTTCCTAAAAGCTGTCCACAAAATCAGAGATTTGAAGCATCGGAGAGGCTTGTTGACCACCTTCTAATCCTTTTGTAACCCCCCACCCTAATTACCCTTTATTGCCCATTATGAAATCTCGTCATTTAAGTTTATAACCCCTTTTAATCCTCACTTTGGGGGGCTGTAAACCGTCCATATTTTCAGTTTGTAACCCTCCTTGTTCACGCCATTTGAAGAGAGAGAAGAGTAAAGTTCATCCCGGATTTCCCTGTAACACCTTCACGAACATGACGATATCTGGAGATCTAACCGTTGGATCGTCTTCAAATTTGGACAGCACGTTTAGGACATCTGGGCCTTCATTGTGACCAGAGAGATTAGTAATATGAGATTTCAATTGCCGGTAACCGTGATCGGAGCAGAGCAGCACATAGAGGAATTTATGATGTTCAAGAAGGAGAATGCAAGCAATTGGAGGTCTTCAAAGGTAACTAACGGTGGCCCCAGATCGATTATTATTTGTATAGGGATTATACTAGTTTTAATAGTTAAGTTGGGTTGGTATGATTTTAGGATTTTGGATGGGGATAATTTATTGTTATATGTTTATTTTCATGTGCTAATCTATTTTGTATTATGTCAAGATCGTGGTATCTATTGTAGTATGTTTTTGGAATTCATGTTAAAATTTTCTACCATTTATTTCTTTTTATGAGCACGAATCTATAGGTTGTAAGACTTGTATTATGGTTGGATTTTTTTTTGGATGGCGTGCGTCCTTACTGGTGTGGTTGTGTGCTTGAACATAATTGGTTTTGGTTGCTTGGTATTGCTTTCCCCCAAGCGTGTTGTAGATGTTGATCTTAGGATTTGCAGTTTAGTGGCCTAAGTAGTAGTATGGAAGGTTGGGTATATGACTTACGTATTGAGCATGCTTGAAGAAGATGTATGTGGTTTTGGTGATCATAACTTTCACTGTTCTAGTGGTGCACTCTAGCTGCTTGTTGTTAGTTCTAGTAATTCGTTCTTTCTTTCTTTCTTTTAGTTTTGTTGTTGTACACTTGTACTATATAAGCTGTGATGTTGTGTAGAGTTACTAATGTTTATGATTTTGATCTTCTTGTATATGTTTATATTATTTGTTTACTTAAGTCATAATGATGTGGATTTATGATTTTTTGTACTTGTTTTATGTTAGGTTTTTAGTTGATGTTTTTCTTGAGTCGTTATACCTTGTTGTGTTATTTTTATAATGAGTGAAAATTATACTTTTGAATTAGTATTATTATTACTATTATTTTCAGACGGGTTTTTATCGTGAATTGAAATTCTTGGGTTGCGATCCTAGATTTCTGCTGATTTGGTGTAAGGCCTTAAGGGCATCCGTGTAATTTGATGATTGAGTATTATTTTATTATTATTGTTTGAGAGCAAGATTATCCGGAGGGACGTAATCCCAAGGTGAAGAACATGCAAACCATAGGACGTAATCCTAGGTATAGCTTGGTTTTGTTGTCGTCCGAGAGTGGGGACGTAATCCTACACCGCATCGGGAGTATGGTCATTCTTAGACACAGGCAGTAGGGAACGTAACCCATAGGCTGTCTGGAGGTTGTCTCACATTACCATAGGAAGTGGATTGTCCACTAGCGTTCAGTTCTCTCCCTCAAACTAATTATATTATCTTAATATTTTAAACTTTGATGGTTTATGGTATTGATACTTGAGTTTATATATATAAGTTGTTTATCCATTTTGTTTATTTTGTTATCATTACTCTATTTATTTTTAAGCATGTTGTATTATCTTTGTTTAAGTGTTTTATTTGGTTATTCGAAGTTTACTATTGAGATCTTTTTGTGTGACTTATTTATTAAGACTTTTATAACTCTTATATGGATCCTAATTGGGCTGGGAGAGCTGTTAGTTACTCCCCACTGATTGTGGATGTTTGTTGATATATTTTGCAGGTGAATATTTCGTGTTATGGGAAATGAGAGAAAGGCTAGTTTGGATTTTGTTTGAGACGTTTTATTTTATTTATATTTATTGCATTGGGTTTATGAGGTTGTTTTGCCTCCTTTTGGATATTTAGTTTAAATTAATTTGGGATTTAAATTTCAAGTTTGATTTGTTTATTTTGAACTGTAGAGTGACATCTCCGTCTTGACGATATTTCCGCTATCGTCATTCCTTTAATAAGTTGTTCTATTTTCTTTAATTTATGTATAATCGGACGGAGTGTTACAGTTGGTATCAGAGCAAATGATCCAAAAACTCTCATTGAGTTGCTACATGTTCCATGGGAAATGTGTAGTTGTTGCATCTAGGATTATTAGTATCTTAGGCTTTAAGAAAAGTTCTTAGTGAGAGTAACTTGGGTAGGAAGAAAGCCTTGGGAGATATTTTTGTTAACCGATGTGCTATATGTTTACCTTATGTGTTAGTTGGTAAGGTTTAGCAAGGACTAACGTTTTCGTTTTTGCAGAGTACCTCCAAGGCATTAATTAATTTGATGCCCGAAACAAAGTTGTATATATGTAGTCGTCGTATAGCGTATTTTCGTGTCGTTTCAAGTTTCGAGGACGAAACTTTTTTAAGGGGGAGTGTTTGTAACACCACGGATTTTTCGCTCATAATTTCTTCGACTTATTTTCCCTTAATTATTATTTTCCGTTAAATTTAGAATATTTTACTTTTTAAAAATATTATATCTTATGTTATTTGTTTTCCAACTTTTTAAATGTTGTATTTGTCAAATTTATTGCATTAGAAATTATATATATATTCTACTATTTAAAAATGCGTGTTTGATCTAGTATTTTTATTTATTCGGTTTTAGCGCATTTTGGACCGTTGCACAACTTTTTAACGTGAAGTTTTATGTTCCTAAAAGCTGTCCACAAAATCAGAGATTTGAAGCATTGGAGAAGCTTGTTGACCACCTTCTAATCCATTTGTAACCCCCCACCCTAATTACCCCTTATTGCCCATTATGAAATCTCATCATTTAAGTTTATAACCCCTTTTAATCCTTACTTTGGGGGCTGTAAACCGTCCATATTTTCTGTTTGTAACCCTCCTTGTTCACGCCATTTGAAGAGAGAGAAGAGTAAAGTTCATCCCGGATTTCCCTGTCACACCTTCACGAAAATGACGATATCTGGAGATCTAACCGTTGGATCGTCTTCAAATTTGGACAACACGTTTAGGACATCTGGACCTTCATTGTGACCAGAGAGATTTGGAATATGAGATCTCAATTGCCGGGAATCGTGATCGGAGCAGAGCAGCACATAGAGGAATTTATGATGTTCAAGAAGGAGAACGCAAGCAATTGGAGGTCTTCAAAGGTAACTAACGGTGACCCTAGATCGATTAGTATTTGTATAGGGATTATACTAGTTTTAATAGTTAAGTTGGGTTGGTATGATTTTAGGATTTTGGGTGGGGATAATTTATTGTTATAAGTTTATTTTCATGTGCTAATCTATTTTGTATTATGTCAAGATCGTGGTATCTATTGTAGTATGTTTTAGGAATTCATGTTAAAATTTTCTACCATTTATTTCTTTTTATGAGCACGAATCTATAAGTTGTAAGACTTGTATTATGGTTGGATTTTTATTTGGCTGGCGTGCGTCCTTACTGGTGTGGTTGTGTGCTTGAACATATATAATTGGTTTTGGTTGCTTGGTATTGCTTTTCCCCAAGCGTGTTGTAGATGTTGATCTTAGGATTTGCAGTTTAGTGGCCTAAGTAGTAGTATGGAAGGTTGGGTATATGACTTACGTATTGAGCATGCTTGAAGAAGATGTATGTGGTTTTGGTGATCATAACTTACAATGTTCTAGTGGTGCACTCTAGCTGCTTGTTGTAAGTTCTAGTAATTCGTTCTTTCTTTCTTTCTTTTAGATTTGTTGTTGTACACTTGTACTATATAAGCTGTTGATGTTGTGTAGAGTTACTAATGTTTATATTTTTGATCTTCTTGTATATGTTTATATTATTTGTTTACTTAAGTCATAATGATGTGGATTTATGATTTTTTGTACTTGTTTTATGTTAGGTTTTTAGTTGATGTTTTTCTTGAGTCGTTATACCTTGTTGTGTTATTTTTATAATGAGTAAAAACTATACTTTTGAGTTAGTATTATTATTACTATTATTTTCAGATGGGTTTTTATCGTGAATTGAAATTCTTGGGTTGCGATCCTAGATTTCTACTGATTTGGTGTAAGACCTTAAGGGCATCCGTGTAATTTGATGATTGAGTATTATTTTATTATTATTGTTTGAGAGCAAGATTATCCGGAGGGACGTAATCCCAAGGTGAAGAACATGCAAACCATAGGACGTAATCCTAGGTATACCTTGGTTTTGTTGTCGTCCGAGAGGTCGTGGGGACGTAATCCTACACCGCATTGGGAGTATGGCCATTCTTAGACACAGGCAGTAGGGAACGTAACCCATAGGCTGTCTGGAGGTTGTCTCACATTACCATAGGAAGTGCGTTGTCCACTAGCGTTCAGCTCTCTCTCTCAAACTAATTATATTATTTTAATATTTTAAACTTTGATGGTTTATGGTATTGATACTTGAGTTTATATATATAAGTTTTTTATCCGTTTTGTTTATTTTTTTATATTTACTCTATTTATTTTTAAGCATGTTGTATTATCTTTATTTAAGTGTTTTATTTGGTTATTCGAAGTTTACTATTGAGATCTTTTTGTGTGACTTAATTATTAAGACTTTTATAACTCTTATATGGATCCTAATTGGGCTGGGAGAGCTGTTAGTTACTCCCCACTGATTGTGGATGTTTGTTGATATATTTTGCAGGTGAATATTTCATGTTATGGGAAATGAGAGAAAGGCTAGTTAGGATTTTTGTTAGTGACGTTTTATTTTATTTATATTTATTGCATTGGGTTTATGAGGTTGTTTTGCCTCCTTTTGGATATTTAGTTTAAATTAATTTGGGATTTAAATTTCAAGTTTGATTTGTTTATTTTGAACCGTAGAGTGACATCTCCGTCTTGACGATATTTCCGCTATCGTCATTCCTTCAATAAGTTGTTCTATTTTCTTTAATTTATGTATAATCGGACGGAGTGTTACAACAAGCCTATGTCAACTCCAATCACTACAAGAAAAGTGGTAATCAACGACGGCTACAAGCCGTCGGTGATCGAAAAAAAAGCCGTCGCTAAATAATCAACGACGGCCAACCGTCGTTGATAGGCAGTCGGTAAAAAGATGGTCGGCGATATTTGAATCAACCGTAGTCAAGCCGTCGGTGATATTTTCAACGACGGTTTCATTACTATCAGCGACGGTTAATCAAAGCCGACGTTGATCCCACGTCAACGACTGTTTAAAGCAGACGGTGAGTCAGCGACGGTTTATAACAGTCGTTGGGACACCGACCGTTTTAAACCGTCTGTTACTCACCGACTGTTTAAAACCGTCGTTGATTTCGTTGAATCAACGTCTGTTTAAAACCGTCGCTAAGTAATTATAGCAGTCGTTGATTTCGTGTCCATGGGTGCATAGAGTACCTTACAGCGACTGCATAGCCGTCGTTGATTTAATGTTTAACCGTCGCTGTTGTTTCAAAATAATATTATTTAAAATTCTATTGTTCTTAATAATAATTAAACATGTACCTGCACAGCTGCACCTAAATATACCACGCTAAAGCTGTTTCTCCATCGCATTCAATTTTTTCAATTACAAAAATATGCAATTTTGATATATATTACAATTTACATAGATACTTGTATAATTACATGAAATAGATTACATTTATGTACACAAAATAGATCCCGATGTCGGGAAATAAAGTAGATGTCGGTGTTTACAAAAAATATATATCGACAAAGCTAGAAACTAATAAGCTAGATGCCGATAAATATAGACACTAAATGTCTATAGTTAGACAAACTACCTAGATTAAATATATGTACGCAAAATAGATCCCGGTGTCGGGAAATAAAGTAGAAGTCGGGTTGAAAAAAAAATAACCCGACACATCTAGAAACGAAACGAGATGCCGATAAATATTTACACTACAAGAAAATAGTTAGATCAACTATATCCAACTATAAGTTAGTTACCTAGTTGCCAAAACCAAAAAAACTACACTGTCAAGGGTGGCTCACGTAGCACTACCGCCACCATCAAACCCCGGGTCATCTTGGTGCGTTGTGGAGGGGGCTGGGTTGCAACCTCGAGAACATGTGGCCGAAACTAGACATGTTCCTCATCATTTCCTCTACGAGGGCCCGACGTGACTCTTCCACCCGTGCTGCGACCATTGCCTCCACCTCTCCCATCCGTGCAGCGACCTTTGCCTCCACCTACGCCTCAATCTGAGAAAAAATGGACGGCTCATATGGTTGTGAAGAGCCGCCATCTCCTCGCCCTGATGAAGAGTTGTAGTACAAATGATCTCCCTGACCCAACCCCTGAACTTTTCCTCTGTTCCTCCCCCCAACTGTCTCCCAATACAACGAGATCAAGGTTCGTTTGTGACCCCCGAGTGGTACAATGATCCAGCTTCTTATTGTATGTCTCCTGCATTTGGTTAAATATACTCATATTCAAATAATATAAAGTGCCAAAATGGCGTATATTTGGTTCTAACTTGCCTATTTTGTGTATTTTCAATCAAAACAACTTATAATCACATTAAACTAACTATATATATGATGTTTGAGGTGTTTATAACTTAAACTAGCATCAAACTACTCGTATTCATTCATTGTCAAGTGAAATGGCCTAAAATGGCCTATATTAGCCTATATTTGGTTCTAACTTTCCTATTTTGTGTATTTTCAATCAAAACAACTTATAATCACATTAAACTAACTATATATATGATGTTTGAGGTGTTTATAACTTAAACTAGCATCAAACTACTCGTATTCATTCATTTTCAAGTAAAATGACCTAAAATGGCCTATATTAGCCTATATTTGGTTCTAACTCTCCTACTTTGTGTATTTTCAATCAAAACAACTTATAAATACATTAAACTAACTATATATATGATGTTTGAGGTGTTTATAACTTAAACTAGCATCAAACAACTCGTATTCATTCATTTTCAAGTGAAATGGCCTAAAATGGCCTATATTAGCCTATATTTGGTTCTAACTTTCCTATTTTGTGTATTTTCAATCAAAACAACTTATAATCACATTAAACTAACTATATATATGATGTTGGAGGTGTTTATAACTTAAACTAGCATCAAACTACTCGTATTCATTCATTTTCAAGTAAAATGGCCTAAAATGGCCTATATTAGCCTATATTTGGTTCTAACTTTCCTATTTTGTGTATTTTCAATCAAAAAAACTTATAATTACATTAAACTAACTATATATATGATGTTTGAGGTGTTTATAACTTAAACTAGCATCAAATTACTCGTATTCATTCATTTTCAAGTGAAATGGCCTAAAATGGCCTATATTAGCCTATATTTGGTTCTAACTTTCCTATTTTGTGTATTTTCAATCAAAACAACTTATAATCACATTAAAATAACTATATATATGATGTTTGAGGTGTTTATAACTTAAACTAGTATCAAACTACTCGTATTCATTCATTTTCAAGTGAAATGGCCTAAAATGACATATATTAGCCTATATTTGGTTCTAACTTTCCTATTTTGTGTATTTTCAATCAAAACAACTTATAATCACATTAAACTAACTTTATATATGATGTTTGAGGTGTTTATAACTTAAACTAGCATCAAACTACTCGTTATCATTCATTTAATTTTCAAGTAAAATGGCCTAAAATGGCCTATATTAGCCTATATTTGGTTCTAACTCTCCTACTTTGTGTATTTTCAATCAAAACAACTTATAAATACATTAAACTAAATATATATATGATGTTTGAGGTGTTTATAACTTAAACTAGCATCAAACAACTCGTATTCATTCATTTTGAAGTAAAATGGCCTATATTAGCCTATATTTGGTTATAACTTGCCTATTTTGGGCATTTTCAATCAAAACAACTTATAATCACATTAAACTAACTATATATATGATGTTTGAGGTGTTTATAACTTAAACTAGCATCAAACTACTCGTATTCATTCATTTTCAAGTAAAATGGCCTATATTAGCCTATATTTGGTTCTAACTCTCCTACTTTGTGTATTTTTAATCAAAACAACTTATAAATACATTAAACTAACTATATATATGATGTTTGAGGTGTTTATAACTTAAACTAGCATCAAACTACTCGTATTCATTCATTTTCAAGTGAAATGGCCTAAAATGACCTATATTAGCCTATATTTGGTTCTAACTTTCCTATTTTGTGTATTTTCAATCAAAACAACTTATAATCACATTAAACTAACTATATATATGATGTTGGAGGTGTTGATAACTTAAACTAGCATCAAACTACTCGTATTCATTCATTTTCAAGTAAAATGGCCTAAAATGGCCTATATTAGCCTATATTTGGTTTTAACTTTCCTATTTTGTGTATTTTCAATCAAAACAACTTATAATTACATTAAACTAACTATATATATGATGTTTGAGGTGTTTATAACTTAAACTAGCATCAAACTACTCGTATTCATTCATTTTCAAGTGAAATGGCCTAAAATGGCCTATATTAGCCTATATTTGGTTCTAACTTTCCTATTTTGTGTATTTTCAATCAAAACAACTTATAATCACATTAAAATAACTATATATATGATATTTGAGGTGTTTATAACTTAAACTAGTATCAAACTACTCGTATTCATTCATTTTCAAGTGAAATGGCCTAAAATGACATATACTAGCCTATATTTGGTTCTAACTTTCCTATTTTGTGTATTTTCAATCAAAACAACTTATAATCACATTAAACTAACTTTATATATGATGTTTGAGGTGTTTATAACTTAAACTAGCATCAAACTACTTGTTATCATTCATTTAATTTTCATGTAAAATGGCCTATATTAGCCTATATTTGGTTCTAACTCTCCTACTTTGTGTATTTTCAATCAAAACAACTTATAAATACATTAAACTAACTCTATATATGATGTTTGAGGTGTTTATAACTTAAACTAGCATCAAACAACTCGTATTCATTCATTTTGAAGTAAAATGGCCTATATTAGCCTATATTTGGTTATAACTTACCTATTTTGTGCATTTTCAATCAAAACAACTTATAATCACATTAAACTAACTATATATATGATGTTTGAGGTGTTTATAACTTAAACTAGCATCAAACTACTCGTATTCATTCATTTTCAAGTAAAATGGCCTATATTAGCCTATATTTGGTTCTAACTCTCCTACTTTGTGTATTTTCAATCAAAACAACTTATAAATACATTAAACTAACTATATATATGATGTTTGAGGTGTTTATAACTTAAACTAGCATCAAACTACTCGTATTCATTCATTTTCAAGTGAAATGGCCTAAAATGACCTATATTAGCCTATATTTGGTTCTAATTTCCTATTTTGTGTATTTTCAATCAAAACAACTTATAATTACATTAAACTAACTATATATATGATGTTTGAGGTGTTTATAACTTTAACTAGCATCAAACTACTCGTTATCATTCATTTTCAAGTAAAATGGCCTAAAATGGCCTATATTAGCCTATATTTGGTTCTAACTCTCCTACTTTGTGTATTTTCAATCAAAATAACTTATAAATACATTAAACTAACTATATATATGATGTTTGAGGTGTTTATATATGCCGATGAATATTGACCCCCAAACTTTCCATGTGGACCAAACCCATCGGTACACAAACCGAGCCGAACATTCCTAGGCTCAGATGCAAATTCGCCAAAGGATCTATCCAAATGCTTCCAAGCTTCACTGTCGCTAGGGTGAGCCATTTTGTCTTCGACTCTTGGATTTTTGGCATGCCATGTCATTTCTTCAGCAACGTTCTTTGTTGCATACAACCTCTGCAATCTCGGTGTGATTGGGAAATAAATCAGAACTTTCATTGGAACTAAAGACCCCTTAGAAGTCCTCTTGTATCTGTCGCTATCGCACACTCTACATCTGTCCAAGTGTGCATCAGTTCTCCAAAACAACATACAACCTTTGGGGCAAGCATGAATCTTCTCGTGGGGAAGCTCTAATCCCTCCAAGATCTTCTTCGTATCGTAAAATGTGTTACTCATGTTGTTGTTGTTAGGTATTGCTTCTTTCATTAATGAAGCAAAAGCATCAACACACCTATGTGGCAAATTGTACTCACACTTCAAAGATACTATTCTAGATGCCATTTCCAACACAGACATGGAGCTCCCGTCGTACAACGGTTCCTCAGAAGCCTTTAATAGGTCAAGAAACACCTTTGCTTGAGGATTAGGCTCCTCCTCCATTCCACTAGGCTCTTCAACAGTGGACGGTTCCGGGTTATCCCCAAGAGCATCGAAAACCATTTCACGGTATGGATTAGATAGCTCTTCTGCGGGTTGAGGTAACTCTTCACCATGAGAATACCAACCGTAGTAATCAGGTATAAAGCCCTTGCTATACAAATGCACTTTAACCGTGTCTGCGGCATGCATACGTCTGTTCTTGCATTTCGGACACGGACATCTAACTTCATCCTTACCTGGGCTTTCGGGATTTACTTTGCAAAAGTCAATGAATTCATCAACCCCCCTCAAGAACTCGGGCCTCAAGTTACGCACATTGTCATATCTATGATACATCCACCAACGCTCCTTCCATTTCATGGTGACCAATTCTACAATTCTAAACCATTTCAATCACAATACTCATTAACAACCATCATACGTACAATTAAAACATTTGTGTGAAATACATATAGGGCCTAAAATGATGTCCAAAGGTCCTTATCACTCCAACCTAACCCATTCTTCGACGTCTAACCTCACTAGTGAATGTATGCCAACTATTCGCTTCTACGTAAATTCCGGCAGCATTTCCCATGAGTTCTCCAAGTACACAATGTGAGCTTCGTAAAAGCTTACATATGTACCCAGAGAATAGCATAGAGAAACATCACCGGAAATTACATAGAATAGAACAAAAGGCATACATTCACCACCTAAGTGAGGTCAAACGTCGAAGAACAATCCCAACCGGGGACTATTCAAGATATACTCCTAATGAGTATACCTTGAACGGGTATCTAGGCACATGATGATGCAAACATATTTATTCAAACACTTAAATTAAATTTATAACATCGTCCAAACTATTTCCACGAAAACAAATATGTTAAAAACAATATAAACAATTTAAATAGTGTAAACTAAATAAAGGAATGTGCAATAAATAAATTATTGTGATAATTATATAGTTTTTAACTTTTATAACCTTTAATAAATGAACCACTATAAAAACTATAGTGATAATTATATAGTAACTTAAACTTATACAATTAAAGTAACTTAATCTTCAAAGTAATTACATTGATAATGCCATAGACCATAAAATATAATCACCAAAATCAACATTAACATTGATAATGCCCAATTCAAATATAATGCCATTTCAATTTTCAAACACCAATAACACCCCAAATCAAAGTACAACAACAAAATTAACATTCTTAACAATTCTAAATTATATAATCTGATATATAAACACCCCTAACAAGAAAAATTGCAATTTATTTTCCAATTCTCATGAAATTGATAAACCCTAATCTAAAAAAGTAAAACAAGAAATCAACAAAATTGAGCAGATTAAGATGTACATAGTCACGAGTCACGAGTCTTGGAGGTTGTCCGTCCACCGTCGTCCACCGAGTTCCGAGCCTAAACTTGAATTTAGGCATTGCCAAAGTTGGGGGAAAGATTTGGAGTGAGTGGCCAAAATTCAAAAAAAAATTATTAAATAGGATAGATTTAGGTATTACCGTGGCGAGAGGAGTAAGATTTGGATTTTTCGGCGGCCAACGGTGGTTTTCGCCACCTACATCCCAAAATCCCAACTTTTAGGGTTTGGTTTCGTGTGGAAAAAAAAAAAACTAAATTGAAGCTCACCGGCGGCGAAGAAGGCAGGCGGCGAAGATTCGTCCGCGTTCGTCGGCGTTCGTTGGTTTCGTTGGAGGGAGGCGGTTTCGTCGGCGTTCGTTGGTGGGAGGAATCAATACAACTTCTCACTTTTAATTTTGCGAATAAAACCCGACTGGAAGAGCCTAATTAATTTAACCCCCCCTCGACATCAGCGACGGTTTAAGACCGTCGCCTATACAAAAAAAATTTGCAGTTTTACATTAACCTCGGCAACGGCGGCCTAAAACCGTCGCTGATTGCGTCGCCTAAAGTGAAAAATTTTCCGTTTTACATTAACCTTAACAACGACGGTTTACAACCGTCGCTGATAGTCAGCGACGGTGAAGCCGTCGTTCTTCACATAATAAACAGTCGGTGACCACCGTCCGCTTAAAGCCGTCGCTAAATCTTAAGTCACCGACCGTTTTCTAGACCGTCGCTGTGGAGCGGTCGTTATTTTAGCTATTTCTTGTAGTGAATGGAGGTTAATGCAAGGTTATGTTCAGTCGAAGGCAAAGATCTAAAAGATGTGACCATGTACAGACAATTGGTGGGATGTCTTATCTATCTCACGTTATCCTGACCAGATATTGCATATGCAGTGAGTGTGATTAGTCGGTTTATGCAAAAACCGATGAAATGTCACCTGCAGGCAGTACGACGGATATTGAGGTACGTGAAAGGGACCATTGACTATGGAATCTTGTATCGCAATGATAAAGAGTTTAATGTTGTCGGATACTGTGATGTTGACTATGCTGGTGATCTTGACACACGTCGGTCAACTACTGGTTATGTGTTCAATCTGGGTTCTGAAGCAGTCTCTTGGTGTAGTAAGACAGCCAACAGTGTCATTGTCAAGTACAGAAGCAGAATATCGAGCATCGGCTATGGAAACACAAGAATGTGTGTGGATGACGCAATTACTCAAGGATCTGCATCAACCAATTGATCGGGGAATCAAGTTAGCCTGTGATAATCAATCTGCGATACGTTTAGCGAAAAATCCTGTTTTTCATGCTAGGACAATACATGTGGAGGTACATTATCATTTTGTCCGAGAGAAGGTTCTACGGGGTGACATTGAACTTGAACAAGTGAATACGGAAGACCAGGTTGCTGATATACTCACAAAAGGTCTTGGAGGACCAAAGTTTGAAAAGTTCTGTAAACAACTTGGTATGACCTCGAGACTTACTCTGAGAGATAGAGTAGTCGTTGAGGGGGAGTGTTAAAAGTCACCAACTCTCTCTCTCCTAGCTTCTAGATGGGAATGCATGGTCAAGAATTTACAGCAAGATAATAAATGCAAGAGCAAGATTTTCTACCACCCTACACCTCCAACTATGAGCTATAGCTCACCTCAGTAGAAAATATGTATCTGGCATTAATTACCTAATATGAAAGCCTCCAAATGCATAGTAGATTTTACTAGTATAAATAGGATTAGTATGTGCTTGTTGTTAGTGTGCTTAACCGTGTAAGTGCCAAGAGTAGTAAGAGAAAGTGTTAGAGAGTTTGTGCTATCACTTTCATGTCTTCTACTATATAATATTGTGAGTGAAATGAAGTTGTTGTTTCATACTAGATGTTAGCTACTGATCTTTAGCTAAACTCTTTTATCTAATATTATTTTGTTAATCTTTCCACACAAATTACCCCAAAATATCATACAGTCCAAGCATGTAATTAGAATTATAGCTTACCCTAGACAGGAGAGGTGAAGGCAAACTCAATCTTCATATTGGATCTAAAACGCATACACAATCAAGAAATATGTTCAACAACCGCAAATGAAATTGGAATATGACATGCACAATCGTGAAAACTTGAAGAGCTTTGAACTGAAAATACAAAACAGAGGAAGCCAAATTAGACAAAGTGTGGAGAGCAAATGGGCGAGGAAAGATATATGGCATATGAACTGGAATGTATACCTACATTAGCCATAAAATAGGGGGAGGGATAAAGGGGAATTAGTCTTTTAGATAAATAATCTACTCACCGGAATAGGAACTGAAGGTGTTGGAATCAAGGCTTGAAAAGCCTTTGTCTTCTTTTCTTTAAATGTCCCACATTGCTTGTGGAAGGGAATACTTCCTTGTTTTTATATTCCCTTCTTCCTTATTCTCATTGAGTTGGTACTTGAGATGCTTTTGTGGTTGGATGTCATGCTTTGGTTTGGGCTTGCTATCACACACGCGCGCGCGCCGCCCGCCCGGACCGGGCCAGGGCCATGGGCCTTGGGCCTTGGGCTTTGGGCTTTGGGCTTTGGGGAATAAACTTAACTTAACTATCTTTTTAGACCCAGGCTGGTTGGTTGCGTGTGTGTGATATGTTGCGGGAAGACTGTAACGTTTTGAACGTTACAGTATTTATGGCAATCCCGTGATATCCTCCCCGGATTGAATGCCTTCCGTTTTTTTGTCTGATCTCCTCTTATAAGATCAGTTCTTTGTTCTTCAGTTGGTCACACATAGAAACATTCATTCTCTTCTCTTCCTTTCTTCTTCCTGGGTACGTGCTAATCTCCATAGCCTACTCTGTTAGTGGTGACAGTTTAGGTTGCTGTGTTAACCTTGGGGAGCTTTCCGGCCAGATCGATTACCACCGTTGTCGGGCCGTAATTGCTTTCAAGTCAGTGGTCTCCTACCACGGCACAGCCTTGAAATCTGTTTTCTTCCTTGCCATTGCGATTGTCGGTTAATAACAATTTGAAAGCAATTAATTTATTTGCAATGCCTGACGGTTCCAATAAATCTATGGCTCATCTTTCTAAACTTGAGTCCCTTGACGGGAACAACTACAAACGCTGGGCTCAGAAGCTGCTAATGTTCTTTGAACAGTTGGACATCGACTACGTTCTTTTCAAGGCCTGTCCTGCTGCCGTTATTTCTACAGGTGATTCATCCTCTTCTCCTTCTGCTTCTGTTATTAAGAAGAATGAGGACGAAATTCTAAAATATGAGAAAGATAATAAAACTGTTCGTTTTCACCTCCTTAATCTTATGACAAACAATCTGTTTGATTTATTCATGGTTCATAAATCATCTAAACTGATTTGGGAGGCCCTTGAAAAGAAATATGGGGCTGATGATGCTGGGAAACAAAAGTATGTTGTCGGAAAGTGGCTGGCTTTCCAGATGGTTGATGACAAACCTGTCATGGACCAAGTTCATGTCTACGAAAATTTGTGTGCTGATGTCTTAAATGAAGACATGAAGATTTGTGAAGTTTTTCAAGCTAATGTATTGCTGGAAAAATTTCCCCCTTCCTGGAGAGAGTTCCGTAATAATCTGAAACATAGGAAAGAGTTTCTATCTCTTCAGGAACTCATTAGTCATATGAGGATTGAAGAGGCAAACCGAATCAAGGACAATCAGGACTCTGTTGTTGTTAATGTTACCAAAGCTAACCTGGTGGAATCTGCTGCTGCTTCATCAGGATCCGATAAGTTTAAGGGTAAAGGTAAGAAGGTCAACAACAAAGGTAAGAAGCAAGGGAAATTCAACAAACCTGATGGTAAGATTCAGAAGAGGTCTGTTCTTTGCTATGTATGTGGCAAGCCTGATCATAAGGCTTACCAATGTCCTCAACGCCAAGGTTCTGTTCAAAAGCAAGCTCCTCAGGCTAACCTTGTTGAATCTGATGACATTATTCTGCTTGTGGTTGTTGAAGCAAATCGATCGAGAATAGTTCGATTGGATTTTGGATACCGGGGCCTCGAGGCATTTCTGTGCAAACAAGGAGCTTCTCCATGACTTCCAGGATGCTACTGAAGGTGAGTGTGTCTACATGGGCAACGCGGCAACTGCTGGAGTGCTTGGACAAGGAAAGGTCACTCTAAAACTTACCTCTGGAAAAACCCTCTCCCTTTCAAATGTTTTGTATGTTCCTACTATGCGTCGCAACCTAGTGTCTGGTGCCTTGTTAAACAAAGCTGGTTTGAAAATTGTTTTTGAGGCTGACAAGGTTGTAATGACTCGTGGTGGGGAGTTTGTGGGGAAAGGGTATTTAAGTGGGGGTTTATTTATTTTGAATGTTGCTTCTTCTGTTGTTCCTGCTATTAATAAAACTATGTCTGGTTCTGCTTATATTGCTGAGTCTTTAAATTTATGGCATGGTAGATTAGGGCATGTGAATGTTGCTTCTATTAAGAGACTAAGGACCTTACATTTAATTCCTAATCTGTCCTCAACAGAGTTTTCTAAGTGTCCAATATGTGTTGAAGCAAAATTTACTAAGAAACCTTGCAAAACCGTGACTCAAAGGACCACACAACTTCTAGAATTGGTTCATACGGACTTAGCTGATTTTCAGAACACTAGAAGTAGAGGAGGGAAATTTTGGTACATTTCTTTTGTTGATGATTATTCGAGGTACACTAAGTTATACCTTCTTAAAGCCAAAAGTGAGGCAGGGGAAGCTTTTATAAAGTATAAGGCCGAATTAGAAAACCAACTTGATAGGAAAATCAAGAGGGTTAGGTCTGATAGGGGTAGAGAGTATGAGAACTTCTCTTTGAATGACCACTGTGAGAAATTGGGGATCATTCATGAACTTAGTGCACCCTATGTACCTCAACAAAATGGTATAGCTGAACGGAAAAACAGGTCTTTGAAAAATATGATGAATGCTATGATTGTAAGTTCTGGGTTACCTGATGAAATGTGGGGGGAAGCAGTCCTTTCAGCCTGCCATGTTCTTAACCGAGTACCTCACAAAAAGTTAGATAAGACTCCTTATGAACTGTGGAAGGGGTATCCTCCAAACTTGAGCTTTCTTAGAGTGTGGGGGTGTCTAGCTAAAGTTGGGCTGCCTAATTATAAGAAGTCAAACATTGGACTTAAGACTTTTGATGCTGTGTTTATTGGTTATGCTCATGCTGCTTATAGGTTCATGACTTTGAGCGATAGGTCTATTTGTGAATACAGAGATGCTGAGTTTTTTGAACATGTTTTCCCTTTGAAAAAGGGTGTTTTTGCATCTCGTGCCTTCTTGTTCTTCTCCTACCGTTGATTTATCTACTTGTTCTACGCATGATGTTGTTTTGTCTACCGGTAATATTCCTGCCGATTTGACTTTAAGTAGTACTTCGGTTGACATGCATGCTAGTAGTTCTTCTCGTTGTAGATGAGCCTAGGAGAAGTAAAAGACCTAGAGTAGCAAAAGACTTTGGTTCTGATTTTGTCACTGCCTTTCTATCTGAAAGTTCTTGTGTTGACTTGTTGAGTGATGAACTAGTTTATGCTTTCATGATAGAAGAGGATCCAAAGACTTTTGAAGAGGCAATGAGATCTGTGGATGCTAGTTTTTGGAAAGAGGCCATTAAGAGCGAGTTAGATTCCATAGTATCTAACTCTACTTGGGAGTTATCTGACTTACCTAAGGGGTCAAAGACCATAGATAGTAAATGGATCTTTAAAAAGAAGTTGAGACCTGATGGGACTATAGAGAGGTTTAAAGCTAGACTTGTCATTAGAGGCTTTACTCAGAGGAAAGGACTAGATTACTTTGACACTTATTCTCCTGTGACTAAGATAGCCACCATTAGGACCCTGCTAGCTCTTGCTGCTATTCATGACTTAGTTATACATCAGATGGATGTTAAGACTGCTTTCCTGAATGGTGACTTAGAGGAGGAGATTTACATGTCTCAACCTGAGGGTTTCGTGGTGCAAGGTCAAGAAGGTAAAGTGTGTAAGTTGAGGAAGTCCTTATATGGTCTCAAACAAGCTCCGAAACAATGGTATGAAAAATTTGTCAGTCTTGTTGTGTCAAATGGCTTCATTGTCAACAACTCTGACTCCTGTGTATATTCTAAATTGATAGGATCAGATTGTGTTATTATATGTCTTTATGTGGATGACATGTTGATTTTTGGTAGCAACTTAAAGGTTGTTAATGATTTTAAACTTTTCTTGTCATCAAAATTTGAGATGAAGGATTTGGGAGAAGGCGATGTGATTTTAGGAGTAAGACTTAAAAAATTCTCCTGGTCGCATTTCCCTTAGTCAGTCTCATTATGTGGAAAAAGTGCTTAAAAAGTTTAATTCCTTTGATGTTGTTCCAGTGAGTACTCCTTATGATCCTAGTATTCATTTGACCAAGAACTTAGGTGAAAGTGTCTCTCAAAGTGAATATGCGAAAGTCATAGGTAGTTTGATGTACCTCATGAACTGTACTCGACCTGACATAGCTTATGCAGTGAGTAGACTCAGTCGATATACTCATAACCCTAGTAATGAACACTGGAATGCTCTCCATCGTCTTCTCAGATACCTTAAAGGAACTGTTGATTTTTGTTTGCATTATTGTAAATTTCCTGCTGTTCTTGAAGGATTTGTGATGCAAATTGGGTTTCTGGTAATGATGAGATCAGTTCAACTAGTGGTTATGTGTTTACCCTTGGTGGTGGTGCTATATCATGGAAGTCTTCGAAGCAGACTTGTATAGCACGCTCCACTATGGAGTCTGAATTCATTGCCCTCGAGTTGGCAGGGCAAGAAGCTGAGTGGTTGAGAAATCTGTTGTCTGATGTTCCCTTATGGGGAGGACAGGGTGCACCTGTCTCTCTTCATTGTGATTCTCAAGCAGCCATTGGTGTTGCTAAGAACAGTGTCTACAATGGTAAGAGGAGACACATACGGATCAGACATGGAGTCGTTAAACAACTCCTGAAAAATGGGGTGATTTCTTTGGACTATGTGAGGTCCGAAAGAAATCTTGCTGATCCCTTTACCAAGGGGTTACCTAGGAGAGTTGTCCTAGAGTTGTCGAGGGGGATGGGGCTAAAGCACATTAGTTGAGATTTTAAGGTGGATACCCTTTTGTGGTCAAACGAAGCCATAGAATCTTAACTTGCACTACATTTCTCATCCCTATGGCACATGGTAGTGCTTCTTAAATCCATAGCCTATTGGTGGTGCTATTGAGACGCACTTGATGGATTTATATTGCGAGGTTGAGCTTTGCTCTTAATGGTTCCATATCCCTTCGGGGTGGTGTTATTGAGAAACACTTGATGGACTACCTACGTAAGTGTGGAGGTTAAGCCGCCTTCTATGAAAGACTGGGTTGTCTTTCTAGAGCACTTATGAGACCCAAGGAATGCGCATGGCTATAAAGCGCTTATGATGTATCGCGGAGACTGCACGATCTTAAGGTAGGTATGTGTTGTGGGGGTCTCAACGGAACTCTGGTGAGTTCAAGAGAAATTCACTCACTAGAAAGTAAGTTGTTGCCTCATTTCACTATGTATCAATTCAAATCGAAAGATATTGATGCTTAAGTACTTCCCTTTCCTTACCCAGGAATTTCTTTTGCTTTTCAGAGCCTTTGTGGGGGATTGTTGGAATCAAGGCTTGAAAAGCCTTTGTCTTCTTTTCTTTAAATGTCCCACATTGCTTGTGGAAGGGAATACTTCCTTGTTTTTATATTCCCTTCTTCCTTATTCTCATTGAGTTGGTACTTGAGATGCTTTTGTGGTTGGATGTCATGCTTTGGTTTGGGCTTGCTATCACACACGCGCGCGCGCCGCCCGCCCGGACCGGGCCAGGGCCATGGGCCTTGGGCTTTGGGCTTTGGGCTTTGGGCTTTGGGCTTTGGGGAATAAACTTAACTTAACTATCTTTTTAGACCCAGGCTGGTTGGTTGCGTGTGTGTGATATGTTGTGGGAAGACTGTAACGTTTTGAACGTTACAGTATTTATGGCAATCCCGTGATATCCTCCCCGGATTGAATGCCTTCCGTTTTTTTGTCTGATCTCCTCTTATCAGATCAGTTCTTTGTTCTTCAGTTGGTCACACACAGAAACATTCATTCTCTTCTCTTCCTTTCTTCTTCCTGGGTACGTGCTAATCTCCATAGCCTACTCTGTTAGTGGTGACAGTTTAGGTTGCTGTGTTAACCTTGGGGAGCTTTCCGGCCAGATCGATTACCACCGTTGTCGGGCCGTAATTGCTTTCAAGTCAGTGGTCTCCTACCACGGCACAGCCTTGAAATCTGTTTTCTTCCTTGCCATTGCGATTGTCGGTTAATAACAGAAGGAACAAGTGCAACTTCAACAGCCACGATGACATATGGGTCACCACCCCATCGAAGGTCGATATCCATAATTCCCTCTGGACACGAATGCCTGCAGTGGTAGAGCAAATTTGCATGTAAATAAAGCATCTAAGGGAGAGATAAATCCCAAACACTAACATGCAGGCAGAGAAAGAACATAATTTTTCGTACAGTAATCAGCCAGGTAACTCATTATGGCGGCGAAAGTTATCAGCTTTAATGTAGAGCCACAAGTCTCAATTCTGGGTCAAGAGTTTGGGAAATTCAGCATGATATGTCAAACCTTTTAACTTTTGTTTGAAAAAAAAGCCCAAACAAGGATTAGAGCTAAGAACTACTACTAGCTTACTTTGTTTAAGTTCATTAGAGAGCCCGTCAAACCAAAATCAAGGTGCAAAAGTCCCAAAAAAAGTAAAAACTCCGGCCATTACAGCAGTATTATACTTTTAACACAACAAAAGAAAGAAAAAGAAGGCAAAAAACACAAGAAACCATTACAAGAAGAAAAAAGAGTGAGACAAATGGATAGAATACCTAACGAAAATGAGCTATGATTCTCCTTGGGAACTACTAACAAGTCAGTCATTGTAACAGCATTCAAAATTCTATCCAAAAAATATATCCAAGCATCAGTTTTCTCCAAGACTTTCAATTTCTTCACTACCAAAAAATCTACACAAAACGAAATCACCCAAAAAAGAAGACTAAAAGGTTCGATTTATTAATCAATTCTTCATCAAATAAATTCAAACCAAAAGACCCACATTTTCCAATTTAAATAACCAAAAAAATTAGCAAAATAAAAGAAAGAGAAGGAAGAGAACCTCCTTGGTGACAACAATGGCAATTTTTGGCGCTCGATGGTGTTGGTGCTAGTACGGTGGTGTGTTGGTGCCGGAAACTTAGAGAGAAAATTTGTGATCCCCCGTAATTTTATGAATTTTATAAATATATTTTAATGTATATTTATATATATTTTACTATTTAAATAATTTATTTCTTAAAATGTTGACTATTGAAAGTCAAAAGGATTATCTAATGATTTTAAGTAATCAAATATTTTAATTAGTCATACTTTGAAAGTTATTTTATATTTAATTAGTTGAGTGAGAGTGCAAAAGATTTTAATTATTGGGAAGAGGAGCCCAAAAACTTTTACTTCCTCCGTTTCTTTTTACTTGCAACGGTTTGACTTTTACACTATTCACCAACTCAACTTAGTTTATCAAATATGTGGGATCTTGTTAGATTCGTCTCAATGTATATTTTCCGAATATCTACTTTTTATAATTTTTAATTATCGGTAATTAAAGATATTAATGGTTGAACTTATGCATTGGTAAGCGTGAAAGTCAAACGGTTGCAAGTAAAAAGAAACAAAGGAAGTATTATGTTTCATGAGCATATATTGGGAAGAGGAGCCCAAAGACTTTTACTATGAGCATCTTTATTAAACTAACCCATCAAAGCCCAAACCATTATTGGACCCCTAATGGGGGAACCTATAAATACCCTTCATTACATAATTTCCCACACATTAAACACATTCTATTTTCTCTCTCTTCCTCCCCTAAATTTTCGGCCTTCTCCCTCCTCCTTCTCTTTCTTTTTCTTCAGCTCTCACTCGGCAGCCACTGACAGCAGCCACCGCCGGCGCCACCACCCGACCGGCAGCAGCAGCCGCCGACCGCCGCCGCCGCCCTCTCCTTTTCTGGCGTCCTTCCTTCCTCTCTCTTCTTGTGGTTATTTTCTTCCTCCTCAAGTTTTATTTAATGCAAAGTTTATATTTTAATTTTCACTAGTGGAAAAAACCTTATCTGTCACTTAGTAACAGATTCGGTTTTTACAAAACCGCATCCGAAAATCATAAAAAAATAGGAGGGAAAGCTGGGTGGAAAATCTGATCCGGTCTTTTAGTGAACCGGATCAGATTTTAGAAACCGCTCCGGTTTTATAAAATCTGATCCGGTTCATAAGACCGGATTAGATTTTTCGTTATTTTTTCTAAAGGAAAAACCCACGTTTCAATTCTCCTTCACCCAATTTTTATTTCTTCCCTCCCCTGCCTCTCTCTCTCACTCTTTTCTCTCCTCCCACGAACGAAGCTTGGTTCATCAGCGATCTTCACCTCGTCGAAGCCAGATCTTCTCCTCGTAGATCTCTCTCAGCCCCTCGACGTTCATCTCGCAGCAGTTTTCCTCTCCTCCCTCGTCGTTCATCTTCGTCACTGCAGATCTCGAGGTTTTCGCTTAATTTCTCTATTTTTTCGTTTGATTTCTTTTTTTTTCATTTATATCTTCGTTTTTAGTATTTTCGTTCAATTTAATTTTTGGTTGATTTTCTTTAAAATATGGGTTTTGTAATTTATTTCGATTTTAGGGTTTATGTTACCGTAGAGGAGGAAGTCTTTGAAATAATGTTTTGTGCGATTTTTTAGGGTTTCGGGTTTTGTTTTGTGGAGATCTGAGTGGATTAATGTTGACTTTTAAGTTTATTTGTGTTATTCACTTTTGAAGATGAGCCATTATACAAGCCCATCAAGTGTCGACGAAATTCCCCGACGAAGAAAACAGAGAAATTCCTGAAAAATTAGAGATGGGTAAACGAGGTAAGAGGACAGAGAATGGCGTGAGTCGCACATCTTCATCTTTGTTTCACACATTTCTCTCTCTCTTCGGGAAGATGCAAGTGGAAAGAACAATTTCACAGTACCAAATCAATTTGTTGGTGTTTCGCAAGGGGTAGACGATGATGAACCTTCAGCTGGCTGACTCTTCTCTCTTTCCTTGCCAAAGGTGATCACTTTTCTCTTCTTTGTTATTTGGGTTTGTTTTTCTTTATTTTAGCAATATTTTCATTGCAAATTTTAACAGTTGTGGTGTTCAATTTTGTTCATAAACCATTATGTTTGAGGATGGGTTGAAGAAGAAGGGGTATTTGTGTTGTGAGATTGATGATTTGATGCTGCATATTGTTAGGTTTAGTGTAAGATTTTGCTGCTGAATATCACTTTCTGTGATTAACTTATTGGCCAATCAATTCAAAATTAGATTAGTTAGTAAAATCATAATTCCGAGTTTTATTCCCACTTGCCCACATTGTCATAGATTTCAGCCTTTAGGCAAGGAAATATAGTAGCAGGGTGCTTTTAACAAGCAATTGAGCTAAATGTTATATCAAAGGGTTGTATGATGTATATGTTAAAAGTAGAGGAGAATAACAGAGATTCAAGTTAATAATGGTGGAACAATTGCTAAATACTGTAAGCTTGAATATTGAATAGAGTATTGCTTATTGCTGAGTTCAGATTTGGGATTTGATGTTTCTTTGGATTGATTTTGGTGCAATTTCTTTGTTTTTGGAAAAAGCTCTGCTGTTTTAATAGGACTATCAAGATATTGAGTGTATGGAGTGCACAATTGGAGTATGGTAGTTGAAAGTGGAGAAGTAGGATAAAGATTTCTATTCATGCGTTTTGTTGTCAGCATGATTTTCTGAGTTTTGTCAATAGCATAGGTGGATAACATGTAGAAGTTATCTAGTTTCTGAAGTTCCAGCTTGACAGATTTGTCATGCTTATGTCAAAATCATCATGTGGTGTAATTTTCTGGGATTTGGAGGGAGATGATCAGATGACCTGTGACCTGATATTGGAGACAGGTTCATGTTCGGATTAAGAGATTGTACGTTTTTCCGATTATTTGCTCAGCTGCATCAATTGATGTTGTGGATGAATTTTTGTTATGTCATAAGCAAAATATGGACCAAATAAAAGACAATGAAAAAAAATTTATTGGGATCTTTAAATTTTGGTGCCCCACCCCCCTTGCTGCCCCACCCCTGCAGACCCCCCTTGCCGCCCACCCCCTCGCACAGTCCCCCCCACCCCGCTGCCCCCTGCGACCCCCCTCCCACTATTGTGTCCCACCCCCCTTGCCGCCCCCGCACCCTCTCCCCTCCTTGCGCCCCACCCCTGCAGAACCCCCCTGCTGCCCCACCCCTGAGACCCCCTTTTGCCCCCTGCAGACCCACCCTCCCACTTGTTGTGCCCCACCCCCCGCTTGCCCCCTGCGGACCCTCTCTCCCCTTGCTGCCCCACCCCGCGTAACCCCCCCTTGCTGCCCCACCACTACAGACCCCCCTTGCGCCCACTCCCCTTGCACAGTCCCCCCTTTGCAGACCCCCTCCCCTGCTTCGCCCCACCCCTGCAGACCCCCCCTTGCTGCCCCACCACTATGTTCTTGTTAAGAGATTAATTGGGCCTAGTTCTTTTGCTTTTCCTGTTCTTTATGTTTTTTAGTATCTATTTTTATTCAGTTCCCTTCCCTCTTGGCATGTTTGATGCATTTTTCTTGTGTATATGAGTATTAGTTACGAGTTTGTGGTTATGCTTCTTTTCTTCTTCGGTTTTCGTACATTGATTTTGATGTTAATTCACTCTCTTTGCAATTAACTACGGTGGATCACTGTGGAACCTGCGTTCTACGGAATCACATTGATTTAGCAAATAAAAAGGGAGGAAGAGCTGAATATCCTTCATAACAGTCATATTTGGATTATTTTTCCTCCATTTTTTGCTGATAACTTTCAAGCAATAAAATGCATCCCTTTGTTTTCAGAAAAAAAAGAGTGTACTTTGAAAGAATCCTTTTTTCTATAAACCATTCAAGATATATGCACACATTTAGTAAATTATTAAATTCATATCAAGAAGAATAAAGATAATTTACTTTAGGAAGCTTCTCAAGATATTTCATATATGTGTCCATGTGCATGCACTTCTATCTTTAGTAGGTGCTATATTATAGCAAGTTTTGACTTACTGGTGAACGAGTTAAACGACGAAGGAGGTAGTATTTTAATGTAATTTGTTTCTGTAGAAGTTCAGTTTTTTTAGTGGAAATGAAGGAGAAATTTGAATCTCTTTGATGAAAGTGCAAAATCAATGGTTATATGAAAATGTTTGCTAATTATTTCTTCTTGCAGCAGTAGATTCTCTTCTGCTTCTACATATCATCAGCACAGACACTATATTGTCGTCACTTGTCAATAAGGAGATTTCTTTTAACTCAATTGCTTCTGTATAATGTGGCCACTATAGACCAGAATGTAACACTGCCATCTGCAAACATGTTCTCTCTAGCTTCCTTCTCTCACTCTTTGAAAATCTGTGCTATATTAGAATTTTGTGCTAGTGGTTTTCCAATTCTGCAAACATGTTTTCCTATAATTTTTCCTCTAGTTTTTAATTGTCTCCAAATTTCTTATTATTATGGTAAATGATGAACAGGTTGCACATGCACCAAGATAATCAATCCAAACACTGAATATACTTTCGTCTCTTGTAAACTTTTCTCTCGTACTTGTGAGATCCCTTCAAACTCTATTCCCCGTCGAAGCGCCAAACTAGTTGCGAGGCGTCTTCGTGACAAATCAGTAATTAATTATATCTCTTTGCATATCCTTAGTTATGATGTTGACTTGTTTTCTTATTGTTTTAGCTTTGGTTGTGCAGTTACTTGTGAAGAAATATACACTTGATAGACTTGCTGAGATTTACAGGCTTTATTGCTTAAGGTGCAAAGAAGGTTGTACTAATGAATATGACTGGATAAGTTGGAAAGATTTTGAGGTGTTTCTATGACAAAGACTTCAGGTAAGAAGTAGGGTTTGAAATTTATGGTGCTGTGTCATTAAAGCATGTATGATTTTACAGTGTTATTAAAGCACTCGTCTTCAATATTCAATACTATTCCTTTAATTTCTGGGATACCATGTTAATCTTTTGCTCATGGGAGAATGATCTAAGCTAAGAAAGATTTCATTGGAGCCCCACCCCCCTTGCCCCCCCCCTCCCTTTGCCCCCCCTCCCCTTTCTTGCCCCACCCCCGCAGACCCCCTTGCCGCCCACCCCCCTTGCACAGTCCCCCACCCTGCTGCCCCCCTGCGAGACCCCCCTCCCCCGCTATGCCCCACCCCCTTGCCCCCCTGCAGACCCCCTCCCCCTCGTCGCCCCCTCCCCTTTTTGCCCCCACCCGCGCAGAGCCCCCTTGCTCGCCCACCCCCTTGCAGCTCCCCCATCCCTGCTGCCCCCTGCAGACCCCCTCCCCGCTGTGCCCCACCCCCTCCTTGCCCCCTGCAGACCCCCATCCCCTTGCTGCCCCACCCCTGCAGACCCCCCTTGCTTGCCCCCACCGCTGCAGACCCCCTTCTTGCCCACCCCCTTGCACAGTCCCCCTGCAGACCCCCCTCCCCTGCTTGCCCACCCCCGCAACCCCCCTTGCCGCCCCACCACTTGTGTTCTTGTTAATAGATATATGCACACATTTAGTAAATTATTAAATTCATATCGGGAAGAATAAAGATAATTTACTTTAGGAAGCTTCTCAAAGATATGTGTGTGTCAAATTGACCGATTGTTTTAACTTGTTTCTCCTTGCGAGATGCTATGACATCTCGCTCCCATATCGATTTTCCATCCGCAAGATTATAAGCGCATGTATTGAAAGCTTGAAGAAGCCTATGATAGCGAATGACTGTTAAATCTAATAGGAGGAGCCATTGAAGTATAAAATTATAATGTCATAGTTGTGTATGTTAATATTTTTATGTATTTAATTATTTATGCTTCAATTGGGCATAATATGCTTAATAAAATGAGTTTTTATATATATTATTGATTTTGTATTGATTAATAATAAAAAAATGAAAAAAAAAAAAATTTTTTTTTTTTGGTTTTTGGGGGGGTTATCTGATCCGGTTTTTCTAAATAACCGGATCAGCTTGTCTGCTTTGCATACAATTTATTTGGCGCCATGAACATTTTCTGATGCGGTTTTATAAGAAAACCGGATCAGATAATATCAATATCTGATCCGGTTTTCCAAAAAAACTGCATCAGAAAAATATTTACTGATCCGGTTGTGGACCGGATCAGTAAATAATTGGGATCTGCTGCGAGCCCATCTGATGCGGCCCAAAACCGCAGTAGTAAGCCCGGTTTTGACCGCATCAAATGGGCTTTTTTCCACTAGTGTTTAAGGATTTTTTAATATGTTTATGATTAAAGTTATAGTTTGATGATTTAAATATAAATTTTATATTATGTAATTTATATAATGAAGTAATTAAATTTCAGATTTAGCTATTATGTTTAAAGTAAGGTTTTAAGTATCAAAGCATGGATTTTTAGGGTTTTATGAGTTGGAAAATCATAGTATTATATGATAGTTTATGAAATTGAGTACTCTTATGATTTTAATTATGTTTAAGTATCTTTTAAAAGGGTTTTAATACATTATAAGTTGCTGAAATTTTTATTAGTATGCTTATGATGGAGTTTTTATGATCAAAGTATGAGTTTTTAAGGGCTGATAATTGAAGTTTTAATGATGAGAAAGGTTTTTAAACACTTTTAAAGAGGGTTTAAAGTTTTTTAATATTGCTGGAAATTTTTAGAGTATTGATTTGTGGTTATGTTGATTTTTGTTAGACGGAGAATTCTCTCTAGGCGACTTTTAAGCTTGTTAAAGTGGCCTCGAATTTTGTCATCACAAAGTACGTACATACCTATGTGTGGGTTGGATTAGTATCATGTCCTAAAGATGGGATTTATGTAGTATCATGTATATATAGGGAACTATTTATAGTTCATATGTGATTTATATTCAATTGAATTTGCATGTTTTATGCTGTTGTGTGAAGCATGTTGATTATGATGATTATATTAAGTTTGTATGGATGATTGATGCAAGTATATGGGATTGGGAACTTTATTTTATTAATTCACATGAGGGATTAATATTTATGTTGGTATTGGATCATGAATGGATCATGTTGTTCCCTTTGGATTATTTAATTACTTTATGAGGACCGGGGGCCTTATTTGGTAAGTTGGTTATTCACCTATGAAAGGTTGGTTGGTTGTTGACTTGGATCTACAAATAAATAAAGGTTATGGATTTAATATTGGAATTATTCTTGGGTTGTTAAGTTGATTATCACCTTATCTAATCCTAAGATAGAAATGGAAGTGTATGTATCTTTGATGATCATATTATTTGTCCTACTTGTGAGTCATAACAAGTAAATAATTTATTAATCACTTAAAGTGGAAAGTGAATAGCAATAGCTTTAGACTTGTGCACGACTGAAGTGTTGGACTAGTATGAGTTGGAGTATATGGTGGTAGCCCATGGCTTTTCTTGGGACCGGATTGATCACCATGTCCTATTTTTATTTAAAAGGTTCCTCGATATCGTAGGTCATGGGAGTACGGAGTCGCGCCCGTACTTCGTCTTCTAGATTAATTAACTTATTAGTTGTGGAGTCTAGTTCATTAATAGTAGTCTGCTATGTTATTATATTATTATTTATCCCTGCTTAATGTTTATTAGTATCATGTTAGGTTTTACATTTATTTACTATGTAGTATCAGCTTTGTTGATTACGTGCTTTGTGTGTATGTGTTGATCATGTCTATGCCTTATTGATCCTGTGATGACCCATTTGGTGAGCAGTCTCTCGGGATCAATAGAGCATCGTCGATTATAGGTTTAAAGATGATGCATCATGGGTTCGGGAAGTTGGAGAGCTTGTGTTGACTTTATATTTATAGTTGACTTTACTTTTGTGGTTGACTTTTACATTTGAGGTTGACTTTTGACTTTATGTTAGTTTGACTTTTGGAGTTGACTTTTGGTTGACTAAAGTTTTATTTTCAAAGTTATTTATTGTTATTTCCGCTGCAAAATTCAGAATAAGCCGATACGTTATCACACGGGCGATAATGCTTTGATAATTCTCTAAGTTTTATATTGAAAAGGTATTTTGGAAAATAGAGAATTGTCGGGGCGTTACAAAGTGGTATCAGAGCTTTAGGTTTTATTTGTCTTTCGTGCCAACTTTAAATTTTTAGGCGCCTAGTCACTTAAAATGAATTTCATAGAAATCGAGCTCCTAGTTATTCGTTGTGTTCCAATCACTTTTTGAAATATTTTTCAAGGTTTCAAGATTTCAAGATTTTAAATATTTTATTTTATTTTGGTTCGAATTAATTATTTTTTTTAGGGTCCGAATTCTTTTTTTTATTTTGTTCGAAAATTTCAAACTTCATTATTTTAAATTCTATTTTTTCCGGTTTCTTTTATAAATTCGAAAAATTATATATTATTTAATTATATAATTATTTTAATACTTCTAGTTTATTTTGTCTACTTTATTAATTTTGTGAGAGATGGGTAGTATAGGATTGGGCATATAGGATAGAAATATTATATGTCTGCATTAAATAGTTAGTTCAGTATGTTTATATTTTGAGTTTTTTGTCAAAAACAACCTTTTAAAACCACTTTTTTGCGAAAAACAACCTTTTAAAAGTTTTTTTGCAACTTACAACCTTTTTTGAAACTTTTTTGCGAGATGAAACCTAAAACTAATTTTTTTTGCGAAATGAAACCTTTTCTGGAATTCCGTCATTGACCGTTAAATTTTGTGCGTTGACCGTTAGTTGCACCCTCCAATCTCTCTCCTCACCCCATCCCCCTCCCTGAACACCAACCCCAGCCACCACTCTTCTTCATCCTCCTTGCACCCACCACTCAAACCACCACTCTCCTTCCCCCCTTTCTCGAAATGACCACCCCCACCACCCCAACCTCTACTTTCCTTCTTCCCCACCATCCCGCCGAAACCCCACCACCACCCCGGCGAAACCCCCCCCTACCACCCGCCGAAACACCCCTCCCCTAACCCCCGTCGATTTTCATCCCCTCTCTCTCCTCTTCATCCTCTTCTCTCTCCTGCGCTTTTCATCAACTTCTCCTTTTCATCCCCTCGATTTTGTCTCGGAGAAAACCGTTTTGAATAACCCCCCACCCCCGTCGGATTTTGGCAACCCAGAAATCGATTTTGGCAGCCAAGAAATGGATTCGCTCATCTGACAGAGAAAACGAGGGGGGGCGCTCAGATCTGTCGATGAGAAGGAAAGTGGAGGTTGGGATGGTGGGGGTGGTGATTTCGAGAAAGGGGGGAAGGAGAGTGGAGGTTGGGGTGGTGGGGGTGGTGATTTCGGGAAAGGGGGGAAGGAGAGTGGAGGTTGGGGTGGTGGGGATGGTGATTTCGGGAAAGGGCGGAAGGAGAGTGGAGGTTGGGGTGGTGGGGGTGGTGATTTCGGGAAAGGGGGGATGGACAGTGGAGGTTGGGGTGGTGGGGATGGTGATTTCGGGAAAGGGGGAAAGGAGAGTGGTGGTTTGAGTGGTGGTTGCAAGGAGGATGAAGAAGAGTGGTGACTGGGGTTGATGTTCAGGGAGGGAGATGGAGTGAGGAGAGAGATTGAAGGGTGCAACTGACGGTCAATGCACAAAATTTAACGGTTAATGACGGAATCCCAAAAAAGGTTTCATTTCGCAAAAAAATTTGGTTTTAGGTTTCATCTCGCAAAAAAGTTTCAAAAAAGGTTGTAAGTTGCAAAAAAACTTTTAAAAGGTTGTTTTTCGCAAAAAAATGGTTTTAAAAGGTTGTTTCTGACAAAAAACTCTTATATTTTTCTTACCTGTTTAACTATTTTATGTTATTCCTATGCTTTAAATTATTGTTATTCTTACTTATTGTTTATTGTTGGGAACATACGCTAAGTGAGAGTATCAATTGCTTATAGATGTCGTATTCATCTGTTATAGGATCTACACATGTCTGATAGAGAGGATATTCGAGTGGAACCCGATTGTGTTGAGCGATGATGAACATGATGGGGGATCTGATTCTGATGGTGAGAGTTTCACTGGCTTAGACTTGGAGATGCATAATGTGTTGAAGGTCAGCAGTCGAGATAGTGATGATGAGGTCATTCGGGAGTTTGACCATGCTGGGAGTCAAAGTCGGAAGGATATCTACTATGTTGTGATGAGGAGTGTCTTTGGTGAGCCGAGATTTTCTGTAGCAGATGAGGATGAGGATGAGGATGATGTGGATTTGGAGGATGAGACTGATGATGTACCTCCTTAGATTATGTATTATGCTTTAAGAATAAATGTTGGATAATTAGTCAAGCAATGGTTTAAATTTATTTCTTTAGTACCTTTATCTTGTGAAGGAAAAAGTATAGTTATTATGGATTGGAAAAGTGTTAGTATCATCATTTTGAGGAATAAAAGTAAATATTTAGTTATCCAAGTTAGCAAGAATTTATTTTGGCACGTGAATGGGAATATTTTATTTTATTGTTGTGATTGAATTTTATCCTCACACATGTTTATTATTGATGTGAATACTATTCATGAATGATTATATGATTGATGATGATTTATACTGTGGCATTATTATAACTTCATGAGAATTGTATGTTGATGCGATCTTTTATGGTCAAATCAAGTGTTGCCTTCATAGAGAATGGCATGTAAGTTGAGTAAGTAGAGTTACGTTAAATTTCAGGTCGCGCAGTAGAATGGCTAACAACGATAACGCCTTAGCTTCTGCTATTCGCCTATTGACGGAGAAATTAACTCAAGAAAGAGCTGAGCGTCCCGATCCTGCTGGGACATGTTTGAAAGATTAGCTAAAATTAAGCCGCCATACTTTAAGGGGCAAGCTGACCCTACCTTCTTAGAGAGTTGGATTAGGGAGTTTGAAAAGATTTTCGGGGCTGTGAACTGTCTAGAGGGAATGAAAGTAGGTCAAGCTGAAAGATGAGGCTGACTTATGGTGGAAACAAAATAGGGTTAGACTGAGTGTTGTTGAGGGGTTTAATTGGGATTCCTTTATTTCTGCTTTAAGAGGAAAATTTTACCCTACTTTTATGAGGAAACAGAAGGCTCATGAGTTCATAAACCTTAGGATGGGGAGCATGACTATCTCTGAGTACTATAATAAGTTCATAGCATTGTCGAGGTTTGCATCTGAGGTAGTAGCCACTGAAGAGCTAAAGGCTCAAAGGTTTGAGCAAGGTTTGACTGAGGAAATCCAACTGGGTTAGGAGGTGAGACTTTTGCATCCCTAGATGTGGTGTATGGAAGAGCCGCCCTTTTCAGTCGAGGCGTGACAAGAAGAATGTTGTAGTGGGTGAGAAGAGAAAGGATTTCAATGCTGGAGAAAATCAAGGGAATTTTAAGAAGAACAAAAATGGGAATGAGAATTTCAAAGGTAGAAATGGTCAGGGCTATAACAATAAGGGCCAGTCCGAAAGGGTTTACCACTGTAAGAAGTGCATCAAGAACCACCCTGGTAGAGACTGTAAGGGAAACCTAGTAACCTGTAACTACTGCCAAAAGAAGGGACATAGGGAGTATGAGTGATTCACCAAGCAGAAGAAAGAGCAAAATGGTAATGGGAGTGGTAATTAGGGGAGGTTTGGGTTCAACCAGTCAGGAAGTCAAGGTTCGAAGCCTATAGGGTCACAGAACAACCAAGGAAGCTACAGTAAGCCTGCTAGTGAGAGCAACAACAACCAGAATAAGGCTCCGGGTAAACTGTTCGTGATGAGTCGCAATGAAGCTGAACGATCTGCCGAGGTAGTTTCTGGTACTTTCTCTATTAACTCCGTTCTCGTTAAAGCGTTATTTGATTCTGGGGCGACTTATTCGTTTATTTCGGCGTCCGTTATTAGAAGTCTAGGGTTGGTAGATTTCGAAGTAATTGACTTGCCTATTAGTATACCTACTGGAGAGGTCATAAGGTGTACCAAGTTGTTCAAAGATTTGTCTCTGAAGATAGGAG
The DNA here is from genome assembly GCA_947648045.1 of Beta corolliflora. Taxonomy (NCBI): domain Eukaryota; kingdom Viridiplantae; phylum Streptophyta; class Magnoliopsida; order Caryophyllales; family Amaranthaceae; genus Beta; species Beta corolliflora. Next base: position 322,337 of record CANSZD010000381.1, read on the forward strand.
ACTGTGTATTTCCTTCTAACTTGATAGAGTTCAATCTGGGAGACCTATATGTTATTCTTGGGATGAATTGGTTAGGTTTCTATAAGGCCAAAATAGATTGTGAAGCTCATAAAGTAGTGTTGAGAAGCCCTTTGGGGAAGTTGACTTCGTATCGACGTTTTGGGAAGCCTAAGAACTTTGGGGTTATTTCTGCGATGCAAGTTGAGAAGTTGATGAAGAAGGGATGTGAGCTGTTTTTCTGTAGTGTGCAAGATGTAGGCAAAGAGGTTGGATTGAAGATTGAGGATGTACCAATTATGAACGAAATTATGGATGTGTTTCCAAGCGAGATTTCTGGTATGCCGCCTGTGAGAGCTGTTGAGTTCACCATAGTCTTAGTTCCTGGCACTGCACCTATTTCTAAGGCACCGTATACAATGGCACGCCCTGAGATGAGCGAGTTGAAGACGCAGTTGCAAGAGCTGTTGGATAAGGGTTATATTAGGCCTAGTGCGTCACCTTGGGGAGCTCCTGTGTTGCTTGTGAAGAAGAAAGATCGAAGTATGAGGTTGTGCATCGACTATAGGGAGTTGAACAATGTGACTATTAAGAACAAGTATCCTTTGCCTAGGATATATGACCTGTTCGACCAGTTTAATGGAGCGAGTATGTTTTCAAAGATTGATTTGCGTTCGAGATATCACCAGCTGAGGGTAGATGATAAGGATATACCTAAGACTGCGTTTAGGACGCGTTATGGTCATTATGAGTTTACTGTGATGCCGTTTGGACTGACCAATGCTCCGGCTATATTTATGGAATTGATGAATAGGATATTCCATGAGTTCCTAGATAAGTTCGTTGTGGTGTTCATTGATGATATCTTGATTTATTCAAAGAGTGAAGAAGAGCATGATGAGCACTTGATGATTATATTGGAGACGCTTAGGAAGAATCAATTGTATGCCAAGTTCTCTAAGTGTGAGTTTCGTTTGGAGAAAGTAGCGTTTTTGGGTCAGTATGTGTCAAAAGAATGAGTCTTTATGGATCCTGCTAAGATTCAAGCTGTTAGTGAGTGGCCTACTCCAAAGAATGTGTCATATATTAGGAGTTTTATGGGATTAGCTGGCTATTATAGGAGATTTGTGAGAGATTTCTCAAAGATAGCAAGGTCAATTACTAATTTGATGAAGAAAGAGTCAAAATTTGAGTGGAATGAGAAGTGCGAGGAAGCTTTTCAGATTTTGAAGGAGTGTTTAACCTCTGCACCCATTTTAACCCTGCCTGATGGAAATGAGGGATTTGAGGTGTATAGTGATGCTTCAAAGAATTGTTTGAGATGTGTTCTGCAGCCGAATGGGAAGGTGATCGTGTATGCATCGCGTCAGTTGAAACCGTATGAGGCTAATTATCCTACCCATGATCTAGAGTTAGCTGCAATCGTGTTTGCCTTGAAAATTTGGAGACATTGCCTATATGGGGCAACCTGTAAAATCTTTACCGACCATAAGAGTTTGAAGTACATTTTCACCCAGAAAGATCTCAACATGAGACAGAGGAGATGGTTAGAGTTGATTAAGGATTATGTTCTAGATATCCAATATCATGAAGGGAAGGCGAATGTAGTTGTCGATGCTTTGAGTAGGAAGTCGAGCCATAGCATGAATGCCTTGGTAGTTCCTGAGGAATTGTGTCTAGATATGCAAAGGCTTAGCCTAGAAATCTTAAATCTTGGGGAGATTGAGGCAAGATTGAGTGCTTTATCATTGGGGTTGTCAGTTTCCGATGAGATCAAAGAGGGTTAAGTTGGAGACGAGCACCTAGATAAGATTAAGGAGAAGATGAAGCAAGGAAAGGAATTTGACTTTAAGATTCATGATGATGGAAGTTTGAGGTTCAAGGGAAGGTGGTGTGTACCACAAAAATGTGAAGAGCTTAAGAGAAGACTTATGGATGAGGGGCATAATACTCCATATTCTGTGCACCCTGGGGGTGACAAGTTGTATAAGGATCTCAAAGATATTTATTGGTGGCCGAATATGAAGCGTGAAGTCGCTGAGTTCGTGTCAAAGTGTATGACCTGTCAGAAAGTGAAGATAGACCATAAGAGACCAATGGGGAAAGTTCAATCCTTAGAGGTTCCTGGATGGAAGTGGGATTCTATATCCATGGATTTTGTGACTGCTTTGCCGAAGACAAGAAACGACAATGATACTATTTGGGTTATTGTAGACCGTCTGACGAAGTCTGCCGTGTTCGTTCCAATTAAAGAGACATGGAAGAAGAAGCAACTTGCGCGACGTATATCAAGCATGTAGTGAGATTGGATGGAGTCCCGGCGGACATTATTATTTCAGATCGTGATTCGAGATTCCTCTCGAAATTTTGGCAAAAGGTCCAGTTCAATCTTGGGACAACGTTGAAAATGAGCACTGCTTTTCACCCTGCAACCGATGGTCAGACTGAAAGGACCAACCAGACTATGGAAGATATGTTGAGAGCGTGCGCAATTGATTTCCAAGGTAGTTGGGAAGATCACTTAGACTTGATTGAGTTTTCGTATAACAATAGTTATCATACGAGCATCAAGATGGCTCCTTTTGAGGCGTTGTATGGAAGGAAGTGTAGAAGTCCCATTTGCTGTAATGATTTTAGCGAGAATATAGTATTGGGGATAAAATGTATTGAGGAGACTGTTAAGAATGTCAAGTTGATTCAGGCTAGAATTCAAGCTGCTCAAGATAGGCAAAAGAGTTATGCTGATTAAAAGCGAAGAGAACATGAATTCGCAGTAGGTGACAAAGTATTTTTGAAAGTGTCACCAACTAAATGAGTGATGAGATTTGGGAAAAAGGGCAAATTAAGTGCTAAATATGTTGGCCCATATGAGATTTTGCAAAGAATTGGGAAGGTAGCTTATAAGTTGGCTTTTCCAATGGAATTTGAGAAAATGCACGATGTGTTTCATCCCCAACTCAAGAGATATATCCTTGATGAGAGTCATGTTTTGGAGCCTGAAAGAATCCAAATTGATAGTAGCCTCAAATATGAGGAAAGGCCTGTGAAAATTTTGGATAAAAAGGTGTGTAGTACACGCAATAAGGATGTGAATATTGTAAAAGTGCTTTGGTCTAACCATGAGTCTGAAGAGGCAACGTGGGAAGCCGAAGATGAAATGAAGAAGAAGTATCATGAGTTATTCCTTGAGGTGAGTTACGAGAGCGTCACTCGTTTTCTTTAAGGGGGGTAGTATGCGATAGAATTTCGCGCTTTTTACCTTATTTTATGGTATTTTTATGCATTTTATGCTTATTTTGGCGATTCACACATGTTGGTGCAAAATAAATTGGTTCTCCGCATGGAAAATATATTCATGAGTAACCCAAGTGGTTTCAAAGTTGGTAAAAGTGTGCACATATTATGACACAAGTATTTTTCAAGTGTAAGTCGAGTCAAAAACTTTTGAAATAGTGAAAGTTTTCGTGCCAAGTTTCGGGACGAAACTTCTTTTAAGAGGGGTAGACTGTAATCCCCCATAATTTTATAAATTTTATAAATATATTTTAATGTATATTTATATATATTTTATTATTTAAATAATTTTTTTTTTAAATGTTGACTATTGAAAGTCAAAAGGATCATCTAATGATTTTAAGTAATCAAATATTATAATTAGTCATACATTAAAAGTTATTTTATATTTAATTAGTTGAGTGAGAGTGCAAAAGATTTTTATTATTGGGAAGAGGATCCCAAAAACTTCTATTATGTTTCATAAGCATATATTGGGAAGAGGAGCCCAAAGACTTTTATTATGAGCATCTTTATTAAACTAACCCATCAAAGCCCAAACCATTATTGGACCCCTAATGGGGGAACCTATAAATACCCTTCATTACACAATTTCCCACACATTAAACACATTCTATTTTCTCTCTCTTCCTCCCCTAAATTTTCGGCCTTCTCCCTCCTCATTCTCTTTCTTTTTCTTCGGCTCTCACTCGGCAGCCACCGGCAGCAGCCACCACCCGAACGGCAGCAGCAACCACCGACCGCCGCCGCCGCCCTCTCCTTTTCCGGCGTCCTTCCTTCCTCTCTCTGCTTGTGGTTATTTTCTTCCTCCTCAAGTTTTATTTAATGCAAAGTTTATATTTTTAAGAATTATTTTAATATGTTTATGATTAAAGTTATATTTTGATAATTAGATATAAATTTCAGATTATGTAATTTATATAATAAAGTAATTTAATTTCAGATTTAGTTATTATGTTTAAAGTAAGGTTTTAAGTATCAAAGCATGAATTTTTAAGGTTTTATGAGTTGGAAAATCATAGTAGTATATTATGAAATTGAGTACTCTTATGATTTTAATTTAGTTTAAGTATGTTTTAAAAGGGTTTTAATACATTATAAGTTGCTGCAATTTTTATTAGTATGCTTATGATGGAGTTTTTATGATCAAAGTATGAGGTTTTTAAGGGTTTTTAATGACTAGTATAGTAGTACTATACTAGGGAGTATTAATAATTGAAATTTTAATGATGGGAAAGGTTTTTAAACACTTTTAAAGAGGGTTTAAAGTTTTTTAATATTGCTGGAAATTTTTAGAGTATTGATTTGTGGTTATGTTGATTTTTGTTAGACGGTGAATTCTCTCTAGGCAACTTTTAAGCTTGTTAAAGTGGCCTCGAATTTTATCTACACAAGGTACGTACATACCTATGTGTGGGTTGGATTAGTATCATGTCCTAAGGATGGGATTTATGTAGTATCATGTATATATAGGGAACTATTTATAGTTCATATGTGATTTATATTCAATTGAATTTGCATGTTTTATGTCGTTGTGTGAAGCATGTTGATTATGATTACTATATCATGTTTGTATGGATGATTGATGCAAGCATATGGGATTGAGAACTTTGTTTTATTAATTCACATGAGGGATTAATATTTATGTTGGTATTGGATCATGAATGGATCATGTTGTTCCATTTGGATTATTTAATTACTTTATGAGGATCGATGACCTTATTTGGTAAGTTGGTTATTCACCTATGAAAGGTTGATTGGTTGTTGACTTGGATCAACAAATAAATAAAGTTTATGGATTTAATATTGGAATTATTCTTGGGTTGTTAAGTTGATTATCACCTTATCTAATCCTAAGATAAAAATGGAAGTTTATGTATATTTAATGATCATATTATTTGTCCTACTTGTGAGTCATAACAAGTAAATAATTTATTAATCACTTAAAGTGCAAAGTAAATAGCAATAGCTTTAGACTTGTGCACGACTGAAGTGTTGGACTAGTATGAGTTGGAGTACATGGTGGTAGCCCATGGCTTTTCTTGGGACCGAACTGATCACCGTGTCCTATTTTTATTTAAAAGGTTCCTCGATATCGTAGGTCAGGGGAGTACGGAGTCGCGCTCGTATTTCGTCTTCTAGATTGAAGACTGGTTTGATTTGGATAACTCTTTCCATCGCCTATTCCATCTAAATTAATTAACTTATTAGTTGTGGAGTCTAGTTCAGTAATAGTAGTCTGCTATGTTATTGTATTATTATTTATCCCTGCTTAATGTTTATTAGTATCATGTTAGGTGTTATTTCACTAGGAACAATACAAGAGGGGGTGAATTGTATATGTAGAAATAAACGTAACTTTTTGCGGAATTTTAAACTTGAACAAAGAAACAAGCTAAAGGAACACAAGGGATTTTTACGAGGAAAAACTTGTTGGGCCCAACAAGAAGAAACAACCTCGACCACTAGGGATTTTAAACTCAACTCTTTCACTAATTAGGCCAAACAACTTTGTTACAACCTAATTCTACTCACGGGCCACACCTTGAGTTCCTAAACTCAAGTTCCTGAACAAATGTTCCCTTAACAGTTGTTCCTCTCAACTTCACTTGAAGTTTTCTCACTTTAACTTTCTTTACTCAAAGCTTCTCTCTTACAGAACTTCACTCAAAGTCTCCTTACCCCAAAACCAAAATACAATTGATCAAAATAAACTCAGTGGAATTAGAGTAAGAAGGCAAAGAACAAATGGCTTTTATGAGAGAATGAAGGCACTGACACTTTACTTAGTTAAACTCACTAATTTACTTGGTTAGACACAAATTGGAACTTAATTAGACATTAGTATTTATAGTGGTAATAACTTAGAACGTGGGATTAAAACATATGTTAGTGGTAAAATCATTATCCCATGATGTTCCTTATCCGGAGGAATACGTTCCTCGATCAACCCATGATCTCCATGATCACTGTTAAACGTGGGAGAGAATTGAGTTACTGCTCCCTTAATTTTAACAACCACTTAAAGCATTATTTCGAAAATCTGATTTAATTAAAAAGCATTTTAATTATTAAAACCAAAATAAAATCCTTTTACCAAAAATATTATCTTTAAAATATTTTCCATAAAAACCGAAAAGGATATTTATCTTTTATAAAAAAAAATATTTTCCTTAAAAAGATTTTCCTTAAAATCAGATTTTTCCCCTTAAATAGAACGGTTACCTAGAATCTAGGCATAAATTACTCAATTGTCATAAATAAACCGTTGTAATGCTTCATCCTAAGTCTAGTTCTTTTTAATAGTTAGTTCCTTTAACTTATTAGTTAAGTGCCAGTTCGTCTGTTCCTTACAAAGGAACAAACGCTCATTCTCATTCTAAATTGCCATAGTTCCTTACCATTCTTACTCGTTCCTTTACAATGGAACTAGAAACAAAAAGACTCGCTTTAGTCTTCTTGCTCCAATGCTGCTCCAGTACCAAATTATGAAACATCTTCACTTAGTCTTCAAAATCCAAACTTGATTTCTTCCTTGACTTAGTATTCTCTTTGTTCCTTTCATTGATACCTTGAAATTCATTCACTTAACCAACTTGTTAGTCCAATACTTAGTTTGCATCTTTGTTCCTTTGTCATCATCAAAACTAGGGTTCAACATTAGGTTTTACATTTATTTACTATGTAGTACTCAGCTTTGTTTATTACGTGCTTTGTGTGTATGTGTTGATCATGGTTATGCCTTATTGATCCTGTGATGACCCATTTGGTAAGCAGTCTCTCGGGATCAATAGAGCATCGTCGATTACAGGTTTGAAGATGATGCATCATGGGTTCGGGAAGCTGGAGAGCTTGTGTTGACTTTATATTTATAGTTGACTTTTACTTTTGTGGTTGACTTTTACATTTGAGGTTGACTTTTGACTTTATGTTGGTTTGACTTTTGGAGTTGACTTTTGGTTGACTAAAGTTTTATTTTCAAAGTTATTTATTATTATTTCCGCTGTAAAATTCTGAATAAGCTGATACGTTATCACACGGGCGATAATGCTTTGATAATTCTCTAAGTTTTATATTGAAAAGGTATTTTGGAAAATAGAGAATTGTCGGGGTGTTACAAAATTGGGCAAGAATAAAAACCCTAGAAAATCTGAAATAAGAAGAAATGAGAGAGAAAAATAGTAACAGAACTCAAACTCTTCTTCTCGGTCAACGCCGGCAGGAAACCTAGAACTCGCAACTGCTTCAACGTCTTCTTCATCGATCGGCTCTTCTTCATCCAATGAAATTCGCCGGAGTTTAATAAGGGGTGCAACAGAGTGAGAGTGAGGGAGAGGAGTGCGCCGACAAGAGTGATGGAGAGGACTAGAGGAGTGCGCGGGCAAGAGAGAGGGAGAGGAGATTATCGGCGAGAGGATGTGAGAGGATGTGAGAAGAGATGTGAGAAGAGAGGGAGATAAGCAAAGAGTGAGAGTGAGAGTGGTAGTGGAGTGAATCGTCAGCGACAGGAGATTCACCGGCAATGGACGGGATGCGCTGGCGAGAGTGAGAGTGGCAGTGGAGTGGAGTGAATTCGTTTCGCAGGAGAGAGAGTGCGAAGTGCGAGTGAGAGAGACTTGGGTGTAATGTTGCTAGGGATTCAATCCCCGAAAAAATAATAACTAGGCTACAGGATTTACTACCTATATGCGTCCAACACACATCCTCGGGGTGGGCCTATCGGATGGGCCTCGGGGTCCGACACACATCCTCGTATCCTACTTCTACCTATCTGCGTCGCATGGGCCATGAAACTGACGCACATCACCGCATCCAAAACGAAAGAGTCATATGCGTCTAATGGAGTTGGGGTCCGACACACATGACCTTTACGCTAAAATTCAAATGCGTTTCTCATTTGCGTCGGGTTGTGGGTGGGGTCCGACGCATATCCTCGCATCCAAACATCTACGCCGGATTATCGTGTGGGTCTGACGCACATCATCGGATCCAAAACCCAAATGCTTTACACATGTGCGTCGGATTTCTATTACTATGCGACGCAAATCCTCTTCCCATTCATTTGCTTAGCTTATTTGCATCGGACTTTGATCACAATCCGATGCAAATTGTCTACTTCTACCATTTGCGTCAGTTCTTGAAGCATGCGAAGCAAATAGGCAGACGCAAATCAATGATTCTTTACTAGTGATGGTACTACGGTAACCGGGGAGATCATTTGTGGTGGAATGATCACCCGGATAGCGGCGTACCTCGATTTGGGACAAGACCTGGCACGCTTAGAATCAAGCATGCCTTCTGTGGGTCAGCCCAACTCATTGGTCGGGTGCTGACTTTGCAATGAGATAAAATTTCTACGTGGTTTTAGGGGTCACTGCATCTAGCTTGTGGGTGGCAAACCCTATTGTTACAAAAATAATGAGTTCATTTGGAACCTGCCCGCTGATTGTCCTAACTGATGACGGGTTCCTCCTACCCCTATTGACCCTCGGCATTGCTCTAAGTTGTCCTGCCTTTAGTGCACCACTGTGGAGAGGGTACCGAGGGCTCCAAGGCTCGACCGCCACACTCCCGTGAGTGAGGAGGCCGAGCCTTCTTCCTCGCAGTCCTTCGATATGGCCTCCGTCATGGCCGCCATATCCCAGATGCAGGCCACTCAAGTGGCCAATCACCAGCAGGTCACAGATACTCTTCGGGGTATCCGGACCGACCTAGACCATGTGTCTAGGGTGGCTTGGCGAACTCATCTTGCCAATGTCCAGTCCGGACATGAACCACCCTTCCCTAACCACCCCCACTACCCTCCTGCATTTGACCCTCGTGAAGGGCCATTTGGATAGCCCCTTTCCCGCCCCAACCCTACTATCGGCCTTACTACCAGGGAGGGTATTCAGGTGAGTTCTACCCTCCTAACCCCCCTCCCGATGGGGGCGATGGTGGGTACTACTAGGTGCTCTTTTTGAACCCCCACCCGTTCCCTACTTTAGCAACTCCGAGCGCTGAGTTTTGCTTAAGCTTGGGGGGCCCTTGCATGTATGCCTATGTTTTTGGGAGTTTAGGTTCCTAGGTGGTTAGTTATGTGGGCATCTATCGGTCTTGGTTGCGAGGTTGGTGATTGGTTATTTTTGCTGATTCCTAATGATTCTACTTGGTCTTACCCCCTCTAATCCAATCACCCTTGTATAGCTTGTTTTTGTTTCTTTTATCCTTATTTGGTAGGTTTGCATAAAAAAATAAAAAATCACAATTTTTTTTTCTTCTTTCTTTTTCAGCATTTAGGGTAGCTTGGTTGCATGCATGATATGTTGCTAAGAGTGTTCATAACTTGATTGGAAGACCTTCCTTGCATTTGACTTGATGGTTTTGGAAGCCTTGTTGTGACTTTAGGTGATCTTTGAGATCTTGGTAGTGTCTTTTTGAAACTAGGCGAGTTGGTTGATTGAATTGCCTTGTCCCTTGTGTGATGAACCCCGAAGGAGGGCCACGAACCTCGTATGACTCATTTACAACCCTCACCATTGATTGTCTAACTTGTGACTTGCATTTTAGCTCCCCAAGATTGCATATGACTGAGCTAATAGAAGGATGATTAAGGGCGTTTTATTTTGCTAGAATTAGGAGTTCAAAAGCCAAAAAGCCTTTTATTCCGGCATAATTATCCGCTTCTCAACCCATTTGAGCCTTTCTATCCTATTTTTGCTTAACCCTCATAATAAGTCATGGCCAAACTTTCCTCAAAATTAAGTACTTGTCTCGTTTTTGTTGAGTTGAGTTGTTTTGATACTAAGTCTTTGGTTGAAAGTAAGTTAGTGTACTTGTATAATTGCAAAAGATGAAAAAAAAATGACAGAAAAGAAAAGAAAAGGAATGAAATGAAAGAAGGAAAGCTCTTATTATTTCATTTGGATTACTATTGAAAGAAACGAATGAGAGAGCAAATTGATGAGCAAAATGAAAATCATGTTCAAAAAGTGAAAATCAAAGTGAAAAAAGAAAAAAATAGTTGTGTTTGAGTTTTCAAATTGAATTGGGGTTAGGACTAGCTTGTGAGAGTCTTTTTCCCCTAGTTTGTACTCCGTTTTACCCTTTTTGCACCACATTCCCAAATTGATATCCTCACCCCAAACCTATCCCCGTTACAACCTTAATAAAGTCCATATTGACTTCTAGACTAGTCTTGGTCAATTTAGTAGTGGCGGGTGAGATTTTGTGCAAGTCATGATAAGGGTCATCAAAATATGGTAGAGGCGAGCTATTATGGTTGAGCATCCCTAGGGGGGAGTCAAACTCGGGACTTGGAAGTGGAGAGGAGTGAGATTTCACTCTTAGAAAGTCTAGTTTTCAAGAAGACTCGGTTGATCGGTGGATTGGATCTCTTGAGTCACTCTTGTGCTTCCTAGTCATCTTTCCTCTTGTGTTTGGTTGGTCTTCTAAATCTTGTTATGAACTTATTTAGCTTGCATGTCATGTTTGTAGCTTAGCTTTTAGAGCATTTAGGCTAGTGTGTTGCATGATTTCCCCTCTCTTCTTTTTCTCCCCTTTACTTTCTTCATTCTCATTCTTGGTTTACTTGAGGACAAGTAAAATGCTAAGCTTGGGGGAGTTTGATAAGTGTGTTTCTAACGCACTTTACGGGCTCCTTTTCGCTTGGTTTGATCCACTTTCTCCCATTTCTTCCCTCTTTCTTCTTCATTTTTTTCTCTATTTCATTCACTTGATCATTTTTTATCATAGTGACATTTTGCTGGATTTTCGGTCAATTTTAACTGGATTTCTAGTACATTTGCTTTCACCGTGTTTTCCCATACTTTGATGGTAGGTGTGACCTTTTCTGAGGTTGAAAGTTAGGAGATACGGCATAAGGCGGGAGTTTTGTGGAGCTTGCTCGCACGAAAAGAGAAAAAGGAAATTTTGAATAAGGCCTCTAGTGCGCCCGCAGAGCCCCATAGGTGCCCGCACCATATTGGTGCGCCCGCACATGCCCCTATGGTGCACCCGCACCATCCTGAATTTCGTGAGTTCCAAGATCAGAGAGATCGGTGCGCCCGCACCAGCCATTGAGGTGCCCTCGCACCACTCACAACGGTGCGCCCGCACCTTTCGACGCGTAGTGCTACTCTGAGATCAGAAATAATGGTGCGCCCGCACCTATTACTATGGGGCGCCCGCACCTGTTACTATGGGGCGCCCGCACCATTTAATTCCGTCAAAAAAATTGTAAGGCTCGTGCCTACTAAAAACAAGAGAAGGTTATTATTTTGGACCAATGCTTTATTCTAGATTTCAGAGAGTTTATTCGGGTTCTTCCTAGAGAGAAAAACACATTAATTATTCTTAGATTTGAGATTTAGATATTAAAGCTGTTGATTTCTACTCATTCAAGGTACTTTTTATTAATCTAATTTGCAAGTTTTCAGTTTTTATTCATCTTTGCTATTGTTATTCTCTCATCTTCCATAGTATAGACTTCTTTTATTATAGTTTCATAGTAATTGCTTATTTCTAGTATATTAATCATCCCTTAATCATGTTTAGCCCTAGATTACTTAGATATTTCATATTTTTATGTTTAGATTCCATGATTAGTGAGTAGTCTCCTATCTAGGGTTAGGGTGAAAGTATGAATTAAGGTTTTTATGTATTGTTGATGTGATTGTGATGATCTAAAGATGATTATGCATTGATCTTGGTGTTTTGAGGCCTTAGGATAGATATTGATCACATTTATGTTCGGGGATTTTGATTTCAAATGTTCTTAATCGAATTTTGAACTCTTTTATCATCTCCATGAATCAACTTAATTTCTACGCCAAGATATTGGGTAGAAATTAAGGGGATCCTTGTATTAAGAGTTTTCCATATTCATTGGATCTCTTAATCAATTGACTAAAGACCATTCGAGAGAGGATTTAGTTGATTGATTAAGCGGTTATTCTTGATGACCATTCGAGAGAAGACTCGGGTATTTTAGAGGAAAAGTAAACCTTGCGTAATTGTCACCTTTGAATCACAATTGCATTAATGATCGTTGTTCCGCTTTGATTCATACTAGTAACGTTAACTCTAGTGTCTTCCTTATTGATATCTTCATCTTGTATTATTTGCTAGTTCTTTGATGATAATTAGTTTTAGTTGTTACAAAAATCATTCAAAACCCCCAAAAAACCATCAATTAGGTAATTTAGACTTGATAGACTTTGATTAATCCCAATTTCCCTGTGGATCGACCCTTGACTTGCCTTTACTACGTTCTTACTAATTGATTGTTAGGTGTTGCAAATATTGTTTGAAAAGCGATTTTTGGTGCCTTAACGACACACTAAAAACCTCTTATCAATAAGTCCCTAAGTTGTCCCTAGTCCCTACGATTTTCCAATATCCAATTAGGTTTATGAGTCTTCCTTTAAAGACTTATTGGCGACTTCAAAAACGTTTTCAATAAAACCTTTACAATGAGGTAGTCAAATACACGCTCATCCCGCGTAGGCGGATAAAAACAAGCCTACATCGACCCATTGTCAGTCCTAGCCACATGCATGGGTCCGTGTAGAGGACATTGTCCAAGAAAACAAACATAATTTAGAGAACCAATACTAGGATTGGAAAATTTGCGAGAAATTACCATATATAATTAAGATGTAATTTCTACAATAATATACCTAATAAAAAATAAGGCACGAAACTACCTAATAAATTATTTTTTAAATTGTTGATAAGGAACCCATTGTTGTTGTTGGTGGTGGTGTTGGCATTGTGGAAGTTAGTGTTGTATTCAACTGCATCTACAATTCATTGTTTATGATGATGATGAGGAGTTCATGAGAGAATGTTGTCTTTGAAAATACTTTACAAATTTGACAAGAAGAAATAGCGAGTGTTGGTGGTGGTGTTGTCAACGGAGGAAAGAGAAGATGGGTGTGTGTGTTTGAAGGATGAAGAAGATGGGGGTGTGGGTGGAGAAAAGGGGGGATCCTTGGATTGTTGCTAGCTAGGAAACTCATTGTTGTTGGTGGTGTAGTGGAAGTGAACTTGGTGGTGGTGTTAATGGTGGAGGAGAGAAAGACTGGAAGTGGGTTAATGTGGATTAGCGGAGAGAGTATGAGGGAAGGGAGATCAGGGTAGAGGTAATTAAGGGTTAGTGGCTTAATTAGATCAATTAGGGATTAATAACTAACAGAGTTAACGACTGTTAGTTGTTAAGGGATTCGTGAATTTTTCGAAATTTGGGGGTTATATGGTGGATTTTGAAAAGTCTCGGGGGCATATTGTGAAAAAAACCGTATTCAAAATTTCAAAAGGTATAAGGATAAATAAAAAGATCTAATGCAATGATCGCTCTCTAAAGGCCTAAAAATTAACACAAGCCACAACTAAGGTGAAACCACTGACTTAATATAAACATAAGGACACTCGATGTCTAGAACTAGTGAAATATAACACACCAAAATAACATGGAACATCACAAAGTGGAGTAATATATATTATGGCAAATTATAAGCATAATGCCCGCCATATGACTCGAGGCATTATGTATAGAAAATTATCAACGCAATTGGCATTTGCTAAACAAACGGATAAGAGCCACAATAAAAGGCGAAATAAATTGCCTAATGGACACAAATGACGTTAATTGTCTTGAACTCCTAAAATATACTTAAATAATAAAATATCGCGGGGCATTGCTTGGGTCCAAATACTAGTTTTCTCTTACATATTATTTGTTTCATCTCGAAAAGTTCGTATTAATTTTAGATATAGGATATTAGATTTTAATTATAACAAAAGTAAGTCCAGCTCATTCTTTGAAATGAAAATTAACATGACAATAATACTATATCTTTATTTTCCCTAAAAAAACAATATGTCTTTATGTGATTTCATGTAAAATATATATCTACATCTTGAATTTCAAAACAAAAGTTATTGGTCTATGAGAAAGAAAATAACAAAAATAAAATAATGGGCATAGTTATGCACAAGCAATACTTCATTAGGTCAGATCTTCATATAAAAAAATCCTAGCCGCTATCCCCTTCTCTTCTCTCTCTCTCTCTCTCTCTCTCTCTCTCTCCTCTTTTCACTAGAGAACCCTCTAGAGGGGCTGGCATGGATGTTTTCGTCCATGGTAAGCCCCACTTTCTCTCCTTTCGCAGTTTCTTGCTTTTTATTTTTTCGCAGTTTTCAATAAGTCACATCTGTGTGATGGCTTTAGTCTCCTTTTTGGATTTTGTAGTCACCCCCTTTAAGGTGGGTGTATTAGTTTGGTTTCTTTATGTGTTAGCAGGATTTGGACCCTGACTCCAGTTGAAAGTTGATTTGTTGATAGGATTTTGTGCGGGATTGCAACGGTTGTCAGTACTTCGCGTACAATCGGTTGAATTAACTCTAGTTCTTCATCAAAACTACATCAGATCGTTAGACCCCCTCGTAGATGGCTGCATTAGACATTGATGTGAAAGAGGGTATATAAAAGGGTTATTTTTGCTCAACGATCGTGGTTTTGCCACATTAGAATTAAGTTTCTTTCAATTTGATCTGTATTATTTAGTTTATGACTTCTATTGTAGATGTCGTATGACTTCATATTAATGAATGAATTTTTACTTTAAAAAAAATTTGTGCACAAGCAAAACTAGTACGAGTACATTCTCTTCAAGTTGTTTTTCATAAACTTATCTTAACCGAACTTCTCTGAACTTATTGAAACTTATCTGAATATATTTGAACTTAGTTGTACTAATCTTTCAAATGAATATAATATAACAAGATAGTTAAAACCATATCTTCAAGTGGTTTTCACATAAAATATCTACATGTGCAATTCCAACAAAAAGTAGCTATTGGTTGAAAAGTAATGGAAATAAGAATAGGTGTATTAGTTGAAGTAGTACACTCGCAAAACTAATACATGTGCGTTCTCTCCAAGTTAGTTTTCATAAACTTATCTACACTTCACTTATTGGAACTTATTGATGAAACTTATATGAGCTTATTGAAGTTTATTGAAACTATTTTATATAATATTAAAACTTATGAGGACTTATGTGAACTTATTGAAACTTATATGAATTTGTTTGAACTTACGAATGCTTATTGGAACAAATATGAAATGATTAGGCTAAATTTTTTGTATTTAAAGGTTGGCTAAAACCTATTTTTTAAAAGGTGAAGAGAACGAACTCATAATTTTCATTAATTTATCTAATTTATAAATTT
This sequence comes from Beta corolliflora, assembly GCA_947648045.1. Taxonomy (NCBI): domain Eukaryota; kingdom Viridiplantae; phylum Streptophyta; class Magnoliopsida; order Caryophyllales; family Amaranthaceae; genus Beta; species Beta corolliflora. Next base: position 337,844 of record CANSZD010000381.1, read on the forward strand.
TCATCATCTGAAGATCAACCACTCTCCTATTTTACATATAGATATTAATATCTAAGATATTTCTCATCAAAATAAAACATACTTAAATGGTATAAATCTAGTACTATCCCTTTTTTCATATATTCAATCAGTTGTACATCAATTCATGATGTCGACAAGTAGCATTAACAAATGATAATCTTATACATGTACTGAGTGATCATTATTCGAAGAAAAGGCAGCATGATATTTAAATTAATTTTAGGAACACAAGCCTCCCCCAAACCAGAAAAAATAAAATAGATCTCCCTCAGTTTTTTATTACTAATGCAACATTTTGCTTTTTTACGTTTCTTGATGCGATTTGAACTTTAGCATTCTTAATTATTCAAAACTAAAAATTAAAAATTGATACTATTGACTTATCAAGTGACGAATCTAATAATATTATATAATGACTATTTTTTTTTACATATATTTCACAAATGATAGTAAAGAACTGAGGAAATAGTATGTACTCTAACAATATTTTACATATTAATTAACACTTGTTTTTATTGGTAAGAAAGTACAATCAAGGTTAATATTTCGTTCATCCTTGATTAACTGTCTTGTTTGACTTAACCTCAGTGCATTAGTTTAATGCTAATATCAAATTTGATACATCAAAATCATACAATGAAATGAAGTTAGTAAACGCGAAGGAAAATAGCTTTTTCAACCCAATGGATAATCTATCTACTAGAGATAGACATTCATGGTAAGTGGATCGGAATCTAATGTAACTCATGAATTTTTTTATTTTTTTATTAAATAGTCTATCTGTAGTGGGTTGATTAACCACCTGGTAGATCTATGCATCTATCAATCTCCAATGCTAAGTTATAGTAGAAGATTATCTAAAAACGAAAAAACATCTCCACCCTTTCAAATTACAAGGCATTTTATTTAGAAATACTTGCTTCAATATATAAGATATTATGCATTACCAACTTTTTTTTTTGTTCTTTTTCGTAACCCGTGGTAAGATATTTCTCTGCCGCCCTCTCACAGGGCCACTATATATGCATGAATTTTTTTTATTAAATAGTCTATCTCAGAGTGGGTTGATTAACCACCCGGTAGATCTATGCATCTATCAATCTCCAATGCTAAGTTATAGTAGAAGATTATCTAAAACGAAAAAACATCTCCACCCTTTCAAATTACAAGGCATTTTATTTAGAAATACTTGCTTCAATATATAAGATATTATGCATTACCAACTTTTTTTTTTTTTTTTGGTTTCTTTTCTAAACCCACTGGTAGATTTAATTTCACTCGCCTTTCTCACAAGCGCCTCCCACCAGTAGGCCCAAAAGCCCCAAACCCCCTTCCCCCCAACAATATGAAATTTTGCTTCCACCAAGATTCAACCTTTGCCTCCCAGTATAGGAGATAGGAAGTTATACCATTGGACCCAAGGGTCCTTGGTATTATGCATTACCAACTATCAAGATAAGATATTATATGTTACTTTATACTGTATATCAATATATTATTTAATGTCAATTCTAACTAAATTTATTAACATGAATAAATGTAGTTTACATGCCTTACTCGCCGGAGTGGAGAATTTTTTTAAAAAAAAATAGAAGGGATTTTTTTTCGGGGGGAGGGAGAGGAAATATTATCTTTTGTCATTGAGATGTGAAATTTTCTTTGAAAATGCAAACTGAAAAGAGGAGTTGAGAAAATTATGATGGTTCATTGAATTGTACAAGGCAACCAGCATAATCGAGTAAGCATATGATCTGATCATGTTGTGTTTCATGACTCCCCATACCTCCAAGGCCCTAACTCCTACTTAGTACTTACCTACGAAGTGATATCTGATCTGTTCACGAGAATTTCAGATTTGAGAGATTTCACGAGGACGTGTATTTGAGTTGGCACCCAGTCGTAGCCGACAATTACAAGTTCACCTTATTTTGTAATCTTGCACTCAAATATTTAGCGACATTTTCCATGTTTCCTACTTAAGGATAAATTTAATTTACATCAATCTTTGTTTTCGATAGGATTGTTTTACCTAAATTGAATCCATGTTGAGTCGTTTCCTAACAGATTTATGTTTTATAGTACTACTACCTTATATTGTTTGGGGGTAACCAGTAACGTAGTGGTTCTTGTTCATGTGTTGGGGTGATGTAGAGATAGATTCACGAAAGTATTATACTACTATTTCTTTTTTTTTAATCTACGTTGACTTTTTACGCGAAATGCGGGGCTTTTCGACCATTAATATCTTGAATTGCGTAAAAGTAAAAACTTTTAGAAAGTTGATAGTTGGAAACGTTAGGTTGAGATGAATCTAACAAGATCTCACATAAGTATATTTTTCATCAAGTATAATTCACAAACGATAGTAAAAGTAGAATATGTGAATAGTGTCAAAGTACATACATTAATAATGGAGATAGTGTTAGGTTAAGGAGTGTTTCCTTTAACACTATCCTATCTAAATTAGGACTATTGATGTACTATATATATCCATTGATTTAATAAATAATAAACTTTACATGGTATCGGAGCCAAAAAGACAAAAACTAAAACCTAATAGTTTTTTTTTCTATGGTCAACGAAGTCTTACATCCACCGCCGCTCGCTCCACCAGACCACCACCAACTTCCACCACAAAAATCGGACACAATTCACCTTTTTTTCTTGGTTCTCAAGATTGTCTTGGTAATTTCATAACTCCTATTCGTTTTGCGTGCTAGCAATTACGATGATTGGGTAAACGATATTCAAACGACATTGGAAGTGTGGCGAAAGTTTGTCTTTTTGGATGACACTATCACGGCCTCTGAGCCGCCATGTACCGCCTCCAATTGGAGCACCATTAATGTTATGCTAATTTCTTGGATCATGAATACTATCAATTCAGAGGTCAAATACACCTTAATGATAATCAAGTACGATACTTGTCGGATGGGTGATCTCCTAATTGTTATTAGGGGCATGGCCTAATTAAGTAGAATTACAATTTAAAAAAAAGTGGGGTGATGACTTTAAAAATTTTAGAGACATTGGGTGTTCAAGTGAGCTTAATTATCACTCTCAATTGTGTCCACCATTCCTCTAAGTTGTTGAAAGATAATTGACGGTTACCTTATTCGACTTTTCAATATTATAAAACATTGTAATGACTTGTGAAGTGGGTTTGTAAATGAGGACGATGAACTTGTATCATTTATTTAGATTTAATAATGTGGTTGCATTCTATTTAAAGAGTTTGAGTTGTAAGATTGTATTTTAGTTGCTAGTTAAGTTGTTTTTATCTTGAGTTTGTTTATGTATTTGATACTCTTCAATCAAGTTCATTAAGTGTTGTGATAATATGGGTTAGCATGACTCAATTCTTTTTGATGTGTGTTGTTCTAGTTTAGGCCATAGTCTCTTCACTTGAAATAATGTGATCTAGTTTGAATTTGAAATCTGATCACGACCAAATCTTTCTAAAATAGGGGTGAACAATTGGACATAGGTATGAAAAACATGCAAATTGAATAGATGTATTCGTGTTTTGAGACCTAACCTAAGAATATATTTAATTGACGACTTTTACATATAAGAGTTTGAGTTGTAAGATTGTATTTTAGTTGCTAGTTAAGTTGTTTTTATCTTGAGTTTGTTTATGTATTTGATACTCTTCAATCAAGTTCATTAAGTGTTGTGATAATATGGGTTAGCATGACTCAATTCTTTTTGATGTGTGTTGTTCTAGTTTAGGCCATAGTCTCTTCACTTGAAATAATGTGATCTAGTTTGAATTTGAAATCTGATCACGACCAAATCTTTCTAAAATAGGGGTGAACAATTGGACATAGGTATGAAAAACATGCAAATTGAATAGATGTATTCGTGTTTTGAGACCTAACCTAAGAATATATTTAATTGACGACTTTTACATATTTTGTATACTCTTATGTTCAGCCCCGGTCCTGACAATTTATAGGCCCGGGGCAGTCTGATAAATCAAGGCCCTTTGTGTACACAAATGTTCTTAAAATACCACACGTAGATCGTAAAAAAAGAAACCTTAATATCATAGAACTATTGTACTATTTAGAGACTCTCGTTTGGCCTTATTTTAATATTTTTATGTGGGGAAAATTTTAGTGTAAAATATTTGAAAATATGGAAAGTACTTTGTATTACATAGTTAGTGATAGAATTGAATATTATGTGGATATATCTTGGAGATAGAGTTATAATCTAGATAGGTTTCGTAACACCATTAGGAATATCATACTTTGTAACCTATAAATATTGATAAATGAAAACCACTTGGATGAGAAAATTTCACAAAATCTAGCGGTTAGTAATCTATATTGTTACAAAATTCAAAAAATACTTCATCTTTTTATGAATCAAACTCTTTTGCGAGTTACACACTAAGTAAATGAGTAATGAAGTCTTGAGAATAAATTGAAGGCATGAAGCAAACTATATAGTGATCAGCAAAACAAAATAATTTAGCTATTCAAAATGGACGAACTTGGATGTATTGGGTTCTTTTGCAGGAGAGAGAATAAGAGAAACAAGAGGAAATAACTTCCTTCATTGTAATATTCAGATGCAACTATGCAAGCAGTAGAGATGAAAATCTAGCACTAAATAAATTGATTGGTAATGAATGATTCCTATCAAAAGAAAAAAAGTAATGAATGATTACATGAATTGATTGATGTGCTGAACTATTGAAGAACGAAGATACTAGTAAAAATTACCAGAGGCAGAAAAGCTGGAAGGAAGTACAGAACGTGAGAGAGGTGAGAGAGGGTAACTCACGGGTTTTTTCAGAAACCAAAAGTCTGACAAATGAATCTAACCGCTAAAACTCATTATCCATTGGTCTAAACTTGTGGACTTTTTCCAGACTTGGGCCCCCTTCTTTACCGAGCCCTGGGCAACCGCCCGTTCAGACACCCCTCAGGGCCGGGCCTGCTTATGTTAACATTGTTTGAGTGTCACTTGATCTATCTCAAGCTAGGCCAAATTACTTTTATGGCTCTATTTGTAGCCTCGCTTGGCTTGAAACTTGAATGATTAGGCTAATTTTCCTGAGCGTGGCTCAACCCAATTGTCCTTTTATGTACTATGTGTGTATAAGACGAACGAAGAAACGAACCAAAGCGAATAGGTATGGGGCATGAATGGTATCGGTACAACATAACATCAACAACCGGCCCATCACATTCCATTCCTAGTTTCTTACGATGGTTTAATGTTTGTGACGCCATATATATTTTTTCTGGAGAACTTAAAAGAGTTTGGAGCCAATAAAAAAGAGTCTTGAAAAGGAGTGGCAATGGCGGCAAAACCATATACCTTTCATATTTCCATTTTTATCCTTCTCATTTTATATTTTTTCTCCTTTTTTGTCCAGCAAACGTCACTTTCGCCGCGTTTGTCCCCCCTACATTTTTTTTTTCTTTTTCATTTTCCCATATTTTAGTATTTTTTTACAAAAAATTCTTTGAATACTCTTATTATTCTTATTTCCATCAAATAGAAAGCAACTTCAGCAAAAAGGCTTTTCCCTTTCTCCCTCCTCTCTCTTCTCTCCTCTCTTTTCTCTCTCCTACCCCGGTGTTGATGCCGCCAAAATCTCGACAATGTCGCCGTCCGACGACATCAATTTATGATCTCAATTGTAAGTTTTCTTTTTTTTTTTTTTTTTTTTTAATCAATTCATCTTCTTTTTTTTTTTCGTTTTTTGATCTAATTCGAAATTCAAATAATTTGCGATTTCAGGAAAAAGAAATTTAATATATATGATCGGACGAAATTTCAATTTTATCGATCACCAGTGAGAGGGAGGTAGTGTTTTTTCGATTCATGAAATTCAAATAATTTGCGATTTTTCGTCTCCTTTTTTGTTATTCCTGTTTTTTGATTGATTGGAATTCAGCGTTAATTGAAGCCACAAAAATAGGACGAACAAAAAAAAAAAGAGAAATGATGTTTTATGGTGTTGTGAATAATTTTTATGTCCTCATTTTGGGTGTTGATGATGATAGGTTGAGGTGGAATTTGGTATCTACTATAGTTATATATTGATTATTATTATTATTGTTATTATTTTATTTTACTGGTGTATATAGAGTTATTAAACTCGTATTAGTATACTATATCAGTAGGTAAATCATTTGTGGTTGATTTTGGGTAGATATACTGATAGTACCGTAAAGGGTATAGTTATAAGTGTTATATATATATATATATAGGTATATATGTTTTCTTTGTTTCGATTGGCGGTGTAAGCTTCTCGTTTGGAAAGGTGAATTGGATTCGAGTATGAGCTTTTTTCGGTGGAATTGGATTGTGATTAGAGGGTTTGAAGGAAGGAGTTGTTAAGTGGGTGGAGATTTGTGTGAGGGTAGCTATGAGGAGTAACTTGCATGTACCCTTGGATCAGGGGTTTCATAATGAATCTACTGGCGGTGTTGGGAATAGCAGGTTACCGGCGGGAAATACTGTGAATAATAATTGTGTGTCTGTACAGACGGGAGAGGAATTCTCTTCTGAGTTTCTTCGTGATCGTCTAACTCCGAGGGTGGCTCCTCCGGGGTTACCTATAGGTCAAAATCAAGAGTTAAGAGCTGGATTTAAGAATGAGCATGATCGTCAAATGGGTTACGAAGAGCTTACTAGAATCCTTGGTATCAGTAGAGTGGATTCTGAGTGTAGTTCTGAGGCATCTGAGTTTTCTTCTGCACAAGGCTGTCCGCAAGAGGTTGAGCATCGGACTCGTGTTGGCAGAAGATGTCACATAGATGACCTTGCTAATGGCCTGGGTGTATGGGAGGCTAATGGTGTTTCGAACTTTGATCAGCTTAACCTTGGAGCAAGAGTACCACCGATGATTAGTCCTCATTCTCCTCAATTGTACAACCCTTATGATTTAGGCTCTTCGGATGGCTCTCAACCTGGCAAGTTGAGGATTCTGTGTAGCTTTGGAGGTAAAATTTTGCCTAGGCCAATTGATGGGAAGCTTAGATATGTAGGAGGAGAGACACGCATGATTTCAATCAGGAAGAATATTTCATGGGAAGAACTTATTTATAAGACTTCTGGCATATGCAATCAACCACATAGTATAAAATACCAACTACCAGGTGAAGATCTTGATGCACTCATATCAGTGTCTTGCAATGAGGATCTCCTAAATATGCTGGAGGAATATCACGGGATTGAAAGGTCTGCTGGGTCTCAAAGACTTCGAATTTTTCTGATCCCTGCAAGTGAAACTGAAAATCGCGGTTCAGGCACCTTCCAGCAGGCCATTCCCGATTTTGAATATGTTGTTGCTGTTAATGGTATACTGGACCCTAGCCCTCGGAAAACCTCCGGAGAGCTGCTAATCTCCGAATTAACTAAGTCAGGTGGTACATTGGACCGTATTCCGAGCTTTCATGGTGATTCACCTTCATCTCTTAATGGCGTGGAAAGCAAGAATGGGTCTAGCTCATCACAAGGGGCACATTTTGGTAAGGAAATTTGCAACACAGCCAGGTCACCAGCTCAGTCTCCGTCGTTCTCTTCAAGACCCGCTCAGTACAATATTGTGAAGAGTGGTGGCACGCCATGGCATGAGGATAGCCTATGGAAACACAGTGGTGAAAGCACGAGTTCCTTTGTTAAAAACCAACTGCCAGTGGATAGTTCCTGTGGTAAACCAGGTGTACCTGGTCGGGAATCCGATTTTGAAGCTCAACAGGGAAGTGGGGATTTTATCACACTGGTAACTGATGGTAGTCAGAATCACAATGGTGGCGGACCATCTCTGGTTTCAGGCAGAGAAGTTCAGCATGAGAGGTATATGTCACAAGTTGATTCTCGAGCCTTCATGATGGGATCGACTGAATCATTGGACTCTCATCATGGTATGATTCATGCGTATTCGGATTCACAACTGCAGCAGTATGGGGAGCAGGCCTCATATTGTTTGCAGGAGGGATTGAGCCCATCTTCGTCTTTGCACTTTGTAAACCCAGCAATAACCTCTCAAGCATTGTCTACTAACCTGCAAGACAAGGCTGTTCAGCTGCAAGAGAATGTCCATATTGTCAAGCCTGAAGTTCAGAATCAGCTGATAGATATGGATTCAACTGACTCCTGTAAGAGAGGTGATCTCCCTATTCCGCTTTATTCAAAGCCTTTTGGTTGCAATCCATATCTTGAAAGCAGTAGCAATACTGTTAATGACAAATACCCAACGGGCATTGAAAACCAAAATAAACAGAATCCACTTGCGCAAAGCCCTTATGATTCTAATCTTCTAGGTCACCAAATGATGAACAGGGTTCCCAGCTCTGACTCCCTATTGCACCAGGGAATGATTGATCAAAATGTGTTCTTTAGTAAACCTGTAGAGCAAAAGTTAGTCAATGGTAACTGCTACCATATCAATACTGATTCACAGGTGCCACAAGTACACCTGCAGTCAGCGTCGACCACTTGTGATGCTTTGGCAGCTTCAGAGAATACCCCTAAACGTCAGCATGACTATCAAATTGAAAGCACCTCATCTGATATTGTTAAGATCCATGAAAATGCTGAGGCTCAGCTGTGTAATATCAGTGGGGGAATTATTGATGAAGCTTTAGGCAGATCACAGCCTCATGGTCGAAAGAAAGAGATTGATATGCTTTCTGGTTTGTCTGGTGATTCTTTTGTGTCTCCTGGACAGCAGGATGTTGCATGTCCATCCTTAGTTCATAATATTGATTCTCAATTCCCTAAGCATTCCACTAAGGATGCTGCTTATGGAGGGGATAATTTGCTCCGTTCTGATGATAATTTTGATCATACAAGGGAGAAGCTTGAGAATTTGGAACACAGACATGGGAATGATTTAACAGTGGCTAATAAAATTGGTCGAGCGGAGCCCTTGAATATGCAGAAGCAAAATCAGGAGCCTCTGCTTGTTATTGGAGATGTGTGCAATTATATGCCTGAAGCAGTTAATTGTTCCTCTGCACTTACTCCTCATGTAGTGGATGTTTTCTCTGATGATGGTTCAGCTCAGCCAAGTGTGGCTGATGGAGATGACATTCGCACAGAAATTGACTCTGAGGTACCAATATTTTGTACAGTGTCATTTCTGGCAATCTATCTGTCTACCTGGAGTTGACTGAATTTTTTTATTTGAATAGGACTCTAAGGCTGCTGGCATACATAAGGATGACTCTGTCATTGATGCTGTGATGGCTGAAATAGAAGCTGGCCTCTATGGATTGCAGGTGCTTTACTTTTTTTTTTGTCTTACCTTGAAATGTTATGTGCTTGTTGAGGTTTGTTTTTCAACAGGATATTATTTGGAACACATTATACTTTTGTTTGTAAATGTCAGATGGATTTAAAGTCTTGTTCATCTCTTCAGCCTGTTCTGGTTTGTTTTTGATGGTCCTCTGGATCTTTTTTTTTTTCCTTTTCAACTCATAAATTGGGAAATAGTGAATGAGAATGCATACAGGTTCTTTAACCTTTTTCTATGTCACCAAAATATTTGCAGAAACTAGGAATTTAGAATATTTTCTGTAAAATGTTTAGTTGATAGATGATTGCTGTACAGATCATCAAGAATGCGGATCTTGAAGAAATGAGAGAATTAGGATCTGGAACTTATGGGACCGTGTATCATGGGAAATGGCGGGGAACAGATGTTGCTATTAAGAGAATTAAAAAGAGTTGCTTTTCTGGAAGATCATCTGAGCAAGAGCGATTGGTAAGTCTTCTAAATGAAGTCACTTCTTTGTCGTTTATTTCTCCCGCAAGAACACTAGGGGAAAGGGAAAGTGAAGACAAGGATTTATGGTAGTATTAGAGTATATTATAGTCTTATGTCACTGTGTATAATGTATAAACTAGACAATTTCTTTCATATCAGACTGGAGACTTTTGGAGAGAGGCACAAATACTTTCAAAGCTTCATCATCCAAATGTCCTTGCATTCTATGGGGTGGTTCCAGATGGAGCTGGAGGAACCTTGGCAACTGTGACAGAGTTCATGGTGAACGGTTCACTCAGAAATGTTCTTGTCAAGAAGGATCGGTAAAATCTACTCTCTTTGCTGTGCTCCAATGGTATGCAAATAAATTTTTGTAACATGACTCTTCTGAGTTCTCTCTTCCTTTGTGTTTCTGGAAACTCATTTGACAGATCACTTGATCGTCGGAGAAAACTCATTATTGCCATGGATGCAGCTTTTGGCATGGAATACCTGCACTCGAAAAATATTGTTCATTTTGATCTGAAATGTGACAATTTGCTTGTTAACATGAGGGACCCACAACGACCCGTATGTAAGGTACTATTGATAAGAGCTACTACAGATGAGAATCGAACTTAGTTTATAATGAGTTTGGGTGATGAGTGGAATTCAAATTCGTGGCATAACATTCAAACTCTTAATCAGTACAGTTTTGATAGCAAATAAGCAATTACAAACTGTTTGGTGGTCATCAAATTAAAGAACGAAAGAATTGTAAAGCTTTTTTTTTTCTTCATAGTGGTGGCTTATTCTATTCACCTCTTTTCAGGAACGAAGTCTTGGTCATCCTATTTTCCATAACTTGACCCACCATCTCCTCATTGTTTTTTCTCTGCTGCAGCAAAATGCAATCTTTTTTCATCAAGGAATAACAAAACTAATTAATGTTTTACTAATGTATGAAATTTTCTATAACTATTAGTTCTAATTCCGTCCTGATTTAATTGTTGGCATCATTGAGAACTGACGTTGAGTATTTTGGGAATTGGATCCAATCCCATAAACTGAGAACTCATAGATTTGGCACTTTGGGAGTTTTATGAGTAGGGTTACATGCTAAGTACTCAAGACTTACATTTCTGGGTTTATCTACCTATTAGAAAGGAAGTGAATTTTTTTATAGTACTGAACCTAAGTGTTATAAAATTTGTCTTGGTTTTTTCAAATTCTAAAGATTAGGATTGAACTCTGTTTAAACTTCAATTTCGAAACCTTAACTCTTATAGAACTAGGACTGATAAAATATGTCCGTTCTAAGCTTTCAGATATGACTATTAAATTCGATTCTGAACAATGTTCAAATCTGGAATACTGGTGATCACAGTGCACCAGAAGGATCCTTCTAGTTGTTTTCCATAGGTTCTGATGTCCGTTGGCGTTCAGTTCAGCTACTGTCGCTTCTGTTCTCAAATCTTGTGTATTAGTAAGGAATTCTTTATGAATTTGTATTACTTGTCCAATATCTACTATAAATTCCTAATTGTTGGCAATGTTAGTTGGACTCGAGTATCGGTGTCACCATGACAGGCACAGACACATATTAAGTGTCCAATTCTCCATGCTCTACGACAAGGCCACTGCCCCCAATGGGTATCATTGTCATTTGTACATTGGCGGTGGACCTATTCCGTGTGATTAGTGAGTGTCATTATGTTTTGATGTAGTTTTCCGTGAAATGCTGTCTTTGTGGAAATGTAACATACAAACATATTCTTGTGGTGCTGAATTATAATAATGTTCCAACTTCCATGTTAATAATGTGGTAGGATGGAAAGACCTTGTTATATCTCAGATTTTGCCTTTGGGGGGGGGACGGGACGATGCAGTTTCTGATATGGTTTATAAGCACATAGAATCTAAATTTTTTCTGGTGGTGGGAATATTGGATAGCCCCTTGTTTTACATGCCTTTTGAAATCCCAGGCGTACTAATTGATAAATCTGTAGGTTGGGGATTTTGGCTTGTCAAGGATCAAACGTAATACATTGGTTTCTGGTGGTGTTCGGGGAACACTTCCATGGATGGCACCAGAATTGTTGAATGGAAGCAGCACCAAGGTTTCTGAGAAGGTTTGAGGAACATCTATATTCTCTTTCTTGCATTTTGGTGCTAATTCAACTATATTGATGAGAATATTACTGGAATTGGCAGGTCGATGTCTTCTCCTTTGGAATTGCGATGTGGGAGATATTGACTGGCGAAGAGCCCTATGCAAATATGCACTGTGGTGCAATCATAGGTAAATAATTTTTGGCTTGACATATGACTTGCCCTTTCCTTTTCTTCCTTGTGGTAGTTTACAGCTGGTCTCTTGGTTGTAACTTGTAAATCAATGATTTTGGTTTTGATGTATGACACCATTTTAGTTTGTATTCCAAGTCTTCTAATCTTGTTTATATACTTTTGCATATGAAGACCATTGAAATAATACCAAGCTAGGACTGTACTTGTGAAAAAGATATTTACGCTCTATTAACTTTTTTAGTTGAATTATAGCCACTTGATGTACAGTATGTCTAGCCGCAGGCATCAAACCCACTGATAAGTTTGTCTATGTCATAACTTCCAAACATTTATCAACAAAAGTCCAAAACATTGTAAAGGACTTGGCCTCTTCCAGTCTTATAGTATGTTTTAGGAACGTGCTTAGTCCATAGTTGGCGGCACTGGAGGCCAAGTTCCTTTCTATGCATTTTATTTCTGATGCATGCTCATTGGCAGAAAACAATAGGTTTTGCTTCTTAAAGAAAGTGTGATTGTATTGATAATTCTATTTTTCCATCTAGAATCTTGTAATTGCTTTTGAGTTCATTATAATGTGTCTGATATCAGGACTGTCATGTTTAGAAGGGTAGAACCTTTAGTCATTCATTGAAATTTGATCTAGCCCCATTATGATGGGATTTAGGCTCTTATATTGTTGTTGTTTATAATTGGAGCTAGATTAAGGTGATATTGAGAAAACATATCAGTATTGTTGGCCAACTTTTTGTAAGAATAATTTTATCACTGTAGGAATCTGAAATTAGAATCTTGGGGAGTTTAATTTAGAACTTACTGCACCACAAGGGCGTAAAGAAATTGGAAAACCTAAAGATGGTTAAAGAGGTTTTTTCTTGGTGTTTGAGAGCTTATAACTAATCTTCCGTAGTGGTATTGCCTTTCTTGTCTTTGAGGTTATTTCTGTAATATGGAAGGTTTACATTGGTACAAACTGAATGTAGAGGTTCTAAATTACTCGACCTATTTCATAATATTAGGCGTTTGTGGGTTTTGAGATTGAACTTCAACTATTAATTTTTCTGAGCATGTATAAAGTAAAATATAATTTGAAAATTCTTGTCACTATATTAGTTTTAGATGGTTCTTTCATAATATATTTGTTTAATTTAGTATTATATTGATTGTAAAATTCATAAAGACATCAATGGTTAAAGTTTGATTTCGAAATATGTGATGCCTAATATTAGGAGATGTTTATAATGTAGAAGCTCTTGTGCATTTTACTCCAAGTGTCACTTTTCTAATTGCCTCATGCTTAAGATTTAGCTAGGAAAGGAATAAGAAATTAGAGAATTTTTTATTTAGAGACAGACGGTCTAAAGGAGACCAGCTACTGGGAAGTAGTAAATTTTGTTCATTACGTACTGAATCATGCTGTTGTCCTGCTGGGGAAGGTAGTGCACACAATTGAAGGGGAACCTGATTTATAAGTAAAAGCATATACTTATATAAGGAAGTGCAACTGTGCAAATGGAGGATTAGCAGCCTGAAGCAGATATATGAATCTTATATAAGTGTTGGTTTGACAAATATGTAGATTGTAAAATGATTATTCTCAGCTCAAAGGGAGATCAAGTGTCAGTAATCATCTTCCGGAAGTGGTTTAGTGCATTTGGTTCAAGTCTCTTACCTTTATTGAATGTTTGGTTTCACAATAGATGAAAAACGCTTATAAATGTGGGATTAAGGAGGGTAATGTAATGTGTTGCCATAGGGTTGAGAAACGTGATAACTAGGAAAAATTAGTAGTTCCTCGCATAAAACAAAAACCATTACCCATCCCAGATACCAGACATGTAACAGAAATGGTTTCTTGTTTTTCGTTTCCAATACCTAAAAATCCCATACCAAACACGCTCTTAGTGTCATCATGTCATTGTAACTTGCTGCAGGTGCATGCAATGTTGTGTTTAATAGTTCTCTATTATAATTGTTTCTTATATGTGAGCCTGTTTGATGAAATGACAATGCAGGAGGTATCTTGAAGAACACTCTTCGGCCACCAGTTCCCGAGCGCTGTGACTCTGAGTGGAGGAAATTGATGGAACAGTGTTGGTCAACTGAACCTGATGCTCGTCCTTCATTCACAGAGGTAACAAATAGGCTTCGTATTATGTCTGCTGCTCTACCTTCAAGGGGACATACAAGGTAAGGCTAGAAACTACATCTATATGTTTATTTTAACGTGCATTGAGCGTTCAGCCCAGTTATGTTAAAATATTCTAATATCGCTTCAATACAATTCCAGAACTCTCTCAGGTAGAGGATAGATATGGAGAATCAAGCAAGATCTTCACAATTTGTTAATGCTGTAATATTCCTACCAAATTTTCTTTTGTGCATAGTTCTGTCCAGTCCAATTTTTTCATTCTTTTGATACAAGGTCACATAATGTGGGCAGGCCTATGCCAGCCGTAGAATGGTTGGTCTACCATGAAATTTTTGCTGAACAGAGTTTTGTATATATATGCACCGTATAAGTGTTAATGAGTTTGTTGAATCGATAATGTTATTTGCTGGGCATAATAGTAAATTATGTGTCCACATAAATCATATATTTTTTTCCTGGCCTTATATTTTGCTTGTTCTTGCAAGCTTATTAATTCAGAAACTGTTATTTGCAAATTTTTGTGATTTTGCCTAAAAAAGAAACACAAATTCTTGAATGAGACAGTGCGCATTAAATTATTGTGAGGTGAGGGTAATCTTTTACGTCAAATGAGTCGCTTATATAGAATTTAGAAATGAACCTTATAAGTAAAAAGGAACTTGTCAGATTTGGGGGGTTTTTTTTTTCCCTAAATGAGACAATTTGACTTATATAAAAGCAACACGTCTAAGGTAAAAAAATTATCCTTTGTTTTAGAGTGATATATTTTGACTTAAAAATCGACTCATTTTGACTTATCAAGTGGCCTATCTATATATATATATATATCTAAAACCCAAAATAAGCAAATGTCATGCTGCCACATGTACTCCTTCCTCCCAAACAAATGATACAAATTGTAATCAACAAAAATGTATGTGTGAAGACTCGAACACGCAACCTCTCATTTGAAATACGAAGACACTAACCAACTATTCTACAATAGCTTTTTGGTTTCTATTGGAAAAACAAATCTATATACATCTAAGATTAGGAATAGGCCACCAAAGCACGATGAGGCCAAAGGAACCAAAATTTGGGCCGACACCCATGCCCAATCAACAAAACACCATGTACAAAATATTAGCCAGCTTCCATCACCCCCTATGAATTGGATTAATAGACCAGAGGCAGGAAATAACATGCATTTTTGGTAGCAACGATATGTCATCGCAAATGTAGCCATGCGTAGCTAAGACACCCACCTCCACTTTTCATTCAATTTAGTAACTGCTGCACAATTAAAAGCCCCACAATTACAACTTTTCAAACTTTTCAAAATAAAAGCTTTTCAAATTTTTATAACCTCCGTAATTAACACTACTACACCGTTTCATTGCATCGATTGTATTCTTACACATCAACCTACGTTAAAAAAAAGATTGTATTATATTTTTTATAAGTAATTATATATTTATATATATGTACTCTCTTGACACCGAGGTTATACTGATGAATAATTCATGTTATAATTTATTATGTAGAAAATTTAAAAAGAACTTGAAAATCATCTAATTTCCTAAGCACAATCCAATACCTACAATCCAATACCTATAACTCTTTTTTTTCCAATTTTCTCAAGTGTTTGATTTAACGCTTCAAATTCACATTGATAAATGATTAGGGGCATCGCCCGAACCAACAACTAGTTTTACCTAAAAATGAAGTGGTCTTACATTAAATTTATGGAGCACTTACGTGCTCCTAGTACTTATTGTGAGAGAAACTGTTTTGTTAATTTGTACTATCAGGTATCTTCAGGGGTGACGGGACTCACTTATTAGATAAATAAAATTACTAAAATGCTCATATTTTGTTAGCAATTTACAAAATAGACAAAAATCATTTTACACGATTATCGTCAATTTGTCTTGGAGCCTACACCGAGACTTTGTGAAAGTGCGTTTCAATGCATTTAAGATATAAACCTATATTATGTTTCAGCACGATGCAAGTCAAATAAAGGATATAAACACTTTAATATTGGATTTATTTGCACTTATGTAGACTATAAAACTCTATTAGTAGTTAGTATGACATAAATAACAAAGAAATTTGACAAGACTAAACCAAGTTTAGGCGATAAAAAAAAATCTAAGTTTAACAAACTTAATCATTGTTGTTAAAATCTCGATCCGAATCTTACGATCCTACGATCCTACGATTCGGAAGGACCTTACCGATCCCGATTCTATATAGGATATTAATTTTGTACGATCTTTCGATCCTAGCCAACCACAAAAAAATCACATGGTAGGATCTTAATAAGATTATACGATCCTATGACTCTACGATCCGATCCTATCGTAAATAAATCATAAAGTAATTTCACATATTATATTTCTGCTATTAGATTTTGGTTGCATGTTACTTCAATCTTACAGTATTGAAAAACTATTACCATTTGCTAATGAAATAAGTCATTATTAATATGTGCAAATTTTTAATATGAGGTTCTCACCATATTCTAGCATAATTATCTCTATTTTAACAAATTGTAGGATCTTACAATTCGATCCCACCGTTTCGATCCTACCAACCCCTACTATCCAAAGTATAATTCCAATCCTGATAACATTGAAAGTAATACTTCAAGTTTGCTAGTATGTCATACACATTACCAGATTACCTACAAAATAATTCTTTTGGTTACTTCTCCATCACTTGGAAGCATTAAAAAAAATCAAATATTCCCCTCTGTCCATCAATGTGCAATTACCAAATTCCTCACAAAATTGGCTCACCAAACCGTGCAAGTGATTAAAATATCAAAAGTTTAAGAGTGTGTCTTGGGTGTAACATGTTACACCAGGCCATAGCTTATTGTGTAATATGTATAATGACATAGATTCCAACAAAAACGACATAGACTATATAAATAACGACATGAATCCCATGTTATTATGTCATTTTTTTCATGTCACTTGAGTTCTTTAAAAATAAAACGATGGTTTATGGATTGTTACACCCAAAAATTTGTGAAAGGTTAGGTTTCTATCATTTCACCGATGTGATAACTGATAACCTAACAAATTTGAAATTAATATAATACTTTGTTTAATTCGAAATCCTTTTATATAACTGCACAAAGTTGAAATTACTCTTTATTTATTTTTCGCAAAAAAAAACAAAGACCCAAGAGTCAAGAGTCAAGACGACTTCCAATTAGCCTAAAAAGTTCATATTCACCAACTCTTCAATTATTCTTCTAATTTTTTTTTGCGGGACTTTCGTCTCAAGCTCTCAGTAAACCCTTGTTCAATTTCCCAACAATGGGAAAAAACAAGGAAAATGTGCTAAAATTTTCGAGAAATTTTGTTCCCAACCACCCAAAATCGTTTCTTTCTTTTTTGGTGGGTCCCTTCAATAACTAAATTTTCAGTCTTGACATGTGATGGACTTATATGCATGTCTATATAACAGAACGGGTGTATGTTTATGTAAATCATACACCAACAGAAACCAAGCACAACCACAGTGAGAGAGAGATAGATAGAGTGATGGAAAAAGCATTAAACAGGCAGAAAGTGCTTCTACAGCACCTCAATCCCACCTCTCCTAAACTTCATGATCTTACTTTCTCTGTAAGTTCATATTCTACACATTTTGTATTTTTATAAATTTACAATTCAGTTCAGTTTCAACAAATAAAGAAAAATGAATATGATTGCTGATTTTTGTTGCGTCCTAAAGTTTGAATTTTGAAGTGGGTGTATCTTAGTTAAAAATGTCAATTCATCTCGGAGGGATGTACACTTAATACTTGATAAAATGTTAATGATATTAAGTCGTAGGGGTCAAATATTAAGTCGTGATTTTTTCTTATGTGAAAAAATATTTAAAAAAGGAAAATCACGACTTAATATTAAACTCATACGACGTAATATTCGTAATAATTATTTACGAAAATACCACTTGATATACAAAATACGTCTCCGAGATGAACCGACGCTCCCTTGTGATATCGGTACTTTGAAGAATTTATTGTTTTCAGGTGAAAATTTATCATGGAATTTATGAGGGTGAAGAGAAATGGTGTCTTTAGCTATAAGTTATAACTGTGCATAATCAGTGTTTTGTTATATGCAGCCTTGCAATTGTAAAATTGTAATGATAGATAAGAGTTCTGTGTTAACTCTTAGGGTTTGGTGGAAGACATTTGCCATGGAAAATGGTTCTTCATGGTAAATATTTTTCTGTCGAAAATGCAAATGAATACTATGGAGATGTTGGAAATGAGATAGTGCTGAAAAATGGTTTTCCTTCAAATTTGGGAGGAACATATTCATAAAGGAATGAAAAATCTTTTCCACCTGAATTTAAATCCCCTATACAACCAAACAACGGAAAATGAGGAACATACTTTCTGGAAAATGTTTTCCTCCAAAACATACCGAGCCTAAATCTGATATGTAGCAATTGTTTCTACTAGACTTATCAGAAATATACACAACCTAAAAATTTGGTTTTTGACTAAAACTTTTCCACATATAACCCAATTTTTTGTCTAGAGCCAAGCAACCCTATAGATTTTGGATCGAATTCGACCCGTTTTGTGCGATCCAATCCAACCTGAAAACTTATGCATTTTATGTAATAAAATGATATTATAAAGTTTCCCTTAACGAAATAACTTCAGCTGTTCATATCTTTAGATATAATTTTGGTTTTATTGACGTCATTTGTATGGTTGGAATTGCCCCAAATGATTGTTTTTTAATGGTTTCTATTTAGAATGCATATTTTTTGTATTCATCAAGTCAAGGCTATATTCTTCTATTCAGAATTGGAAAGGTCATACAATTCCTTAACCTAATGGCTTAACTTGAAATTGAAGGCCCTGAGTCTTGAGCAAGTATTGTCCAACTTGGTCGGTAAATGACCCGACCCAAAAGTAACATAAACTAGAAATACTCTAACTAGAACCCAACTGACCCCTTTGATTAGTGTATGTCTTATTTTTTATAACAAAGAAGTGCAGATAATTTAATGAGCCAACTTATGGGATTAAGTTTTATAAATATTGTTTGTCATCCGGTATTAACCAAATGCTCCATTGTCAAAGTGATTGTCTTCTGGTTTAGGTTGGAGACTTGGAGTTTATAAGTTATAACGGCCTCACATTATTGCGTGAAGCCTTCCCTAATTACCTACTTAAGGATTTTGGAAGCTACTGTAGAATTGCATAGGAAGATAACATTTATATTCCAAATAGTTCATACTTTTTCGAACTGCCAATGATAGTTGGTGTTGTTGATCGAGTAATACTTTCTTAACATATCCAAGTACGTTGCGAAAATTGTGATGCTAAGACTAAAACTAATAAAAATTACCATACCATTTGTTAGGAAGTAGTTGAAGCTCTTTTCTTATTGGGTTTATTTTGATATTGCATTCAATGCCTCTTTTCAGAACTCAAAATAACTTGATTTGTTCCCCTTTGTTTTTTTTCTTTTTCCATTTTTTGGGTTACTGATCTACAAAGAAGACTTCGGTTTGCTCTTCCGGAGATGATGGGGCGTATAAGAGAAATGCTGCTTTCGAAGATGATGTTGTAATTGTTGCGTAAGTAACGTCTCATTGCTCTTGGAGCTGTTGGTTGTTGTGGCATTGTTATATATGTCTAAGTAAACATTTCTAGATAGATAGATCCTAAATCTATCCTAACAGGCATGTATCATGCATGTGGCTTGTGTAAATTTCTTCATGTTATTGTGAACTTATTTGCTTCTAATATTGTTAGAATTCATGAGATACCTTCAATTGTGGTGTGGGTATTGTATAGCCAAAAAAAAGCACAAGCAGAGAATATATCCCTGTCAAAATGTTGGCCATTTATGTCCATCTCTTTCTTTTCTTTTTAACTGAATAAGACTTAACTACATGCCACTGAACAGTGCTTGTCGAACTCCAATATGTAAAGCAAAACGTGGTGGTTTCAAAGAGACACTCGCGGATGATCTTCTTGCTCCTGTATTGAAGGTGATTGCAGTCTGTTCTCTCATGCAACAACCTTATTGAAATCAGATTTTGTATAATAATTTTGATCATAACTCTTTAACTTATAATATCAACTACAGGCATTGATACAGAAGACAAATGTAAAACCCTCTGAGGTTGGGGATATTGTGGTCGGTACTGTTCTGGCCACAGGTTCAGCAAGAGCAATGGAGTGCAGGATGGCAGCATTCTATGCTGGTTTTCCAGGTCAGTGTAGTAGTAGTTAAGTACTTGAATCAATGGTTGCTTGCTGAAATTTTTTTGTGGTACTTTTATGGGATCAAGCTGAAACTATTTTTGCGACCCATTACAGTTTCTATTTCTACCGAAATTGTGTTTTTAGTCTGAGTAAAAACCTTTTCTTAATGAAAATACTCCAGACCTTTGATATACCTCTGCTCTAATTTTTGTGACTACAGGTAGAAACTATTAAAGTTCTTAACAGCTGTTGGAGTGTATGTAGCATAATCGTGTGTATCTTTTGAACAATGAGAATTATTCAGAGGACCTGATTGTTTTTTCCTCTTTTTTGTTTCAGACACAGTGCCCATCAGAACTGTGAACAGGCAGTGTTCATCAGGTCTTCAAGCAGTTGCCGATGTAGCTGCCTGCATAAAGGCAGGATTTTATGACATAGGTCAGAGATATGTTTTATATACAGTATCTGTTTTGATTTGTAAGAGTCGAGCGGAAATAGCCTCTTTGCTTGGGATTAAATTACATTCATCTGGCCCCCACCTTGCCTTAGACTGTAGCCTTCCGCAGTTACAAAGTTCTTACTGTAATATGCCAACAGGGATTGGTGCTGGAGTGGAGTCAATGACGATTGATCGTGTTGATGGTCCTCGCCATATTAGCACAAAAGTATGTTTCAATATTATATTTTCTGCAGATTTAGTAATTATTAAGCTGAATATACTAAGGATTGGAACATTGGGGAATCTTTGTTACAGGTAGAAAACTTTCCTCAAGCAAAAGATTGTCTTCTTCCCATGGGTATAACCTCAGAGAATGTCGCGCAATATTATGGTGTGACACGGCAAGAACAAGACCAAGCGGCGGTAAGGTCCATTAATATTTTAAGCTTGTTGCATCTCCTAGGTGCCTCAAATATTAATGCAGTCATTACATGTGTTATAGGTGGAATCTCATAGACGAGCTGCGGCAGCCACTGCATCTGGAAAATTCAGACAAGAAATTGTTCCAGTTTCAACCAAGGTAGACAGAGAGACAAAGTTTCTTTTTCTTTCGTTAGGGGTATTATCTATAGATGCTTATGTGTTGTTTTGTTGCCTAGATTGTGGATCCGAAAACTGGAGAGGAAAAGTATGTAACAATATCTCTTGATGATGGAATTCGGCCAAGCACTAACCTGGTAGATTTGGCGAAATTGAAGCCTTCTTTTAAGAAGGATGGTACTTCAACAGCTGGTATGTGAAATTAGATTTGATGTAGACTTTAATTATGGGCGAAAGAAATCGTGTGTTTTATACTCGAATTCTATCCATTTGCATAGGTAATTCTAGTCAGGTTAGTGATGGGGCTGGGGCAGTTCTTCTCATGAAGAGGAGTTTAGCAACGAATAAAGGGCTTCCAATTCTTGGTGTATTTAGGTAAGTTCTTCTGTGGACCATTGCTGGAAGTTAAAAGAAAACATTGTAGTTTGCAATGAGGGCAGCTTAATTATATAATTTGTAGTGTGGATCTTAAAATAATTGCTGAACTTTTGTCTTTGCATCCGTCAACCCCTTCAACCTGAACCTCTCATGCTAAAGTTGATCTAATTTACTTTCTGTTCCTTTTGAACCCTTCTTGCTTATCGTTTTGCGTGTGCTTCTAGGGTTTCAAGTGGTTGATTGGTATCTGGGGAGGGTCTATCCTCGTCAGTCTTCACATCCATTGTGTGATAAGCGGCTGACCTATGACCATCATTGGCCTTCCTTTCATGTTTCTTGAGCTATTAGCAATTTGGACCCTTTCTTAGGTATGGGTGCTCATCAAGTAATTCTAGCTCTTTGCTCAATACAACATGGCATCTCATGACGTATTTCTATGACAATTTCTTGGTCACTGACTCACCTAGACCGGATGTTTGCTAGTAGGGTAGTGCCTCTTCACATACTGAATAGATGAGACTATTTTAGCTCAACCTAAGGATGTCTTAGAACTTCCTAAACACTTTTTTTCTTGTATACTGCGGAAATGATTTCCTACTGAAAAAACTAGTAGACCTCTTGTTATGTTTATTTATCAAGTTATCAACAAGATTTCTTCATTTTATTTGTTTTTTTGTGGGCATCATATCAGCTAGGCCTCTTATCTTGGTTATGTTAGATACTGCATCACTGACCCCTCAAAAAAAAAAAAATACTCCATCACTGACTGATTTTCTGCAATTGAGCATGGAGTAAATGTCTGATCTCTCTTTCACTCGAGGCCATTTGTTTATTATGATCCAAAGTTAAATCTATAGATTTGGAATCTGTGCGTGTAATTAATGTATAGACTGGCTGGCTACACAAGGTTCTTTTTTTTTTACCTCTCTACACATGAAATTGACAGAACAAATACTTCAAATAAGTTCATCCATGTATGAGAAATCAGACAAAAACCATGGATCTTATTGTATGCGTGTTTAGATCTTCTTAGTTCCCGATTCTCAATTTTATCTGTGATCCTCATTTAGGAGCTTTGCTGCTGTTGGTGTGGATCCTGCCGTTATGGGGATTGGCCCAGCCTTTGCCATTCCTGCTGCTGTGAAATCTGCTGGGCTAAAGCTTGATGACATCAACCTGTTTGAGATAAATGAGGTTAGTCCCCTTCACAGGCTGTTGCATATTTTTTTCTCTTGGTGGCAGCAACATCATTTCTCAAATTTGTAGAACTTCATTTTTGCAGGCCTTTGCATCGCAGTATGTATATTGCTGTAAAAAGCTGAACCTCAATACAGCAAAAGTCAATGTTAATGGAGGAGCATTAGCACTCGGACATCCTTTGGGAGCTACTGGTATGCGTTTTTGCATTACTTGATTTTTTTTTCTAGAACTACCTAACTATATATCACTTTTTGAATGGAGTATTATTTAACGTTTTCTTGCAAATACCTCATAAGTTTTTCTAGAGTAATGCTACCTTCAAACTAATAATAACTTGATTTGACCCTCATTTTACCATTTTATCGGAATAGTGATGATCCTTTGAAATTTAGACTTTTAGAGCCCGTATGATGATGAATTGAGGGCTTTAAACTTAGATGTAGTGTAATTTCTTAAAAAGTGCTATTATACAATCATAAGTAGTACTTCCTCCGTTTTTTTATAGATGCTACATTTCCCTTAAATGGAAATGTCATAATAGATGCTACATACCATAAATGGATCACTTTTCACCATAAAGATTTTAAAATACTATTAAAAAGTTGGTGGTTCCCCACTTTCTCCTTTAAAATGCCCATACTTTTTCCTTAACAAATGTTTTTTTATTCAAAAAGTGGTGGTCCCCCACTTTCTCTCTCTATCTTTCTTAAAAACTCTCCACTTTCTCTATGTAGCATATACTTACTCCGTTCCATAATAAGTGAAACACTTACTATTTTAGAACGTTTCAAAATAAGTGAAACATATCTTAAATGGAAAAAAGAAAGTGACAAAATGACAAGATTACCCATCACAAACTTGTGTGGTTTGCTTTTCTCTCTCCTCCTTTTAATAATGAAAAGGGTATTTTATGACTTTTTGGCTTTTGAAAGTGATGTTTATTAAATTTTGTGCCCAATCCCTATGTTTCACTTATTATGGAACGGAGGAAGTATAAAAAAACGGAGGAAGTAGTTGTTATATATGCGTTGCTAATAAACTTTTGCTGGTGAGTTAGTGATTAGTGCATTGTTGGCTTGCACTTTTAACAGGTGCTCGGTGTGTGGCAACTTTGTTGAATGAGATGAATCGCCGTGGAAGAGATTGCCGTTTCGGAGTCATTTCAATGTGTATAGGTTTCTTCCTCCCTCCATTCACGCTGCCCTCTTTCTCTCATGCACGCATTTGAGTAAAATAAATCTTGTATTACACTAACTGTGGACTGAATTTACAGGCAGTGGCATGGGTGCTGCAGCTGTTTTTGAACGAGGTGATCATGCTAATGGATTAACTAACACTCGCGCTGCTCAGACGAATGAATAGCAGACTGATTTTTAGCAGCATTATACCTTGTTCATTCTATCTTCCTTTAGAACTTATAAGCAGATGCTCTCTACATTGCAGAACATTATTTAGCTGATATGTATTTTCCATGATGCTCATGTACAAAGAAAATTTGCTTAGCAATACAACACTTTTATTGTTCTTCCTTTACAAGTTTACAGTTTACAATACTCAGCACCTTTTTATTTGACATCATTTATATACCAATTTCGGACGCTATCTAATGTTGACACTTTGACGTGGCAGTCTGGCACGTACATTGTGAAGAAGGGGGGAAAAATAGTGTCAACACACAATACTATCAAATAAAATGCTTTTGTAAAAAGTGTCTAACACGCACTACTATGATACTATCAAATGGAGTACTCTAATCTATAATTTGACTATCACGCAATTCACGCTTGTTAATAAAAAAACTTAGGCCAATTATGTTTGTAATTTTTTTTTTGAGAGGTATGTTTGTAATTATTAATAGATTAAAAAGTATGAACCTTTTTTTTTTTTTTGAAGGAAACCCATTAAGAGAAAATTATATAATCAAATCAGAGCGAGCACCTAGAACAACATCCACAGGAAAGTCATTATCCCACACACATTTACCCATCTAAGAGGGAAGTAGATGAGCTAATCTATGAGCAACATTATTACGACTACGTCTAACAAAAGACCAAGAAACAAAATCAAAATCATTAACTAAACAAACAATATCCTCTAGAATAAGATGAAAAGTACTCGCTCCACTAACACGGTTCTTTAAATCCCTGATGACATTCAAGTTATCACTTTCCATCACCACTTTCCGCACCCCCATCGACTTGGCCAACAACAAGCCCCATCTCATCGCCATTCCTTCCGCCAACAAGTTGTCCCTCACCTCCAGATCGAACCTCGAAGCACACCACACAATCTCCCCAGTCGAGTTGCTACACACTGCCCCAAAACCCGTTCCCCAATCCTCCTTAACACCCGTATCGATATTACACTTTAACCAACCCTCCTCTGGGCAGCTCCACACACTCGCCAAACTAGTCCCCTCTTCCCCCTTCCGTTTCATCACCTGCACCTCACGAGCATCTCACGCCTCTCCACACATAATCATGGCATACTCACACACCTCCCTTGGCACCGCACTCTCCCCCTCCATTATCCACCTGTTACGAGCACCCTACACAGCCCAAAGATGAGTTAAAAATAACTCCCAGCCCTCATCTTCGATTCCTTCATAAACCACCTCTAACCAATCCACTATTGAGCACACTGGACTCTCCACCAGCTCACCACAAAAACTTTCACTCCAAATCGCCCGCGCTAACTCGCACTCTTTCAACGCATGAAGGATTGATTCATCCTCCTTACCACACACGCTGCACACCGTCGTGAAGCCTGGAATTCGAAGTCCCAGCCCCACCCGTGTAGGAAGTGCACCCTGACAAACCCGCCATACAAACAGTTTGACGCGAGGTAAGAGAGAAGTGTTCCAGATTTTCTTCCACACATTATGAGCATAAGAACTTGCTGCATTTGAACTCTTATAATCATCATCAAATATAGCCCTGTAAGCAGATCTCACATAGTATTTTCCATCTTTTTCAAGGGCCCGGAAAATAGTGTCACTAGGAAAGCGACGACTCAATGGAATGCTCAAAATCCAAGCTTGTTCAAACGGTAAAAACATGTCCTTCACTAGCGAATGATTCCAATTTCGAGTTATAGGGCTAATAAGAGAACTTACCTCTAACTCCTTGTTGAACTCACCCACCGGGGAAATAACACGTCTACTTTGAGTATCCGGAATCCAAGGATCTTTCCAAACTTTCACGCTCTCACCATCACCAATACGCCAACACATACCCCTTCTCACCACCCATCGAGCCTCCCAAATCCCTCTCCATGTATAGCTAGGTTGATGACCAAGTTGAGCCTCCATAAGAGAAGTATTCGGGAAATATTTTACCTTTAAAATGTCATGCACCAAAGAGCCCCCACAATAGCCTCCACGCTTGCTTACCTAGAACAGCCCAGTTGAAGAGTTTGAAATCACGAAAGCCAAGACCACCCTCCATTTTAGGAAGACACAATTTTTTCCAAGCCAACCAATGTATCTTCCTTTCACCCCTCTTTTGCCCCCACCAAAACTGAGCAACTAGAGAGCGTAACTCATCACAGAAAGAAGATGTTAATTTGAACACACTCATTGCATAGGTAGGGATAGATTGAGCCACAACCTTTATCAGAATTTCCCTACCCGCCTTAGATAATAACATCCCTTTCCACCCTTGAAGTTTCTTCCATATCTTCTCCTTCACTCCCTTAGTTATGACTTTCTTTGATCTCCCCACCATCGTAGGCAACCCTAAATACTTCTCATGGCTGTTTACAACTCTCACACCTAGCTTATCAGCCAACCTTCTCTGTCGATCCTCCAGCACCCCCGCGCTAAAGGAAACATCAGTCTTCTCTAAATTAACTTTTTGCCCCGAAGCTAACTCATAAGTAGACAAAATGTCTCGAACAGTCTCCACTTCATTCTCCGAAGCTCCTGAAAAAATGATACAGTCATCCGCAAATAGAAGATGAGAAACAGCAGGCGCCCCACTAGCAATTTTGACACCCCTAAGACCCCGAGACTCCTCCGCCCTCCTGATGAGGTTAGAGAACACCTCCGCACATAAAATGAAAAAGTACGGAGATAACGGATCGCCCTGCCGTATCCCACGCCCGGGGGAAAAAAACTCAGAGGGGTTTCCATTAATCAACACCGAGAAAGAAACAGACTGCACACATTCCATAACTCTATTGCACCACGCAACATCCAACCCAAACTTCAGCAGAGTAGCCTTCAAAAAATCCCACTCAATCCTGTCATAGGCCTTTGACATATCAAGTTTCAGAGCCATACACCCTTCTACTTGTTTCAAATTTTTCATGTGATGAAACAATTCAAAGGCAACCAGAATATTATCTGTAATCAATCTCCCCGGAACAAAAGCATTCTGATTAACAGCAATGATATCAGACAAAATTTGTTTCAGTCTGTTCGCCAGAACTTTGGAGACCAACTTATACACCATATTACAGTGGGCTATGGGACGGAATTCACTCATATGCTCAGGCTTATGTGTCTTTGGGATAAGAGCAATAAAGGTGCTATTTAACTCCGCAGGAATTGCATCACCATTTAAGATTTTAAGTAGCGCGACGTAATAACGGGGACCAACAACGTTCCAATAGGACTGAAAAAATAAAGGGCACATATCGTCTGGCCCGGGGGCCTTAATAGGATGCACCTGGCTAAGAGCGAAAGAGACCTCTTCTGCTTTATACTCGGCCCGAAGAATACTATTCATCTCCTCCGAAACCCGAGGCTCAAAGTCAACGAGGGCTTGATCTATAAGAGGAGGATGAGACGATGAAAAGATGCTATGAAAATAGTTCACCGCAACCCTCCCAATATCTTCCTTTTCGGTATACACCACACCTTCATCATCCTTGATACTTCGAATATCATTTTTTCGTTTCCTATTTGACGCTTTCTGGTGAAAAAAATTAGTATTTCTGTCACCATCCTTAAGCCAAGTCACTCGGGAACGTTGTCGCCAATGTATTTCTTCCACATGCACCAAACTCTGAATCTCACGAACAAGTTGCCTGCGCCGTTCGGCCTGCTGGGTTGTTAAACCACCCGAGTTTAAACACTCAAGCTCCTTTTTTTTATCTTCAGCTCTTTGAAAAATTTTCCATACTTTCTGACACTCCAATCTTTCAATTCTACAGCACAAAAACTCAGCTTTGAGGGCAATGAGCTCCCTCCAAACTGCCACGCCGTGGAAATAATATCTTCACACTCATCATCGTTAGTCCAGTATTGCTCAAAGCGAAAAGGTTTCTCACCTAACCCCACATGGCCTTCACGCTTTGTAAAAACAAGTTTGATGGGCGCGTGATCAGACCATTCACGCACCAAGTACTCCAATTGGACCGAAGGAAAGCATTGAAGTCAGTCAACATTACCAAAAGCTCTATCCAGCCGACTTTGCACATTATCCTCACCAAGCCTACCATTATCATAAGAAAATTCATATCCCGTCCAAGCAACTTCTCGAAAACCACAAATAACAACAGCATCTCTAAAGTTCCTCATTTGCCACTCTGCACGCACACCTCTCCCCTTCATCTCATACTCATACAAAATCTCATTAAAATCTCCAAGACACAACCAAGCCAAATTAGACTGAGAGGCTAACTCCCCCAAAAGTTTCCAAGATAAATAACGATTTTGAGTCTCCTGCCACTCATAAAATCCAGTAAACCTCCATAGAGCATCCCCAATACCTTCTTTTATTTCCACATCAATATGATGGACTGACATAGATCACAAGTGAACATCAATATATTTTTTCCATAACAGCACCAAGCCCCCCAATCTCCCTACCAAATCCACCGCAATAGCGATATAATCACCCAACTTATTTTTTATTTTTGCAAACTCACAAGAACTCAATTTTGTCTCAGAAAGAAAAATCAATGACGGGACCTCTTTTCGGAATAAATTCCGTAGCCCTGCAACTGCAGAGAAGTTGCCCAACCCTCTACAGTTTAGGCCTAAACAACTCATGAGGCCTGGCGAGGTTGGTCCTCGCCAACCTCCGCCACCATGCCACCATGAACAAACTCAGTTAGGGACTTAATATACTTCTTCAGAGCCGAACTGTCCCCAGCATTGTCCGACTCGTCCAACCTCCCACGTTTGCCATCTCCCCTCATCAATCCATCTTCAAGCTGCTGCTTCCCCTCACCCTTTCTAGCTATCTTTTTCCACCTACGCACCTTTTGGCCAACAGCTTCCCTCACAACACCTACATTTGTTTTCCCCCTTTTTCACATTAAATATATTTGCATTAAGTTTCAATATAGATTAAAAACCTTTAATCTCTGATTTAAATTTGTTTTCCACTTCAAGAAAAATAATTTTGGCCAATTATATTTTTTCACTAAGAAACTTTGGTGCTCTCAGATTTACATTCTTGTTTTTTTTTTGACGGGAAAATCAATTCATTTTAGAGAAATTTGTCAGAAACAACCTTTTAAAAACCATTTTTTACGAGAAACAACCTTTTAAAAATTTTCTTGCAATTTCAGACCTTAAACAATTTTTTTTTTGTTGAAACCAACCTTGCTCCGGATTCCGGCGTTGACCAGCCGGATTCCGGTGTTGACTGTCGTTTTTTTTCTTATTTTCTTCCCTTTCCCTCCAATTTCCCCTAAAATCTTTCTCTCTCCTCCTACCCCAGTTCACTCCTTCCTAATATCCCTCCTCCCCTAACCCAAACACATTTCCTCTCTATCTCTCCTCCGCCCTGCGCCACCATTCAACCGAAGAAAGTCAACCTCCAAGCTCTTCAATGGCTTCCTTCAGGCGCTTCTTTGCATCTGATTTTGGAGTTCGCTAGGAAGGGTTTGGACTTTTTTGGGGGTTTCTCAGCATCGGATAATGCGAAAATTAAAGATAGAGGGTGGCACGAGAGGAGGAGGAGAGAAAGAGAGTAGTGGTGGTGGAGGGAACGAGAGAGGGTAGCGTGATGTCATGTTAGGTGTTGCAGCGGTGGGTTTGAAAGAGAGAGAAAGTGAGTTAGTGGTGTGGTGTGCGAAACATAATTGAAAGAGATACAGGAGGAAAGAGAGAGGAGCGGTGATGGGGCAGTTGGAGTTGATGTGGCTGTAGTGGTGTGGGGGAGCTGATGACGTAGAAGGGGGAGGAGGAGAAAGAGGCGAAGAGAGTGGAGGCGGAGGAGGAGGTGAAAATTGGAAGATGATGATGGTGAGGGAAGAGTTAGTGAAGTGGTGGAGATGGTGTAAGTAATGGCATAGGTGGTTAAGATGGAGAAGGTGAAGAGGAGAGAGAAAATACTGAAAGAAGTCATGGATGAAGGTTTTTAAGAGTGAGCTTAATACCGATGTTAATGGTGGAGGAATTGGAGGGAAAGGGAAGAAAATAGGAAAAAAACGACAGTCAACACCGGAATCCGGCTGGTCAACGCCGAAATCCGGAGCAAGGTTGGTTTCAACAAAAAAATTTTTGTTTAAGGTCTGAAATTGCAAGAAATTTTTTAAAAGGTTGTTTCTCGCAAAAAATGGTTTTTAAAAGGTTGTATCTGACAAATTTCTCTTCATTTTATTACTCAATCAAAATATCAGCCATTACATCACTAGCAATCTCAACAGGGATTTCTTCTAACCACACTTTCAAACCCTCATAAGACTTGCAACTCTTTGCAAGTCTATGAGCAACCCTATTCCCTTGTCTCTTAACATGATTCACACAAAAGGATGAACATTGTTCAGCATAATGAAGGATATCTTGAACGATTTTCCCAAAAGGAGAAGGCTCACATCTCCTCTCCTTAAGATGCATGATGAGCTTGAGACAATCACCTTCCAACACGATGTTCGAGAACCCCGCTTCCATGGCGGTTTGTAGCCCATGCCGAGTACTCAATGCTTCCGCTATGTCCACAGCAATGCTCCCGTTCACACTACAATACGTAGCCATCACCACCTCACCCTCATAATCACAAAGAACTCCAGCCATCCCAACCTCCTGTCCCACGAACATAGCCGCGTCCGTGTTCAGTTTATACACGCCCTCCACCGGGGCCATCCATCTCACCACTGCATCCCTTCCCCTTGCTTTACCTCTACTTGCTTCATTTCCTTGGGCATAATCCATCGCACTCCTCTTTGCCCTCTCAACAACGTCTATAGACACTACCATCTTCCTTTCAAACACCCACCTATTGCGCCCAAGCCATATGTTCCAACAAAGCATCCAAAACAACGCCCACCATTCCTTTTCATTCACCTTAGCCATGAGGGAGTCCACCCATTCATCAAACTTTGCGCCACCCAACCCAGCCACATCAATCCTAAGTGGAGAATAATAACAAGCTTTCCTATTTATCTCACAAAATATAAGCATGTGTTCGACAGATTCATCCCCTTCCCCACATTTTTGGCATTTTGCACTCACTTTCACCCCTCTTAGCAAGATTTTTTTTCCCACAGGGAGTCCATCTTGTAATGCTTTTCACCCAAATATTTTCACTTTTGGTGGAATATTAGCCTTACAAAGCTGCTACCATACCTTTTTTGCCTTACTTTTTGAAGATGATGGACCATTGTTTCGGGCCTCCATCAACTCCATATAGTAAGCGCTTCTCACTGAGTAATGACCATAATTTGTATGACTCCACATCCATTCGTCTTTCACCCCATGGACCGAAACCGGGAGCCTTTTGATTGCTTGCACCTCCCAAGGATTAAACAGCATGTCCAGCTTGTTTCCTAGCCACCTCCCACCTCCCTTTAGCTCATTAACATATATCGGACCATCAACTCCATCCCCTCTCTCTCTTTGAATGACCCGAAACTTAGGGATCCTCGGCACCCAAGGATCCCTCCATATGTGGGTATCCTTTCCATCCCCAATAACTTTACAAGCCCCCTTCATGATTAAATCTCGAACCAAGAGTATAAACTTCCATGTAAAGCTTGCATTCGGATTAATGTTCACCTCCAACAACGAAGAAGAAGGAAGTATTTACCTTTCAAGACTCTTGCCATGAGTGAGTTGGGCGTAATAAGCACTCTCCAGGCCTGCTTTGCAAGAAGGGCTCGGTAAAAATCTTGAAATTGCGGATGCCCAAGCCACCTTCTTTTTTTGGTAGAAACATTTTATCCTAAGCAACCCAAGCCATTTTCCTCTCTTCATCTTTTTGACCCCAAAAGAAACTCCTGCACATCTTTTCAATTCCTTCTATAATACACTTCGGGATCTTAAAGCATTGCATAACATATGTAGGGATAGCTTGAGCAACATCTTTAATTAAGATTTCCCGGCCAGCTTGTGAAAGACATTGTCCTTTCCACCCTTTAAGCTTCTTCCAAACACGATCTTGAATAGATTGAAAAACTCTTTTTTTAGCTTCCTATATAAGTAGGGAGTCCCATATATTTATCATGTCCCTCTACTGCCTTAAAATCTAACTTCGTCTGAAGGATATTAATCTTCTCCGGCTCCAGATTTCGGCTATAAGACATTTCAGACTTTTCCATATTCAGTTTCTGCTCAGATGCAGCTTCATAAATGGAAAGCACCTCTAACACATTCTCCACTTCTTCCTCTGTTGCTCTAACCAAAAGTAAGCTATCATCTGAAAAAAACAGGTGAGAAATAGGATTAACTTTTCTCCCAATTTTGAGCCCATGAATTAGCTTTTTTCCCTCCGCATCCCTAAGCAGCGTAGACAAGCCTTCTGCACATAAAACAAACAAAAAAAGGTGATAACGGATCGCCTTGTCTCAGCAGCCTCTGGAAGGAGTGAACGATCTAGATGGTTGACCATTCACAAGAACAGAGAATGAGGCAGAAGAAACACACCGCAACACCCTCTTGGTATAACAATCCGGGAATCCCAATTTCTGCATCATATTTTCCAAGAAATTCCACTCTACTATGTCGTACGCCTTACTCATATCCAGCTTCAACCCTAGATAACCCTTTTTTCCCTTCTTTTTTTTCCTCAAAAAATGAAAGCATTCATAAGCCACCAGAACGTTGTCTGTAATTAATCTTCCCAGCACAAAACCACTCTGGTGATGAGTGATATTAAAGTGATACCTAATTTTCCTCATGTTTAGAGTCATTTTTCCTCTTCATTTATCATTTTCTAGCTTATTTTGCGTAATTTATAATAATTGAGTTATTTGTACCTTATTTGTGAATATTAGTTATTTTAGCTATTTATATAGGGTTTGAATGCTTATTTGTGTTTGATGTTGTAGGATCAACCTTAGAGGTCTCCATACCACACACCAAGCATAGAGTGGAGCAATTTTGCCAAAATAAGAGCTTTTGGAAAGATTTGTGCACAAGGGTCAAATTATAACGGTCATAACTTTCATCACAAACAATATTTTTCAGTGATTCAAATTGGAGTTGAAATTTTAGCTCGATAGCTTTCCAACGAGTGGTCACAATCCCGATTCCGATGAAAAATGAAAGAGATATCTCCTCAGCCCGCCCGAGCAACTGCCCAGCCCGCCCGGGCTGTTTGACGCTGGAAGTTCCTGCCACTTTAGTTCAAATACAGCCCACGCCCGGTACTCACACCCGAGCCCATGCACCCTGTACCGTCCGGGCCTTGGGCCAGCTCGCCCGGGCTCCCTCAGTCAGCTCGCCCGGGCCCTATGCAGCCCGACCAGGCTGCTGTCATGCGTGGGTTTTGTCGGCCCGTTTTTAATTTAAAATGTTGTAATTGGGGAAGTATAAATACCCCCCTTAGCCCATTTTAAGAGAACCAAGTTTTATTTTTATTCACCACTCTTAGGTTTAGAATATTTTTTGGGCTTTAGGGAGGATTAGCCTCCATAGCTTAGTTTAGGGGAAAAGTGAGAAAACTCAAAGAGAGATTGAAGATTTGGAGATTCATGACAACTTGTATTTAAAGATTCAATAATTTATCTATGAGCATTTCTTACTCTCTTTCTCTCTCTTCTTTTATTGCTTTATTTTAGTTGTTTTCATTGTTTAATCTTCATGTTTAATAGTTAATCTAGATTAAAGTTTTCAACTTTTCCTAGTTTTTTCTTGTTTGTTCACTAGATTTTGTTTTGTTTTTGCTTTAAAATCTTGATTTTTGGTTTTTGCTATTTTTGGATTGGTGATTTATTGCTAGTTTTTCCATGTTTAGGATGTTTGGTAGTATAATGGGTAGTGAGTAGTTCATTAACTAGGATTGGGAGTAACCCAATCATTGTTTCCATCCTATTTTCATGAGTAGAGTTTATTAGGTTGGTTATGTTTGAGATTTGTGCAATTTCAATCATTGATGTTGATTGGTGACTTAGTCGATGTGAGCTCCATCACCTTTTGATCCTTTTGTTATTCATTTAATGGTTTACTTTTATGTGGTTGACCTTCATGATTGATTGATTAGTTGATATACATCACTTGTTGATTGTTATTAACTTGGGTTTGATTTCAATTCCTAACTTGGCCTAGTTAGGTGATAACACCTCGAAATATAGGTTTTGTTGCCATAATTAGGACTCTAAACTCCCTAACAACAATTTTAGAGGTGTTTAGGTTTGTTTGTTCCCTTTGCATATCCCCAATACATGTCAATCCCTATATCTCTACTCGGTTGTTGGATGTGAACTATGATTGTGGTGTTTTGCCATTCCGAATGCTTTTCCTAATTTGATTTCAATAGTTTATACCCTTAGTTTATCCAAAACTTGACGATTTCTTCGGCCTAGCTTATTGTTAAATTAACACATATTGGTGCTCCTTAGTCCTTGTGGAAGGATGACCCTTGCTTGTCACTTTACATAGTTTAGTGGTCTAGTTAGGTTTTGTTTGACTTTAGGAGACTAGTAACGACCTAGTTTTTCCTATGTCATCTGGCTATCATGAATTAGCATCGGGAGGACTTTCTTCATTCTATTTGCTAACACCTTCGACACCAACTTATAAAGGACATTACAGAGACTAATTGGACGAAAATCAACCGGAGACTCACAATGCTTCTTTTTTGGAATAAGCACAATATGCGTCTGATTTACAGTACCAACATTCTCAACATCATTCAAGAAATGTAAAACTTTGTCAATAATGTCCTCACCTATTGTACTCCAGAAGGTTTGGTAGAAAAGAGCATTCATACCATCCGGGCCTGGGGCCTTATTTGGGTGCATTTGAGACAACGCCATCTCCACCTCCTCTCTGCGGAACGGGGCAGCAAGCATGCTTATCATATCATTAGGGACGATCGATTTAACTAAGTCCAACACAGGGTCCATCTCACACGAGTTTCCCGAGCTAAAGAGCTGCTCAAAAAACGAAGCAAAACATCCGGCTATTTCATCCTCATCCTCGAACCATTGCCCAGCTTCATTTTTTATTTTTTCCACATGATTTCGCTGCTCTCTTTGATTTGCTTTTTGGTGAATTTTTTTTGTATTTTTATCACCGCTCTCAATCCAATTTTGCCTACTCATTTGATGCCAATACACCTCCTCCCTCCTCTCAAGCTCATCCATTCTAGCATCAACATTTTTAATTTGGTTAATAACATCCACCGTAGGCTCCTTCTCCATCAACTCTTTCATATGATTTTGGCACACTCTAAATCCTTAGTTGTGTTTCCAAAAAAATTCTTGCTCCATCTCGTTAGTTCACTAGCCGTGCACGAGAGATTTACTGCAGCATCAACGCCTCGTTGCCAAGTTTCACGCACCACCTCAGCACTTGCCTCCTCACGAAGCCACATAGCCTCGAAACGAAAACGTTTGGTTTTTTTACGTTTCTCAGCTGCACCTTGGCTTCCCTTCACACACACCACTAAAGGAACATGATCAGATTTTCGCTTAGGAAGATGCGAGATAAACGAACCCGAGAACTGTGATTTTCAAAGCTCATTAGCGAGGAACCTATCGAGTCGTTCTTGAATAATTGCCTCCCAGCCCCAGTTATTCGACCAAGTAAACTCATAGCCCACGAAGCCAAGATCAACAAACTTGCACTCCTCCATAGCGTTTTGAAGGATTTCCGCTTCGTGCACCTTGAAACCATCCCCTCCTTTCTTCTCACTCTCCATCAACATGAGGTTTAAATCCCCTCCACACAATCATGGCATCTTCGAGGCTCTCGCTAGTGCATGCAGCAATGCACCCGTCTTGTGTTTATTTTCTTCCTCCGGCCACCCATAAATTCCAGTGAACCTCCATACACCACTCTCCTCATTGCCCACCAACACATCAATATGATTATTTGACATAGACGTCAACTGAATATGAATATCTTGCCTCCAGAAAAGAGCCAAACCCCCACTCTTCCTTCTACCTTCACCCTCACAATCAACAACAAACATCTTGTCCAGTCTAAGTTTCTTTTTGACATTTTCCATTTCATGAATTTTCAGTTTTGTTTCCGATAAAAAAATAATATGAGGATTTCCGAAGAGAGTAATCTCCTCAATGCACTCACTGTAAAGGGGATCCCCATCCCTCTATAGTTCCATGATAGGATGTGCATCATTGACCACCAAGTGCCCATTCTATGGGGCCCGCCACTTCAGCAGCATTATTCATACAGTCACCTAACTTTGTCGCAGCAACATCAACTCCAACCTTTTCAAACACTCTCATCTCCTCAATTTCCATCAACTCCAATCCCACCTCATTGACCTCCCTTGAATTTCTCTTCTCCCCAGCAGATTGAAATTGTTCCCCCACCACCCTTTTCTTGTGCTCTTCAACCCTCTTCCACTTTTTTACTTTCCTTCCATGCATTATTCCCTCATTTACCCCCTTTTCAATACACCCCTGCCTCTCATCATTTTTCCTCTCACCTTCCAGATTATTATACTCTTGTTCCCCTCCCTTGCCCGTATTTACTTCATCAACATAAGTTCGACTTTTCCCCTCCATCGAGCCTTCCTTAACCTTCTTTTTCACACCCCTGCATTCCCCCTCTCCTAATTCCCATTTATCAAGCCTCTCAACCACTTCCCTCACTTGTTCTTTCACCTTGTGGTTTTGTTTTTCTTTTGAACGAGTAAT
This sequence comes from Beta corolliflora, assembly GCA_947648045.1. Lineage (NCBI taxonomy): Eukaryota > Viridiplantae > Streptophyta > Magnoliopsida > Caryophyllales > Amaranthaceae > Beta > Beta corolliflora. The sequence goes on from CANSZD010000381.1 coordinate 374,898, forward strand.
AAAGAGAGCTCGAGCACAAGTATCATCCCCCTCTAACCCCCTCCTATTCTCGCCTATCTCCCCTACTTTCCATGGTGATACTTTTAACCAACCCCCAAACTTCAGCTCCTGCTCTTCACCTTCTTCCTCCTCATCACAATCCTTAGTCCCATGCCCCACCTTTCCACAAAAGAAGCAAAAAAGGGGAGGCCTCTCATACTTCACCTCAAACTTTTCTTCCACACCATCTTTCATCTTCACTCGAACATATGAAGCTAAGAGTTTTCTAACATCGTGCAACACTCGAAGTCTAATAGATTTATCAATCCCTATCACACCCGAATGGTCCATCTTCACAAAAGTCCCAATTTTATCCCCGATTGCCTTCACATTCGATACATTTAGCCTTCCTTTAAACGGTAAATTATACACCCTCGCCCATATAGGAAATTCATAATGTTGTATGTCCGAGGGTTTACAATTACCTTTAATATCATTCATGAGAATCACGTGTCTGTCGAAGTGACATGGCTGCCCATCCACGACCCTTTGTTTGTCTCTCCAATGGTGAAATTGAAAGACATACAGGTTCTTTCCCATGCTCCTTATATCAACATCATACTTTGCTTGCCATATGTTTTTCATGGTGGAAATAAAGGCTGTTTGATTTACATGCAGTGTCGTCCATATTTTACCAACCAGCCCTAATTCAACTCTTGCCTCATCTTCCTCAGAATTCTCCTCTACCCACTCCACCGGATCATCCACAACATCTTTGCCTTCACTCGTCGCCTCCTTCGATACTCCCTCGTCTCTCTTTTTTTTCCTTCGTAACAATTTGTTCCCTATCCCGTTGAATACAGGATAAAGAAAGAGAATCATTATTTGCATCAGTTTCAGTGTCCATGATTGAATGATTTGGTCATCTGGAAATTCGAGTAACACCCCCGAAGAGGAACCCTAGTATTCGACACTAGCACACCCTCCCAAGGAAAACCTAGAGGGAACCTGCCAACTATCACTTTTGCTTTTACATTCTTGTTTACTTTAGTAAAACATGATTAATTTCTTTTAGTCTTCTTTCACCAAATGAAAGAGATAACCCAATTTTTTAAAGGAAAAATTGACAGAACCGTCACAACTATGGGCGTTCCGCCATTTTTAATCTCAACTTTTGATTATTCCACAACAGACCCAACTATACCTTATTTTTTACAAACGTGGTACCGGTTTACCGGTGATCTTTTTCACGAATTAACTATTTTTTTCTTTTTTTTTATTCAGTTGCTATTCATCTTCTTTCTTCCTCTTTTTTTCCCTGCTTCTGCAAGTCCTCATCTTTTCACCCATTGTCATCTTCTTCCTTCTTTGTTTTTTACTGCTCCATTTGCATCTTGTTTCTTCTGCAAATTAGTCGGTGCACACGTCCGTATGGTGAGGAAGGTGCACACGATGAACATCAAGCACTAGGTTATAAACATAAAGACCAATACCAATGAACTAGTCATGGCCACGGTCCGGGATGGGCCGGTTTAAAGGCCGGGCCGGTTCAGTCAAGACCGAACCTGAACTGGACCAGATAGTAGACCGGTGCGGTCTGATTCAGGTTCAGGGTTTAGGATTAGCGACCGTGAACCGGTTTGGGTGTGGTTCATGGCAGTTCAAAGGGCGGTCCGGTTCGGTGCGGTTCAGGGCCAACAATTCGGTTCACGTCATAGCCTAATATTCCCCAAATCCAAATCAAGCAAATTTCACCATACCAGCAAATTAAACTTACAAATCTCCAAAAAATTAAAGCCACAAATAATTTCTCAATTGAACGAAAAGAATCAAATCTCGAAACGATTGATGGTACAAAAAATTTCCCAATTCAACCAAAACCCACAAATTTCGAATTACATCAAACTTCAATGCTATACTAATTTAATTGAAGAAGGAACTAACCTGATGGTGGGCACGACTCCACGACACTTTAGTGAGGCTGAGGACAACAACATGAACATGGCGCACCACTAGGCACCATCAACGACAACACTTCAAACCATCAGCAATGGTGCGGCAGGAAGAAGAAGGGAGCAGCAGCGGTGAGGGGAAGAAGAAGCACACATGACACTCATTAAAGTGATGATGAATTGATGATGATGAATTAATGTGCAACGCCGCACCACCGAGGCAACAAGAGGAATTGAGGAAGACTCGAAAATTCTCGAAGAACTCACTAGAAGGGAGAAGGGTTTGTTTTATTTCTTTAAGTTTTTATTCCTTTTGTTTCTTTCTCACCTTTTAATTTCCTTCTTTTACTTTTTCCTTATCACACTTTTACCACTAAACTATACCTGCTACAGTTGGATTATTGTATCGAAATAGAACTTTTGTCGAACACTCCAATTTCCTTTTTCTTTTCTTTCTTTCCCTTTTTCCTTTGTTTTTTAAGGTAAAAGAGTATTTGACTATTGGAGATTTGGAGTATTATTAATAGAGGGCAGAAGCATAGAGTGCCATTATTAATTTAATACTTTTACAAACATGACAAGGAGAAAGCAAATTATCTATTTTATGTTGTTGCCTTGTTCACCAAAAAAAAACAGGCTATGAGTCCAGCATCCGAAGTGATAGGTGTGTCGCGTACCTAACAAAAATAAATAACCTACCTAATCCTTCTAATAATGTAGTAGGGAAGTCAGGGTCGAACCCACAGAGAGAAAGTTGTTCTATGATTAGCTTTTAAACAATGGTAAGGCTAAAGGAAATTAATATCAATAGTGGTGGAATAAACTATAGTAATCAATATAATAAATAAAAGAATCTATAGTTAAGTATCCCACTAGCATGAATTAATACAATAATAATTCCTACCCCAAACTAGTCAATTAAACGTTCACAAGGAAAAGTACACCCTATAAATACCATAAACCTCTCCCGAGTATCTATGGCTTCCTTAATATGCACTCAAACCTACTCCCGTGGAATCGTGCAAATTAAAGACATTAAACGCGGTACTCTAACTTCCCAATAATTCATTATACCTACTCCCGTGGAGAATTTCATGTCCTTAATTGAAATACTCAAATCCGTCAAAACCCAACTCCCGTTGTGATCAAGACAAAGAAATCATAACAATACTAGTTATCCCCAATCTAGTATTGGAATATGCACAATCAATCAAGCAAGAACAATTAAACAATTAATATGGAAATGTAAAGAAATAATCATGAATTAAATCATACTAGGGTTCAACTTAACCATAGATAAAAGAACTACTCAAGCATAATTGAAATAAATAAAGAAACTAGAGAAGAATAATTAAAATTCATAATAATAAACAAAGGAAAATAAGGAGAAAATGAATACTTAAATTGATGGAAGAAAGGTAGAGTCTTGAAGAACAATGAAGATCTACAAGTTTCTCTCTCTAACTTCTCTCCAAAAACCCTAAAAAGTGTATACACTCAACTATCTCCTCTCCCCGTCATTAAACGAATAAAAGGTATTTATAACTTCCTAAAATAACAAAACCGACAAAATAGAACGCGCTACGGAGCAGACCAACACAGACGTGTCAATAACGACACGGACGTGTTGACCTGCTACTACATAAATATCCTACGACAGAAAAGCTACTGCCTCGAAGAAATCACGAAGATAAAACCAAAACATTACATCTGAATCCAAAATACAAATTGAGATAATAAAGAACGGGAAAACCAACTCTGAAGAATAAATAAGAATATATAACAAATATTTCATTACAAAAAGAATTTACAATGTCAAAGTAACAATTTACGAGAAATATGATTTTCTAACAAATATTTTCTTTGTAATAAGAATTTACAATATCCAAATAAGAATATGCAATAAATAAGAGTTTACAAATATGATAATTTCAGTACAATAAGAATTTATAGTATCTAATTTATTTACAATAAGAATTTACAATACAAATTTAAATGCTTAAATAAATAAGAATTTACAATATATATGATTTACAAGAATAATAAAAATTTATATGTAATTCTTATAATTAAATTAATAAATTATTGGAAAACACCCCCCTCCTTTTGATGGGAGGGGGCTTGGACTTATATTTAAAAATTACAATATAATTTGGCAATTATATTGGAATTTTCAAGGAGTAAGTTGCCTACGTATCCCGAAGGAATCAAAGCCCACATAGTTCTCTACGTACCTTATTTTATTTGAAGTCGTGGTTGACAGTTGACTATTGTCCAGCATCCGTATGTTCCCCTGCATTGGATGAACTAGATGATTCGGTGTCCATTAGCATCCAAAGATCATCTTCTTCTGCTTCATTTTCCCTTAATCCTTGCGTTCTTTTTTCGGCTTGATCCCAATCTTTCTTGCAAACGCTAATCTCGATGCTTTGTGGAGAAAGACGAGATCTTTTTTCATCCAGCACTAGAGATGGCAATGGGTAGGATCTGGACAGGGTCCTCTAGGATCCAGATCCATATCCGTTTTTAGGCAAGGATCCAGATCCTACCCGGATCCGCTGGGTAATAAAATTGAGGATCCAGATCCAGATCCAGATCCAATGGATCCTACGGATCCGGGTCCAAAACGGATCCAAAACGGATCCTAACATATTTTCTTCAAACGACCCTAATTTTCACAATATTAGAGATTTTAAAGAACAAAACAACGCCATTTAACATCTTCATTTGTTGATGTTGAAGTAAGCAAGCATTCAACCTTAATATAACAAATTCAAGCATAAATAACATTGAGAGTTTAACATTAATTTTTACCCTTTTAATTATATATTTTAAAATAACTTTCAAATTAAAAACGAGTAATGGATCCGGATCTGGGTAATAATTTAGGACCCAGTCCAGATCCGTTTTCAAAAACTAGGATCCATATCCTACCCGGATCCATAGGGTCCAAAATTTGAGGATCCAGATCCGCTAAAAACGGATCTGGATCCACGGATCCGGGTAGGGTCCATTACCCACTGACATCCCTAACCAGCACTCTTCTACCTGCGCAGACTCTGAAGCAATAGTTGATACTGGAATTGCAAGTATGCCGCTTGCAATTCTAGCCAAAATGGGGAATTGATTTTCCTTAATTTTCCACCATTTAAGAATGTGGAAATCTGTACCTGTTTCAAATTGATAGGAAAAATAATCGTCTACCCCCGCGCAAGTGGATCCGAAGACACTAGTTGTTTGTCTCTTTAATATGTTAGTAATTAAAGAATCAAAGCGAACAGTACGTATTTGCATGTCCGGAAGTCGGAACGAATTTGGGGTCATAAATCGAGACATACTGATCATGATGTTCCTCCAAAAGGTGTCTACACTTCAAAACATAACTGCCAACATCATAAGAAACACCTAAACATTGATAATAGAAATTTAGCAAGTTGGATAGGCCATCAAGTTTAAGCGCCGGATCAAGTATACAAGCAACACCATAAATGTACGGAAATTCACTAAAATATGCAAACCACTTTACCTTCATGCTATCAAGCACAACTTTGATTTCACTCACATCCAAATTCTCATTGATGGCATGTACCACCTTAATGCATTCTACGATTACCAAATGAATGTTGGCTTCATAAACCAAAGAAAATGTGTTAGTCGCATTGTGAAAAGATTTTTAGAACATCCCAAACAAGCATGACAACTGTCCAATGATAATCAGTGATCAACATATCTTCTTTTGAAACAACTTCATTATATAAAGGAGTCATAACATCACGATACCTGATTGCATCATTCAGCAGTTTATAAGTAGAGTTCCACCGTGTTGGAGTATCAAGAGACCACACCTTCTTAGGCAAGCCGAATTCCTTACACAATGACATGTACCTCCTCTTAACCTGATTTTTTCTTAATACCCTAACAATATTTCTAATGGGCTCTAATAAAGGATGTAAACAATTTATACCTTCTTGAACAGACAGGTTGAGGATATGAGCACAACATCTAACATGTAAGAATTGACCATCTAATATAAGCTTAAATGCACTTTCCTGCTTCAAGAAATCAATGGCCTTAGTGTTTGCCGTTGCATTATCCATAGATAACAAAAATACTTTATCAAGCAAATGGTATTTCTTGCAACACTCCATTAAACGGGCTTTTATGTTATACCCACTATGACTCTCTTCCATAAGCTCAAAAGCAATAATACGTTTCTGCAAAAACCACTCGTCATCTATCCAATGGGCAGTAATACACATAAAGGGTTCACCAAAACATGAGGTACATATGTCCGTTGTCAGGCTAATGCGACCGTTGAAGGTACGGAACATCTCCATCATATGACTTCCATAGAGATGAAATGCAGTTTGTGTGCGACGCTTAAGTGTGTTCCTAGGGACTTTCCTAAATGCTGGTTGCAAAGAAGTTCTATTGAAATATTCATATGCATCACTTTCCCCATGGTTGAACAACAATTCATCAGAGATAACATATTTAGCAAATTCATCAATCATACGATCTCTATTATAGGAGAAAGACATACCTACGTCGGGCATCTCACCAGCATACCGGTGGAGTTGTGTCTTGGTGTCTCGGTCCCCGCTAGTAATAACATTCTCTGCCGTGAGGCCATGTTTGTTGGTCACATGACGACCCAAGGTTTCCGTTCCACCACCGTTCCTCCAATTGTAAGTCGGAGGTGGGTTGACGCTTGCGTTCTTGCAAAGCTGACAAATGCACTCCAGTGTCTGGGTTCATTGGTAGCAACCTTTTCAAAGAATGGCCACACCCATGACACTTTTTTGGTTCCATGAGGTTGTGAGCCACCAGCTCCTTCGTCGTCGTTGCCCACCTCGGTTTCACCGGCTTCATCTATAATATTTAAGTAAACATATATTACTCATTATCGATTAACATAATTAACACTAATTAGCTAAGTCATAGTTTATTTAACATAATCATGATTAATTATCTTAAAATTTTTTTCGCTTAAGATAATCACAATTAACTAGCTAAGTGTTATTTGATTTACATATATATAATTGTTATTGCTAAAACAATATTAATTTAACATAATCATGAGTAATTATATTATCATTATCTGTTAACATAACTACCATTAATTAGCGAAATGATAGTTTTTTTACATAATTATTATTGCTAAAACAATATTAATTTAACATATACATTATTAATTGTCTTAGTCATTGTCTATTAAAATAATCACAAATAAGTAGCTCAGTGATAGTTGATTTACATAAATATTATACATAATTATTATTGCTATAAACCATTAATCAAACATAATCATGATCAGTTCTCTTAGTCATTGTCTATTTATATAATAACTAATAATTAGCTAAGTGAAAGTTGGTTTACTTAGTATTAAACACTAACCCTGTTGTTGCATGTTTGAAGCCCGTGGTTGTTGGTTGGGTGGCTGCATGTAAATTTCAATATCGTCTATCAACTGATATTCTAATTCTTGGATGAAATCTCTATTGTCGATGGACGGTGAATTAGAAGAACCACCCCTTCGGCTACTAGAACCACCACTCTTACCTCTTCCGGTTATCTTTTTCAAAAATTTAGACTTTTTTTTTTGAGAAGTTAAAAGAAAAGTATGAAAGTAATATGATATTATTAGAATTAATAAGGTAATAAAGCAGTAAACTAATATAAAGAAGAATTTAAAAATTTGCTAATTAGACAATAGAAAGATAAAAAGAAAATATTGAGAATTAAGAGAAATAAATAAAGAAAAGTGTGAGTATCAGAGATTAAGAGAATGCATGTGATTGAGAGAATATGAGAGTTGTGAAAAATGAGAATGGTGGAAGGGGCATTTATAGGATTTTTTGGGAGGGAAAAAAAATTTGATTTTGAAGTGGAATTGCGGTGGAAATAGGTGATAATTGATGAATGGAGTAGATGGATGATAATTGATCCGTTGGATCTTATCAAATGGGGAGCAAATTAAAAGCTGAAAAAATGCAACTGCAATAATGGAAAAAGATAGAAAGCTAATTCATGACCAGCAACCCATACTATTGCACCATACAAATGATGAAATTGAATAGTTAAGCACTGTTGCTTCTTTTCCAAGTTGATGAGCAAGCTAAAGGACAAAACATTGTACATAAAATTTTATACAAATAATAATAAATTTTTGTTACATTTTATTTTTTTAACCTCTCCTTCTCTCTCACTCTCTCTCCTGCGTTTTCCCTTTTCATTTTTCTTCCCCTCCCTTCTTCGCCCGTCACGCGAATTCAAGGATTCACCACTTCTCTTGTTGGAGTTTGGCCAGTTTGCGCGCAAGAATTCAAGGAGCGGTTTGGAGTAGGGTTCAGATGCTGTTTCGAGTGCGGCTCCAGGGCGGTTCATCGACGGTTTTGGGACGATTTCGGTTCGACTACGGTTTCCAGGGCGGTTCAACGACGGTTTCATGGGCAGTCCTGCACCGGTTTATGAGTGCGGTTCAGCCTGCGGTTCTCAGGCGGTCCAACCCGCTATCAATCACGGTTCACAGGCCGGGTTTACGGGTGGTCCGTGCCTGTTACTTTCCCCAACAATCTAAACCACCAAAAACCGCCATCTCCACCGGTTACGGGCCGGTTTAGGTCCGATTTTTTACGGTTCAGTTCCGGTCCATGCCCTTATCGGGCCGGTTTAGGGATGGTCCCAGTTTGACCCGCCCAACGACCACCTCTACAATGAACATATACTAACAGAGATGTACATATGTTCAATTGGCTTGTTAGCCATGTACATGTGTTCATTTGACTTGTTATTCATGTACATTTGGCTTGTTAGCCATGTACATATGCGCACCTTCCTCACCATACAGACGTATGCACCATCTACGGATTGTGTTTCTTCCCTTTTTTTTTGTCCTTGCTTTTGCAAGTCAGTCCTCCTTCCTTCTCTCTTCATCCACTTTCATCTTCTTCCTTCCTTTTTATTTACTACTATGCTACTACAATTGCACTGCCTTATTTTAAATTGCTTGCTTGAATTATGTCTTTTTATAACCAACGATGAAATTACAATTACAAGGATCATGTATTTCTCTAATTGGGAGTGGGTCCTCTCAATTTTCATTAATCTTAGCATGCGTATCATAACATGTGCATCCAGAATATTTTTAAGAATAAAATTTAGGGAAAAAACAGAAGAAGAACCCAACAAGTGGAGCAAGTCAAATCAAGAACTAAGTGTGTCGGAATTAATGATGGAAGAAAAACGTATGATTAGCATGTTTTACCTGTTGGAGCAAATCTTTCACCTGCTAGGACCATTTTATAAAAAAAATTAGTAATAGTTTACACCACTAAGGTTATGTTCTTTTGGACTGAATTAGTGAAAATTCAGTTCAATTCAGTTCAGTCCAGACAAATTCAGTTCAGTTTAGGAAAATTCAGTTCAGTTAGTTTCCTCCTACACTTTTCATTCACTTCACTTCAGTTCAGTTCAGACAAATTAAATTCAGTTCAGTTCAGTTCAGTTCAGACAAAATAAGTTCAGTTCAGTTCAGACAAATTAAGTTCAGTTCAGTTTAGTTCAAAAAACAGAGCCTAAGGAATACTCAATAGTTGGAATTGAAAATAGCGGAATGACTATAGTTGAAACTTGAAACTGACCTAGTCAATTTTTCCTTTTTTTAAATGTAATATATTGTCTCTATGCTAAAATGAAAAAAGATATACTAAGTTTACTCGATCTTTTAGGAAAAAGTATTACTAGTTTCAACAATAAGATATCCAATTACTCCTAATCTATATATTAATAAACCTTGATAATTTTATCCTATGTGTCAGCTATAAAATTGCTCTCGCCATTTGGCACTCAATTTCGACAATTTTAATCAATTTAATCCTACACATGGCAGTTTTAACACTTAAAACATTGTCCAAGTAAGAAAAAAAGCCACGTGTCACTCAATTCACTAATGCATTGGCCGAAATTTTTTAACCATCCTTAAATCTTGCTTATGTTAATCAATTACAATCTTAAATCATGTGCAAGTTGATCACCTAAATCTTAATCATTCCTAAATTGCAAACCGTGATTTTAGGGATTGATTCAATCAATCTTTAATATGGACGGTTTTAATAGAGTAATTTTTATTTAAAAAAAACTGATTTAATTTAGTGAAAACCCTAACTCTACCACTATAAATACTCTAATCATATTTGCATTGCATTACTACACCAAACTCCATAAACCCTAATTTGTTATTACTCATGTTTTTCACCCTAAACTTAGCACTATAATCCATTGCATTATCTCCACAAACCCATCCCCACTTTTGTGTTGGGTTTACCTCACTTGAATCCAAATAAATCACTTTTGCATTTCGATAACAATTATTCGAAGCAAATATATGCAGCTTTGATCAACCCAAAAAAGAACACCAAAATTTTGAGAGAAAAGCTATATATGTAGAAGGCAAAAAGAGGGTATAAGATAAATCAATACTCCAAAACCTTTTTTATAGTCAACGACAGAAAAAATATGTTTCTTAGCTTTATTCAATGTGGCAAAACAGGATTCAAATCGTATTAAGATAAGTTAGGGCATGTTCTCCCCAACCTTATTTTCGCCCGCTCGGCTCAATTCGGTTCGGTTCGGTTCGGTTGTTTTATGCCGAAGAGAACAGCCCTTTAGGGCCTGTTCTCCCCAAATGCCTTATTTTCGCTTCGGGTTCAATTCAATTCGGCTCGTTCGGTTCATTTCGGTTCGATTCGATTCATTTCATTTCATTTCGATTCGCTTCCTAAATTATTATCATTACTATTAATTAGTTATAATTTAATTCAGTTCAGTTCATTTCACTTCAATTCAGTTCAGTTCAGTTCAGTTCAGTTGTTTTATGCCGAAGAGAACAGACACATCTAACTATTGTCTAAACAATGATATATTTATATATTCTTCGTCAATACAATATACATGTTATGTATGTCAATCTTCTTTTTGAATTTAACGTTTCAATATTTGATTATTGATACATGCACGATAATTCTTCAATATCATATGTATACAAAAGCCCAGATTTTTAATTGATATATTAGATATATATAGATGATAATTGTGGAAATGATTTTCACAAATCTCGGCCAATGATTCATGCCGTTATTAAGATTTATTATGCAATCACACATGACCTGCTCAATAACGCATGATTATCTCCATAAAACAAATTGGCAGCATTAATGGGTCAAATGAAAATTCAAACAAATGCTTATATAATGGGTTTAATGTTTTGGTGAAGATTCATTCCTGCAAATAGGGGTGTAAGTGGATTGGACTGGATTGGACTTTGCCAAATCCAAATCCAAATCCAGTCCAAAGTTTTTTGGACTCGAGAAATTGAGTCCAAGTCCGATCCAAATATTTTTTGAGTCCAGTCCAATCCAGTCCGATAATTTTTTCTTGAGTCCGAATCCAAATCTCATCGGTCAAATTCGATTATTATATTTTTTTCTTTCTCCCGATTTAGATTTAATGGTTCACAATGTTTTCTCATAATTAAATTTGAAAAATTAAGCTCAATATATCCATTCCATAAAATAAGTCACATACATATTTTATATTATATATAATAATATTAAATATATATACATTATATATATAAATATTAAATATATATTATATATAAAAAAAAATTTGGATTAGATTGGACTTATTGGACTCCAAAGGGGTGAGTCCAAATCCAGTCCGAAAATATTTGGACTCGAAAATATGAGTCAAAAATTTGGTCGAGTCACCCAGTCCGATAAGTTTGGACTGACCTGACGTGGACTCTGACTTTCGCGACCGCTTACACCCCTACCTGCAAATGCCTATATAGCAGCAATTTCACGCTATCAAACAAATTAGTCCATTCTAGAATTTTTTTTTTGGGCCATTTTCACGTCGGCAGTTCTTACGTGCAAAAGGTGAGATCAATATTATTCAAACATAATGAATTTAAAACCAATCTACGATGAAGAAGATAATGAAGTAGATATAAGTTTTGTTCGGATCGTCAAATGAAGATTTATGATGTTTGCATATTGTATTATATTGAATTTGTATTTTAACAATATAAATGCAAGAGTATATAGTGACAATCATGGTGAACAATGTAGTTGTAGTTCAATTGTTCATTTAAGTACGTTTATAATCATATTCACAAAAAAATGATGTAATAGTATTTGTTTAAGGGAATCGAATGGCCAAATTGAGCAAATACAAATGAATTGTTCGGTTTGGCAGCTATATGCATGGGCAACGTCAACTTGGTATAGTTCTTTGCCATATTCCTTCATTATCTTTGGAAATTTGGGTGATGGAGAAGTATATAAATTTTGAATCATGGACTAATCTGTTTGTAATTCCGTACAGGAAGTGTAGCAAGTATAGGTTTATTGGATATGGATGTGTTGGGATGCTTGCCAACTGCGAAAATTTTGATTAATACGAGATATGGAGGATTATGTGCATGTGATCTTCAACAGGAAAGTTTAAGGTGATTTTATTTGGAGAAATTTACGAGTAGCAGAGATAATTTTTGAAGATGAATGTAATGATGAATAATCTCTCTCCTCCACTCCTCTCTATATTATATAAAAATATTAATTTTGCAAACTATTGTCTTTGGGTTTTACAAATCACGAAAGAGAGGAGCAAGAATTGAAGCTCATATATGTAACGGACAACAGAATAATCGACGGCAGCAGCAACAACAAACTGGCGCAGGGCGGCAGCCAGCCTGAGCGTCGACAACACCGGCGACGCAACACCAGCAACACCGCATAGCAGGAACAACGCAGAGAAGAGAGAAAATGCGAGGCAGCAGCAACTGAGAAACCAAAATAAAAAGACATTTGAGGTTCCTCCCATTGTGGAGTTTCTAAAACCTTTGAAAGATATTAATGGAGTTTTGGGTGAGCAAAGATTTAATCTTTGATGGGTGATTCTTGATTTAAAATGAGAAAAACGTTGACACCATCATTTGCTCAAAAAAAACCCAGAAGGAACTAAGGGGAACAGGGGAGATGAAGACGAGTAGAAGAGGAGGAAGATTTAAGGTTCTTTTTTTTTTTTTTTTTTTTTTGACAGGAAGAAAAAGAATTTCATTAATCATAAGGCCAAACGGCACTTACAAAAATTTCTGACAAAATTAAAAAACTAACAGACATACATGAACCTTCATAATTGACTACATCACAGGTTTGATAAAATTTAGCCTTAAAAATTTTCCCTTCATCTGAAGCAATACGATTCTGTGAGTTCGCTCTGTTTAGGCATTCTATCTGTTGATGCATAATTAATCTGGTGAACATACATCCGCAGTCTTCGCAACTCTGGCAAAAATCATGAAACCCTGGATCTTCAACACACCAATTAATACCCATAAAAACAAAAGATTTATTTATGCACATGGGTATTAACATCACACACAAGCACACAAAAATAAAGGAACACACCAAAGCAATTAAATCCTCCATCTTAGAATAGACTACACAGCCAAACACCCAGCCAAACGCAAGATCAGATCCTTCCCTGAACGGACATGGATAGCGGCACCGCAACCTAACCCTTAAGCCCAAAAATTGATAGAATCCAACCAAGGTTTCGCAGCCAAAGTACCCAAGCCCGGAAGACTCGCACTCAGAGATCGATCCGCGGAGAAGGATCGATCTGCGGACTGCACGAAGGAGTCCGAACCCACGTAAGACGGACGCTGATCTTAGCCTAACAAGAAGGAGGAGAAGATGGGTGGTCCGTCGGCAAGGGATGGTTAGGGCCCGATCCCGGCCGACAGGCCCCCCTTTCGGGCCAACCACCAAAACCGCGAAAGCGTAAGAGAAAGAAAAGGAGAGAGAGATGAGAGAAAGAGGCCCGATCTAGGGGCAAAACCTTCAAAAGAGAAGGAATAAACCCTCCCAAGGGATGAACCCTAAAGGGAACATTCTCTCTCTAGAAAAATAGAGAGAGAACCGTTGCGATTTAAGGTTCTTTTTGGCTTGGTCATCTTCTGGAAAATGATAATCAATGTCTTTAATCTTATTTGATGGAGCATGATTTATTGATAACAAGACATTAGTATGTCATGTGCACATAGAGCCACGACATAAAGAAGAAAAAAAAATTATAGGTTTCTTACATCATGGAAAAATTTGCTAGAAAAATTTGCTTATGTGTCGTTTAGGCAAGGTAGTGAAATCCTACGTGTCAATTAAACACCAATTTTTTTGCTTATGTGTACAAGGTCTAAGGAAGGGACAAGTGGCACTAAGAAATTCGAATTGGGGAGAATCGCACAAAATCGGCCAATATTATGCTCAATCCGTGATTTTAGGTGATTGATGACTCTAATTAGGCAATTAGTATCCTAAAATCTCTATGTACATAAATCACTACTAAATCATTGCCATTTTTGATTTAATGGATTGACATTAAAACCATTATTTAGGGTAGGGAATCCGAAATTATAATCAACCTTGATTTAAGGTATCTTGATTGTCAATCATGCAAGAAAATCGGAATTAGGGTTTAGGGTCAATTCTATGTACAATGTTGCAAGTATAAATATAGACCATGCCATTGCTCACTACCACTCCAAAACGTGGCTTACTCCAAAATCGTGCATATATTGTTCTTTTCGAGTATGGCATACAACCATTGTATTCGCGAAGTGTAAGCAACCAAAAAAAAAATTATCGCGTGCAAACCAGTTGAGAACTATGCTTATGTGTCGATTCTTAGGAGATATGGCCTATTACCTTTCTCTTCAAATTACAAAGTCATTGCTGATCAAAGCCTTAAATCACGCAAAAAATTCATTATTTCCATCTTTGCTCAAATCATGAAGATTCAATTTACCACCTTCGCTTCTATATAATGGATGGCATAATACTATCTCATTCATCAAGATTCATTTGCAACCGTCTATATATATATATATATATATCACTATTTAGTGCTTATATTAATATAACTCACTCTACTTCTTCATAAATCCTTTTTAAACAGTCCACCACATCCAAAGATTCTCATTAAGAAACTCTGGTAATTCTCTTCAATGGAACACAAGATACTTTCGAAGAACTTTTGTCATGTATTGAGGATCATAAAGTTTATATGTTCTGTTTGCCGAAGTGCCTACATGAATGCAATGGGAGATCTGCATTGATTTGGCCTGTCGAAGAAGAAGAAATTATATCCATAGAAGATATGCCTATTGGTTATTTTTGTTTTATATATTAGTGTGATGATTAGTATACATATATCTCTTATTTTTTGTTTTTTTACCATACATATATTGTTAATTTTTATTCCATCTAAGAGGGAAAATAGTTGAATTATCATTATTAATTATTATGATTACAGATCTAATTATTTAATCAAATTGAATAAATCTTTGGTATTATTTTTGTAAGCGTGTATTGTTAACCTATAAAGTGATTACTAATTAATAATTAATTAGATTACATATTTTTTTGATATTATATATCTGATTTTATGGGAGAAAAATTTTGATATGTAAAAATATTAGTATTTTATATTTAGCGTAATTATAAGATTAGAAAATTATGTTATCTTATATTAGATTTTTAACACAATCAGTTATACATGAATACTGAATATTCATATAAAGTTCTTACAGTTCAATTTATAGAAAACATATTTTACAAGATCTGAGAATATTTATTATTTTTCGGATGGTTTAAGATATGAAAATCTATTCAAGGCTATTTATGTGATATACAGATATTACTAAAAGTTTCCTTCACAAAATGATAAAACTTTGGGAAGTAAAAGTTTCCTTCTTAAAATTGGATATTGATATGTTCACAATCAATTAAGTGATTGTAATCTTGATTTAAGGAATTATACCAACACACATTAATTTAGGCGATCTTCGACTTGAATTTAGACATGGTATTTTAAATGATAAATATGGTAATAACAATGATTTTTAATTATTTCCGACTTTGAAGTACTATTTAAAGGTATTTAATTAGGTAATATATACCTAAAAAAAAGGTAATATATCAATCAACAATCATTCTATTATATAAAGCTAGAAAAATTTGCTTAGGTGTCATGTAGGCAAGGGCATGAAATCCTATGTGTCATTTAACCACTATTTTTTTGCCAAGTGTACAAGGACTAAGTAATGGACATGTGGCACAAAAAAAATCAAAATTAATGAGAGAGAATCGCACATGATCGACCAAGATTATGGTTAATTGGCGTGATTTTAGGTGATTGATGACTCTAATTAGGCAATTAGTATCTTCAAATCTTTATGTACATGAATCACAAGTAAATCATTGCCTTTTTTATCTATTTGATTGATATGTAAAACGTAACTTATGGTAAGGGATTCAAAATTTCAATCAACTTTGATGTTGGGTATCTTAATTGTCAATCAAGCTTAATTTCAGATATTTTTAAAAAACCATCAATGATATGTACAATATTGCAAATATAAATAGGGACAATGCCATAGCTAACCACTACTATAATATGTGGCCTAACATTTTTGTGCATATAATTTTTGCCTTCTCAATACATATCGTCATGCCTTCTTAAACCCAAAAAAACAAAAACAAAAAAAAACCTATTTATCCCAAATAGGGTCAAGAGTTCTTCATTCTCTCCATGGCAATGTGCTGAAGGTTGACAAGTCAATTTGAGTCACTTACAAAGAAGATGACGAAGATGAATACACCTTGAACTCCGAAGAAAAATAAAGCTAGGATTAGTATGAAAATTAAATCATAATAGTATTTATAATTTTTGTAAGAGTTATTATACTGAAATTCAATTTCACAATGTTTTGGTGGTATGGTAATTTCTGTATGAGTTATTCTATGGAATTTAAGATTCATTCTGAGTGTCTAGCTATTTATTTTCTTATGAATTTAAGTTCATGAATATTGATGCGTATGCTTTTTCATCTTATATATATGTGTGCGCTTTGTAAAGTTATTTAGTATATTGTAGTTCTCAGTATTACAGATTCAAGCAAAATTTTATTTCATTGATTTTTAGTCATTAAAGTATTCATGTATTTGTTTATATCAATTCACAAATTAAAATTTGTTTAATAGTTCGTATGTGTAAAAATCATCAATTTTATAGTTCAATGGGTGTGGATTCTGGCGTGATCGGAGCCAGTGGTTAAATGGGTGTAGTCATAACTCAAGTATTTTTTTTCCCAGAAAATCTCAATTCACAACAGAAAAAGGAATATCATACATGAATTTTAATTATATGCACCCTCAGTATACATTGGTTTTATGAAGTAAACAAAAAATATACCTTCATACTATATTTTACATGAAAAGATATGTGATCGACCAAATTAGAAAAAAAATGCTAAAACTATTACAACACTTGAGTAGAATTTTTTGACCAAAGCTGTGTAGATAGTAAAGACTAAATGAAACTCATTATATATATTTTTATAATAAAAAACAGGAACACTATAATTTTTGAGGAGAAAATAAGGAAGGGGTGAAGGGGGATTAGATTAGATCATATCAAGTTCCGCCAAAGAAATAATTCCTTATGAAAAATTATCAACATACAGACTCATCTAATGCCATCAATATTGTCAAGGCAATTGGAATGAACACAAAAGGCAAGACCCTCTTTGATCTCATTATAGAGGATATATAGGAACACTATACTTAGATGAGCTTGAGGAAGACGAAGGTGTATGCTAATTATATATCACTCACCTATTGAGATCATTTAACCAATCTGAAAATGATAATCTTAGTACAAACTATAGACTTATCTTCTATCTAGCAATTTAAGGAACTACAACCAATTGAAATAATAATTCATTAGTGTAAGATGTTAAATAAATTATATTATACTTACGCAAATCAACAATGATGTGCATACCTATAACTAGGGGTGGCAATTCGAGTCAACAAGTCGGTTTCGTATTATGCTAAAAAAGTATCATATCTAGTGTAAAAAAATTCGAGTCAACAAGTCGATTTCAAGTTCGATACAATTCGACTTTCTCGCATTAGCTTTGGATCGGGTTGGGTTGGGTTATCAAGTCGATCAAAGATGGATGTTTAAGAAATGGAGAACGGGGTCAGATAAAAGCTTTTATTAAAACATCAATTAGCATATAGTTATAAAATATCAAGTTATGTGAAATAAGCAACAAATTTGGTGCTTTCTAACAAATTGATGAATGAAAAATAAAAATATAAGAAGTGAAATCTATAACAAGAGAACATAATGAATATAAAATGAAACACATAATGCAAGATGCTCAAAAACATGACGAAAAATCAAAGTTGTTTTAAGTAAAAGGATTCATCCCAACATAAAAGTGTAAATAGTATTATGGGACAAAAGAAAAATGAAAGTGCTAGAAAAATTTGCTTATATGTCGTTTAGGCAAGGTAATGAAATCCTATGTGTCAATTAAACACTAATTTTTTTGCTTATGTGTACAAGGTCTAAGGAAGGGACAAGTGGCACTAAGTTGTTCGATTTTCAAAATATTTGGCCAAATCCGTCCAAATCAATGCAAAATTCCGTGATTTTAGGTTCAAAATATTATAATTAGGCAGTTAATGATATAAAATCTTTGTGTGCTTCAATCACTACAAAATCATTGCCATTTTAGATGAAATTGATTGACCTGAAAACGATATGTTAGATTATGAGATCCGATTTTCAAATCCACCTTGATTTTAGGTTGAAATTATTGTAATTGCTTCTTTTTTTCGAAATTAGTGGAAAATATCAATTGTATGTACATAGTTGCAACTATAAATATAGACCATTCCATATGTAACACACCACTATAAAATGTGTATAGTTTTTTGTCCATTCTGTCAACATCATCTCCCTCTCAAGATAATTCATCTTCCTCCCAAGAGATTACAAATACACCTATTATCAAAAGAATATGGCCTCCTAAAGTAGACTACTCTAATTTTCTTGATGTTGAATCTATGGTTCTAACCCTCTTTCGTGAAGGTCATGTACTTTTCCATGATGTATCTACTATGTTCACTTATCAAAATAATAGAAGCAACGAGGTATGGGCTGATGTCGAAGAGGTTAATACTACAATTGATGGTTTTAAGCCATATTTTGATTTTTAGAATATGATTTTATATAACGTCCAATGCACTCCTCCAAGGGCTTATAAAGTATGTCATGATTATATTGAGGATATTGATTTGAACGATGGAGATGTTCTTCGGCTTAAAGACATTGTTTTGCTCCGTTATCTAGCAAGTGATGATTAGGTTTAATTTTTCTTTTTTACGTTATGTTTAAGTATCCATTTTCGGTATTATCAGTTTTATGAACAACTGCATATTTTATGACCGTTTCATTTAATTAAATTCTTTAGTTACCTTGGAATACTTTAATTGATATTATTAATAATTAATACGTTACGAGTTTGGCCGAATATATTTAGACCTTACTCCTATATTTGTGTATATGTACAATTTGTTTATTTACTTTTATTTGCATACTTTTCTTATGCGACCAACCAAAATTTAAATGATCATTCTATTATATAAAGCTAGAACAATTTCTACATGTGTCATGTAAGTAAGGCCGTGAAATCATATGTGTCAATTACATTTAAGGTCTAAGGAAGGGACAAGTGGCACTAAGGCCCCGTTTCTTTAGACCGAATCAAGCAATCGAACCGAATCGCGCGAACCGAACCGAACCGCACCGAACCGAATGAAAACTGTGAGAGGAAACTAATGAACTGAACTGAACTACGCTGAACTGAACTGAAAATAAGTCCAAAAGAACAGGGCCTAAGTAGTTCGAATTGGGAGATAGATTTGCACAAAATCGGCCAAGATTAGGGTAAATCCTTAATTTATGGTGATTCATGACTCTAATTAGGCAATTAGTATCCTCAAATCTCTATGTACGTAATCAATAGTAAATCATTGGCTTTTTTGATTTATTTGATTGATATAAAAAAGTAACTTATGGTAAGGATTTCAAAATCTCAATCAACCTTAATTATGGAAATCTTAATTGTCAATTAAGCTTAAATTCAGATTTAAAAAAAATTAAATCATTCTATTATATAAAGCTAGAAAAAATTTGCTTACATTTAACCACGATTTTTTTTGCCAAGTGTACAAGGCCTAAGTAATGGACAAGTGGCACAAAGAAATTCGAAATGAGAGAGAATCGCACAAAATACGGTCAAGAGTTCTTCATTCTCTCCATGGCAATGTGCTAAAGGTAGACAAGTCAATTTGAGTCATTTACAGAGAAGACGACGAAGATGAATACTCCTCGAACTTCGAAGAAAAATAAAGCTAGCATTAGTATTAAAGTTATATCATAATAGTATGTATAATATTTGTAAGAGTTATTATACTAAAATTCAATTTCACAATGTTTTGGTGGTATGGTAATTTTTGTATGAGTTATTCTACGGAATTTAAAATTCATTCTGAGTGTTAAATCAATACTCATAATATTACTCTACTTGATTGTTTTATTTATTTTGTTACTGTAGGCGTGTTTTTATTTCGCCTACGCGGTGTGAGCGCGTATTAGATTTGACTACCCCACTGTAAAGATTTTATTGAAAATTGTTTTGAAAGAAGTCGCCAATAATTATTTTTAGGAAGAATCATAAACCTAATTGGATATAGGAAAATCATAGGGACAAATTATCCAATGTAGATTTCACCGTCTTGACTCCATAGATGGTCAAAGTGAACCAAAGATTGATCAGTTCGAGGGTGAGGGTACGAATATAGTCATAATGAACCACATTCGCCCAGAGTTGGTCTCTACTAAATATCGATTCATTGCAGATTTTATGCCAGAGAATAATCATATAATATTTTTATACACCCTAAAAATATTTAGTCTAAATGGGTTCAAGAAACACATAAAAAGACTAATTTTAGTGACATGTTATTAGGCAATCAATTTACAAGGTTCCTAACAGGTTGTCCAAATTAATCTGATTAATATTCGAACAGTTCTTTAGGTCTTTGATTAGCAAAAATAACATGTGGGTGATAAAAGCATTGAAACAGGACAATCATATAGCATGCATATAATGATCAAGCAAGCATGTAATATACAAAGGCATGGATATATATAATATGAATATGAAATAAAAGAAAGTATAGAAAAGAGGTTAGAATGTACAGTAGAGCGATTTTATATTAAAGGTCTACATCAGGAAAGAAAACTGTTAGTAACTTCAATATAAAAATAATTTGTTTAAGGATCCTCAGGTATTATACATATGCGGCTTTGATTGAGGAGGGCAATGATCTATAGGCGGAGCAATCGTGGAACCAAGAACGCAGTGTGAAAGTATTGATTGAAAGTATTGAAAGTATTTGAGTGTTTGAAGTATTCGAAGTGTATGGTAGAGCGTATTCATCGATTTTTGTATTCGTGAAATAATAATATGAAAAGCCGTCCGTAATTCGGGAAAATACGGGTATTTATAGGAAAAAGGAAACTTGCGCTCCACGCAAGCCTTGCGCCAGGCGCAAGCCTACGTGGCAGGCACACATTGGTGTACCTGACGCAGCCAGCCCAATCAGGATGCACATGTGTAAACGCGTTTTGAAAAGATAGAAAAGTATGTTGCGTCTCACACAAGACTTGCGTTTGACGCAGGACTCTGTGTGAGTCACAAAATCTACGTGTCAGGCGCTCATTGGCTCGCCTGACGCGATATGGCCAATGTCCGGCGCATATTCTGGAATATTCGAGCATATTCCATTGCGCGTCTTTCGAAGATACTTTTTTATCCCTAAAATTCTGGAGATGGAATTTTACGGATTAAAAATCTAATTTATTTATCAAAGATAATAAAATGTTTATGAAAAATATCTATTAAAATAATAAATATTTGATTGGGCTTTTAAAATGGATTTAAAATATTTTATGGGCTTGAAATACAATTAATCATCATGAACAATTAATTGGGCTTTAGAATATCATTTCGAAACACATTTTGGAATGTTTCTTTAGATTGCTCTTCCGTTGAGTCGCGCCAACTAATGCCATGGTATGTTTCATCATTGGATCCTTAAATGGGGAGACACGATTATGTGTCTACAGAAGCCCCCACTTTGACTGAGGTTTAGGAAACCGATAGTCAAAGTATACGGTATCGGGACCGGAGAACGATTCTAAACGCTCAGCTTTTAGAACCGGTCTATAATCGCCGGTCTCTCGCAAAACAAAGTTAGTATGCAGGACAATAACTACAAGCAATCTGATTACCTGCAAAAGAAGATGTTAGCAGATAGGTGCAAACAACTCAGATAAGCACATAATGATGCAAAAATGCAAACTTAGACTCTCTAAGGATGCATGAGACGCTATGCAAGGATTTAGGTTATGCAAAGCTAAGGGATGACACGTCATGCAAGGTCAGGGTTTTGCAAGGCTGCAGTGCAAGGTCAGGATTTTGCACGGCTAGAAGATGTGATGCAATGCAATGTCAGGATTTTACAAGGCTAGAAGATGTGTAGAATGATAGCATGAGTAGAAAGAGATAGAATGATTTTCGAAAATCGTTTTTAGTAAATGATTAGGGTTCGTAAACGAGGTCCGCGGATTACAACTCTTCGGGAGTTTGATTTGAATTGGAGGAACCACCATACATAGGAAGCCCCCACTTTGGGTGAGCTTGCCTTGAATTAGGCATTATGAGCCTTGACTGAAATATAATTGATCTGATATTGCAATGTAGTTGATCTGATATTGAATTGTAGTTGCTATGTCTTGAACATTGAAAGTTTTCACTTCGGATTGCACTGGGGATTCTTCTTTGGGAAATTGATATGGACAAAAGTCAAGTTTCGCCAGAGACCATGGAATTATCGGAGAGTCCTTCAGGGACAAGGAGAGCTTAGATTGAACAATAAAAGGTTTAAATTTGTGACTCATATAAATTTAGGTGGAAAAAGGCTTTAACGAGGCTAGGTGCAGACTCGAGTCTATGTCGGGATCTAGAAAGAGATTATGCTCCTAAATTCTAGAAAATCAAATCATTAGACTTGACTAATTTTATTTTATTGAAGCGGTCGGACCTCGAGATGAGGATTCCTACGTATCCTTGCGGAATTAGACCATTCGTAGTTCCAGATCTGATTTTTTTTTATTATTCTTTTTTGTGCCCTAACTTTTGCCTAGGCCGCCCTTTCGGGTTTTCAACCTAGCGGGCTTGGACATACCTTGGAGAAGGAGTTAAGATTTGATGAAAGGATTATGAATTTGGATTATATGGATTAAAGGTTTGATGAATCGAAGGGATTTGAATGAGGGGTAGAACTTGTGTGCAAGCCCCCTAACTTGGCTTTTATTTGCCTTTGGCTCTTTCTTTTTGAATCTTTTCTTTTTGTCCTGTGCGTTTTTGCTTTTTTCATTTTTTTGCACTTTGAATTTTTTTACTATTTTATTTTGCCTGGCATTGATTTTTTTTTAGTGAGGCTTGCACACAAGTATGGTTTAGGGTATTGGAAGGCTTGAAGGATATATGTGGAGCTTTGATATTGAAGGGATTTTGTTTTTCTTTGGTTGTATGAGAATGACTTATGAAAGGTAATGGAAGGGAGAGGGGAATAACTCCTGATCCAAAGGATGTCCTCTTTTTTTTATTCTTTTTTTTTTTGTTTTTTTTTTGTTATTATTAGTCAAGTTCATTAGGTGATTTAAGTTTCATCATTGAGTTAGAAGCATAAATAAAGTGATGGAAGGCCAATGAAATTGAAAATGAAATTCTTTTATTAATCAGAAATAAACAGAACAAGGCTTATTAGAAATAAAACCTTAATGTCATAGACTCGACAAGAAAGGAAATGAAGGAGCTAGGGGAGGGACTCTCCGACTCAACCTAGAAAACTAGCGTTAAATGACTAAGCCCCGGCGTTATTTAGGCACTTCCCAAGGGGTTGCCACTGTTGCTGACTTTTACTGCGGGCGGAATTGGCAATCTGCCGTCTTCAACCATATCCTGCAGATGATTCTTTAAGGTCCAACACACGGTTGTTGGGTGCCCATTCCCTTGGTGGTACTTGCAGTAGGCATTAGGATCCCACCTCTTAGAACTATTTTCGGGAGCAGGATCTGGAGTAGGACCGATAGGCTGAAGTGCTCCCTTTACATGAAGTCTAGTGAAGGCTTCTTCTAAGGACATGCCTAATGGTGTGAATGTTCTTTGAGGCTTTTGATAACCTTTCTTTTCAGTAGCTATGGAATTGACCTCATTGCTTTTGGAGCTAGAAGGGCTATTATTACTCTTCTTGAAAGAGTTGTTGTTGTTGAAACCCTTGTTCTTGTTGGCATGTATCTCTTCTTCAATCAGCAGGCCTACCTTATAGAGCTTCGTGAAAGACTCTATAGGTTGGAATTTGATATGATCCCCATACTTCGGCTGCAGGTTACGGATCACCAGTCGGACTTGATCCTCCTGAGATGGCATGTTAATCATTTGTGCAGCTTTATCCCTCCATCTGTTAAGGAAGGTGACGAAGTCTTCGTTGGAGTTTTGTTTGGTTAACTCCAACTCACGGAGGTCAATGGGAAGCTGAGTATTGTATACATATTGTTTGTGGAACTCTTCTCTGATGTAGTCCCAGTCATTCAGCCTAACTTTATTCAGTGATCTGAACCACTTGGATGGATGTGCATCCAAGGTCAAAGGAAAGACATAAGCAAACAGGTCCTTGCTCATGCCTTTGAGAGCCATAGAGATGGAAAATGCTCTCAAGTGATCATCTGGGTCTTCGACCCCCTTGAATTTTGGGAGGTCACCCAATGTTACCTTTTTAGGGAGCTTGTCCCTCAGTTCAGGATCAATGATGTCATGGCCATGAGCCTAACTCTCGGGCGCAGGAATTGACTATATCAATTGCTCGAGTTTTTTGAATCTCAATTCTGTGTCGGTTTTGAATGGTGGTGGAGTGTCGCCTTGCTCGTCCTCTTCAGTTAGCTTCTCCCTCAGTGCCTTAATCTCTTTGTCTTGTTCCTCAAGACGAGAGTTCATCAGTGTGAGTTGAGCCATAATGGCACTGAGTTGTTCATTAGTTTCTCCCATTTCAGATGATGCTTCATAAGAGTCAGAGGATTCGTCTGAAAAAGTGAGGATGCGCTTGACGAGTCTGGGAGTAGGACGACCTTGTTGCCTCTCTTTCGGACGTTCCCAAGTTATAATCTCACGATTCGTCCTGAATAGAAATCGAATGGACCTCGTAAATTTTAAGAAATAATGTTTTCGAAATGAGAAATGGAGATAAGAAATGGGAATAGAAATGGGAAATGAAAGTGGAAAATGATTTTGAAATGGAAATGGAAATGGAAATGGAAATGGGAATGAGAAATAAGTAGGAATGGGTATGGTTATGGACTTAGTATGGACTTAACCATGATGGAGCCATGGGCCTAACTATATGCAAATGCAGACATGGATTGGACTGGACTATGCAAGCAGACTGGATTGGGTTTTGGTGATGATAGGAGAGACTAGACTTTGAACTTACGGGTGAGCAAGTAGGCTAGACTTTAAGGAGGACTGGACAATAAGGGAGACTAGACTCTTAACTTAAGGCAAGCAGGCTAGGCACCTAGACTTTGAACTTATGGGTGAGCAAGCAAGCTAGACAACTAGACTTCGGAACTTAAATTAGACTAAGCGGACTAGACTCGAAAATTGCCCATGGACTTATGAAATGCTAGAATTTGAACTTACGTGTGAGCAAGCAGGCTAGACACAAAGGAAGGATGGACATAAACAGAGACCATACTCTTAACTTAAGGCAAGCAGGCTAGGCAACTAGACTTTGAACTTACGGGTGAGCAAGCAAGCTAGACAACTAGACTTCGAAACTTACATTAAACTAAGCAGGCTAGACTCAAAGATTGCCTATGGACTTAAGAAATGCTAGACCTTGAACTTACGGGTGAGCAAGCAGGCTAGACACAACTGTAACACCCGACCCATTCGGAGTCGAGTCTATTGTCACCAATGCGCATCTAGGGCCAACAATTGTCCTCAATAACCAACACAAGTTCTTCCGATGCATTTTGTCCTCACTCATGCGCACCCTGAGAAAGTTCCCAGGAGGTCACCCATCCGTGGACTACTCCCAGCCAAGCACGCTTAACTGTGGAGTAACTAAGGAATTAAGCTCGCTAAAAGAAAGATGCATCTTGTTGGAATGAGTAGTATGCTAAATCCCTTTAAACCAATCATGAGGGGTATTACATACACCCGCACTTGAGAACAGCAACGCCCTCGTTGCGCATGAGGACTCCACATATTCGGCATACGGCCTGTGGGTCTGATGACCTCTGGGTCGCTCCTTATGACAATGCAGCCCCATAATCCTCCCCCACTAGGCGCCTGAGGACTCCTAATATTCGGCCTGACAGCCTCAGGGTCGCCCCAACACGCGGTCGTAGGGTTGCTCTGATACCATTTGTAACACCTGACCCATCCGGAGTCGAGTCTATTGTCACCAATGCGCATCTAGGGCCAACAACTGTCCTCAATAACCAACACAAGTTCTTCCAGCGCCTTTTATCCTCATTCATGTGCACCCTGAGAAAGTTCCCAGGAGGTCACCCATCCCTGGGCTACTCCCAGCCAAGCACGTATAACTGTGGAGTAACTAAGGAATTAAGCTCCCTCAAAGAAAGATGTATCTTGTTGGAATGAGTAGTATGCTAAATCCCTTTAAAGCAATCATGAGGGGTATTACATATTAAAAGTATGCTCTGACTCGCCCCGACCCTCTCCATCACTAAAGAACTACTCGCATGGTAACTCGACCTGGGTTAGCGGGCAGACACTTTGAGAGGGGGATGGTAAGGGGAACCCCTTTCCCAAAGTGCCCTAGTGGGGATTGAACCCCCTTGAAGTTGGAAGGTTATTTCCTTAATCCTTACCACTAGGCTAAGCTTAGGGAGCTCATTTCCTTAGTTACTCCACAGTTAAGCGTGCTTGGCTGGGAGTAGTCCAGGGATGGGTGACCTCCTGGGAAGTTTCTCAGGGTGTGCATGAGTGAGGACAAAATGCGCCGGAAGAACTTGTGTTGGTTATTGAGGACAGTTGTTGGCCTTGGATGCGCATTGGTGACGATATACTCGACTCTGTATGGGTCGGATATTACAACAACAATGCCTATAGACTTAAGGAATGCTTAGACCTTGAACTTACGGGTGAGCAAGCAAGCTAGACTTTAAGGGGAATTTGGGCTATTATGAATTTTTGAAGGAATTGGACTTGACTAGGGCCTACATGGAGATGCAAACTAGACCTAGGATATGAATTGGGCCTAAATGGACCTAAGTTTGGATTTGATTAAAGCATAGCTTTGATATAGACTTGGAGATGCATATGGGTTTGACAGTGGGGATGGACTAGGATTGGACTTAGAATGGAATGGACTGAGACTAGATTTGGGATAGACTTGGAATGGGATAGACTGGGATTAGACTAGGACTAGACTTGATATGAACTAGACTTATATGGGCCTAAGATGGACTCTAATGCTAGTGGGCCTAATATATATGAATGCATGGACATGAATTAGATGGACCCTATATGAATGCAAAATGGACTCTAATGCATATGGGCCTAGAATGAATGCAAGATGGATTGGATTTGGATGATTGGATTGGATTGGATGAAGGTGTTTGGAATGGGCTTAGAATTTTCGAAATTCATTTTCGAAAGGAATCCCTTGTTTTTTTATCTTTTGTTAGGAAAAGATGATGGATTAATTTTGAAAAATATTTTTTTATTGAAATGTCATGGTATGATGATGATGATTAGTAAATATTTTCGAAAAAGGTAGAATAGACACGGGTGTAGGATTGATTTTGAAAAGATGTAAGCTTTTTTTTTTTGAAATCGATTGAATATGGTAAGGTTAGGATTGATAGCGAAGATGAGGTAGAAGGAATAGCAAGGAGAAAGTGGGAGGATGTAGACATGCATGACAACTCTAACTCTACAATGACCATTTTTTAGATGCACTTTTTAGGACAGACTTGACCTTGCGTAAAAAGACTGATTTTTTATGTTGAATTAGGTGATAAGCCTAAATGACCAAATTACGCGAATGTAGACAGACAGGCACACATAGGACTGAACATAGGATCGACAATTACGATGACTAAATTGTCGAAAAGCGTGCGATGCACAGACTGCTTGCCGCGCAGCATTGCTGCGCGCGGCGCACAGCCGTGCGTCTGGCGCGGGAATGGTGCGTCAGGCGCAACTTAATGCGCTTGGCGCACTACTCCCCGACACGTTTTTTGGGGATTTAGGCAACAAATTGGCTGATTGACGATTTTTTCTTGTTTTTAGACGCGGTTTTAGAAACGACGCATAATAATGACAATTTGACAGAATAATAGCAGGCAAGAATTGCAATCACAGGCAAATGTCATATAACATGGATGCAAAAGTTCCATCCTAAAGTCCTGTTCTATGTTTTAAACTATTGGTCAGGTTTAGGTTGAGTCTGAAAAGGGTCCATGACTAAGAGATTGATCCCACGCTTCGTACCCTTGCTTAAAGAGGTGGCCACGTGCAAGACGCACTCCAGTCTCAAGTCAGGAACAAGAGAACAATGCCAGGGTTGGGTAGGTTTGCTTATGACTAAGATCCAACACTATCGCTCAGGAAGCTTTTTGGAAGGACAAAGCGCAAACCCCCCCGAGGGTGACCTCACACATAGAACATGTGCTAATGAGGCAAGGTAGATTGTCCTTATGGTGGCAGAACAGTAGCTATGCATATGCAAAACTGTATATTATTCAATGGCATAAAAAATAAGAATGAATCGTATTTTTCAAGTTTCACCCACTCATTTAAAAAAATTAATTGTTTTTAAAATCCTCTCCAGTGAAGTCGCCAAATTGTAGGCGTGTTTTTATTTCGCCTACGCGGTGCGAGCGCATATTAGATTTGACTACCCCACTGTAAAGATTTTATTGAAAATTGTTTTGAAAGAAGTCGTCAACAATTCTTTTTAGGAAGAATCATAAACCTAATTGGATATAGGAAAATCATATGGACAAATTATCCAATGTAGATTTCCCCGTCTTGACTCCATAGATGGTCAAAATGAACCAAAGATTGAGTTCGGGGGTGAAGGTACGAATATAGTCATAATGAACCACATTCGCCCAGAGTTGGCCTCTACTAAATATCGATTTATTGCAGATTTTATGCTAGAGAATAATCATATAATGTTTTTATACACCCTAAAAATATTTAGTCTAAATGGGTTCAAGAAACACATAAAAAGACTAATTTTAGTGACATGTTATTAGGCAATCAATTTACAAGGTTCCTAACAGGTTGTCCAAATTAATCTGATTAATATTAGAACAGTTCTTTAGGTCTTTGATTAGCAAAAATAACATGTGGGTGATAAAAGCATTGAAACAGGACAGTCATATAGCATGCATATAATGATCAAGCAAGCATGTAATATACAAAGGCATGAATAAATATAATATGAATATGAAATAAAAGAAAGTATAGACAAGAGGTTAGACAGTAGAGCGATTTTATATTAAAGGTCTACATCAGGAAAGAAAACTGTTAGTAACTTCAATATAAAAATAATTTGTTTAAGGATCCTCAGGTATTATACCTATGCGGCTTAGATTGAGGAGCACAACGATCTTTAGGCGGAGAAATCGTGGAACCAAGAACGCAGTGTGAAAGTATTGATTGAAAGTATTGAAAGTATTTGAGTGTTTGAAGTATTCGAAGTGTATGGTAGAGGTATTTGTCGGTTTTTGTATTCGTGAAATAATAATATGAAAAGCCGTCCGTAATTCGGGAAAATACGGGTATTTATAAGAAAAAGGAAACTTGTACTCCACGCAAGCCTTGCGCCAGGCGCAAGCCTACGTGGCAGGTGCAGTGCCACGCGTCAGGCGCACATTGGTGTGCCTGACGCAGCCAGCCCAATTAGAGATGCACATGTGTAAACGCGTTTTGAAAAAATAGAAAAGTATGTTGCGTCTCACACAAGACTTGCGTCTGACGCAGGACTCTGTGTGAGTCGCAAAATCTACGTGTCAGGCGCTCATTAGCTCGCCTGACGCGATATGGCCAATGTGCTGGACGCACGTGGCGCGCTCACCCCCGCGTCCGGCGCATATTCTAGAATATTCGAGCATATTCCATTGCGCGTCTTTTGAAGATACTTTTTTATCCCTAAAATTCCGGAGATGGAATTTTACGGATTAAAAATCTAATTTATTTATCAAAGATAATAAAATGGTTTATGAAAAATATCTATTAAAATAATAAATATTTGATTGGGCTTTTAAAATGGATTTAAAACATTTTATGGGCTTGAAATACAATCAATCATCATGAACAATTAATTGGGCTTTAGAATATCATTTCGAAACACATTTTGGAATGGTTCTTTAGATCGCTCTTCCGTTGAGTCGCGCCAACTAATGCCGCGGTATGTTTCATCATTGGATCCTTAAATGGGGAGACACGATTATGTGTCTACAGTTACATTATCATTTATATTGTAATTTATTTACTTATCTATGTTGTTTATTCAATCTAATAATATTCGCTCTTATTATAATTGAATATTTCGTATTACCAACATTATTCAATCGTCTCCCTAATGAGATCATAATATATATACTTGGACGAATAGCCTCTCAAGCTCCATTCGATTTATTTAAATGTAAATTAAGGTACAAATTTTTTTTCTCTTTAAGTTTGTACTTTTTCGTATTATATTCATTAGTGATGTGTTTTTATATTTTGTTACATTTTTCGTCAGTTGCAAGACGCTGAATAATATTTCAAATAAAGAAAGTGTTCTTCAACGCGTTTCCGTAGAGGACATGATGGATCTAATATAGAGATTGATCAAAATGCAAGAAATTTTTTTGATCGGTGTCTAGAAGCCAATAATACAGAGTCACTACTACGTTATGGTTTTGTAAGTGTAATTTAATAATATTAAAAAATATATATAATTTTATTATGTAATTTATACGTTTTTGTATTATCATTATCTATAATATGTATGGATATAATTTAAATTATATAATGGAGAAGTTATAATTTTTTTTTTGTAATTATAAGCACTATATCTTAAATTATATAATGGAGAAGATATAACTTTTTTTTAGTAATTATGTTATATTTTATCAGTATAGTTTAATTATTTTTTCCGTTAAATATCGTTTATATTTTTTTTTTAATTTGAATATGAATCCAAATTTATCTATATAATTTGATTGATTAAAATTAGCTATAAATTAGTTATGTAATATATAAGTTTCACATTTATTTATTTATTTATTTACGTGTTTTTTCTATTTTTGTTTTATATTTTATCTTTGTAGGTTTCGATTTTTCAGCGGGGTCGTTGGCATTATGGATTGCCAAAAGTACAAAAGACGTTGAATTTAGGACTTAAGATTGCAACTTATCTGTTAACCCTCATATATCTATGTAATAAAGATGAAGACCTAAAAAATAAGGGTGTGGGAATCCTTATTTGTCTAATTAGGGAAATTGGTATGAATGGCATTGTAAGATTTAGGATTAGATTTAGGAGGATGATGAACACTATATGGGTAAAAAGTGAAATTAACTTAGTAACCAAGCCGCAAACGTATTGCAAAATGCAACAAATACATCCCAAGAACCTAAACCAGTGGGAAATCGGTGATTACTATTCTTATGCGAACGATTGCGATAAAGTGGCGTGTGAAGAATGCAAGTGGGATCGAGAAGTTTGTTTCTTTTTATCAATCATGTTGTAGACACACAATATAAAGTTGTTATTTTTTTTACCGATTTCTTTGTATTTTACTTTTATCAAGATAAATTTTATTATGAAATAAAATAGCTACGCATTTTGTAATGAGTAACACTAAAATGTGTTTGTTTTGCAGCATTGCGCCTAAGTGATGAACAATTGCAGAACTTAGCTCTTACTGACATTGAAGCTAAGCTACAAAGTAATGGTAGCAACCTCCGTAAATTCACTGAAATGCTATTTCCAGATGATTTGATTATCTCAGATGGTAAAAACAAGCTCATAATTGATGAGCTATCTTATGATAGAGAGCAGTTAGAGAAGGAATTTAAAGAACTTTATTCGGGATTAACTATTGAACAGCGTGGAATTTATAATCAAATCATGTGTGTTGTATCGACAGAGGAAGGGGGGTGTCTTCTTTGTATATGGTTATGGAGGAACTGGTAAGACGTACCTATGGAGATTACTGTGTGCTGCATTAAGGCGTAAAGGGGAAATTGTTTTGCCAGTTGCGTCAAGTGGAATTGCCTCTTTGTTGCTTCCACATGAGAGAACTGCCCCATTCTTGATTTGGACTTCCCTTAAATGTCACTGAGAACTCAACGTGTTCAGAAATTAGGCCAGGATCGGACCTTACAACGCTCCTTATAATAAGGACAAAACTGATCATTTGGGATGAGGCTCCTATGATGCTAAATATTGCTTTGAAGCTCTAGATAGAAGCTTAAAGGATATTGTGCAAAGCATGAATCCATCAAACTAACATATTCCATTTGGTGGAAAGGTTGTTGTGTTCGCCGGTGATTTAAGACAGATATTGCCTATCGTTCCCAAAGGAACCAGACAAGATATTGTGTTCTCAGCAATCGACAGTTCTTACTTATGGGATTTTTGTCGTGTGCTAAGATTAGCGCAAAATATGCGTCTGAGAACAGGTTCCGATAACTCGAATGTGCATGAAATTAGGGAGTTCTTAGAGTGGATTTTGAACATTGGAGATGGCAAAGTTGGTTAACCGAATGATGGTGAAACCGATGTAGAAATTCCTTATGAGACATGGAGGAGATGACCCTATTTTTGCAATAGTCGAGAGTACATATCCTGACCTAGAGAATCACATATGGGAAGCAAAATATTTTCAGGAAAGAGCTATTCTTGCTCCAACTAATGAAATTGTCGACATGGTTAATGAGCATGTATTGTCTCGCTTGCCAGGTGAAGAAAGAACGCATCTGAGTTCAGATGCAATTTTAGTCGAGGAAGGGAATTTTGGAGTTCATGAGATGTACTCTACTGAATTTCTAAATACGATCAAGTGTGGGGGATTGCCAAATCATAACATTAGATTAAAGGTAGGGGCACCGGTGATGGTTCTAAGGAATATTGACCAGACTTCTGGGCTATGTAATGGTACCAGGTTAGTCGTCAAGCATCTTGGCAATCGCAGTATTGAGGTTGTGTTGTTGTATCCGGCAGTAATGTGGGGGACAAAGTTTTCATTTCCAGAATGACACTTACACCATCAGACGCAACAAAGTTCCCGATAAAATTTTAGAGAATGCAATTTCCATTGGTTGTATGTTTTGCAATGACGATAAATAAAAGCCAAGGACAGTCTCTAGCTCACGTAGGATTATATCTCCCTCGGCCAGCATTTAGTCACGGACAATTCTATGTTGCTGTATCAAGAGTTACAAGCAAAAAGGGTTTGAAAATTTTAATCTGTGATAAAGAGCGTGCCAACTCCAATGTTACCAGAAATGTAGTGTATAAGGAAGTATTTCAGAATGTGTAATAAGTATTATGAAAACTTTTAGATTATGTGCTTAGTTTTTCTTTCAATGTGTTCATATAGTCACTCACAATTTTTATCGTCTAATTTGTTGCATATTATACTAGAATTGCGTCTTAATAATGTATCTTTTTCTTTATGTACCTCACATTCATACTTTTTAAACTTTTTGAAAAATGAACTCTAACAATTAACATCCCGTGCATTCTTGCACGGGTTTTAAACTAGTTAACGTATATATATAATGTATTGCCATTAATTCACTAAAGTCATCCTAAAATTCCACCAACCTCAAGTTTCCCGTTTTCTTTTCCTTCACTCTTTATTGCCATTAATTCACTTAAGTCATCCCAGAAGTCTCACTGACCTCAAATTTCCTCTTCTTTAATTTTTTTTCACTCTTCATTCCCGATAATTTAACAAATAGTATAAGTCATTTCATAAGTTCAACTAAGTCACTAACCTCAACTTTCCTCTTTTTTTTTCTTCACCCATTATTGTCATTAATTTAGTTTAACCACCTTATAAAGTAGACGCTTTTCAAATAACCAAGAAAACTTTTTTTTTTCAAATAATTACCTTATACTACTGTCTACCCACTCTGTATTGCCATTAAATCAATTGATAAGAATCCCCTAAAAAAAAAGTCAGTTGATAAGATTTGTTTTTTGTTTTTATGATTTTCTATGGTTTTTTCACCCTTTAGACTATTTGTGGTTTTGTATGATCTTTTCGTGTGATAAATGTATGCATTATATACTTCATCCGTTCTAAAATAAGTGAAACACTTCTCTCAAAAAACTCTTACATAAAAGAGATAAGTGTTTCACTTATTTCAGAACACAGGAAGTACTCCCATAAATAAATAAAAGTCGTAAAAAAAATATTCCGGCCAACTCTCCGACGTCGCTGACAATAATGTCAACTTGGCAAGGGGTTTTCCTTCGATGGTGGCACGGTTCAGTGAAGAAAGATGAGAGTAAAAGGGTGATGAGTGGGGAGGGAGAAGAGTGATAGTCACTGATAAAGAATATACTCAGAACATGGTATCAAGAGCGGGTTAAAATCTTAGAATTGCTCTTATTTATTTTTTCATCCAGCCGGTGATACCCACAGGCCGAATTATCATCAAAGTATGCGTGCTTCTTTTCCGATCAATTGTTGACCGCAACTTCGTCGGCCCAATAATTATTCTGGACGAGAAATCCAAGGCTTTCATGTTTGTCTTGCTGCGTGGCGTTATGCCTTCTGAATTCGTGTTTTCAAATCAGTTCAAGAGTGATCCACTTTGTCTTCTTTGGGATCTTGGAATTCCTATAACTATTGGTGTCCGATGACGTGGTTGCTCAAAGCATAAGTCAACATGCCAAATACAACCTTATTATTTTTTTATTCTTGCTAATACTTGCTCTTCCTGGACATCACGTCCATTTACTCCCAGAGTCCCAGCAAGTAGAGATGGGCATGGGTTGGATCTGGAGACTGGAACGGGTCCAGCTAGACCCCAGACCTTGACGCGTAAATTATTATTTGGACCCAGACCAGCCCTAGATCCACAGGGTCTGAAAAATTTAGACCTACCCAGACCCAATGGGTCTAACGAGTCTCTGGTCCAAGATGGGTCTCAAACTAATTACAATTTTTTTTAACTCTCGATTTTTCTTGCCCAATTTTTTAGTTTTTAAAATGATGAAAGACTAAATAGTAGTTCAACTTCAACCCATTGTATAGCTACTGCCTACTGCACTCCAACATAACTGACAGTGACAATCCATACACAAATAATTGCAAGAACAAACAAGAATAATGGAAGGATCCAGAAAGAAAAAAATCAACAAAGAATTTGTTTATTTCTATAACACATTAGCAGTGACTGAGTAGGCGACAACAAAAAAAGAAGATGAACAAAGAAATTCTCTCTTAAATTAACATTCAAGATTGCAGCAAAGAAAAGAGATCGACAAAGAAAATAAAAGAAAATAAACTAATTGAAGAGATGTAAATTTGCGGCAATGACACGGTAGACAGAAGGCAAAGTAAGGTGGGGGTGTGCGTTCAGCGTGAGAGAATTAGAAATATTAGGTCAAAATTTTATAGATTTTCATATACTAGTATTTTATATAAATATGTATATTATTTATATGTTAAAAATGGATCTATAGGGCGGGTCTGGGTCTCAATCTACTAGAGTCGGACCCAGACTCGGTTTTTAACACACGGACCCAGATCCGACCCAGACCCAATGGGTCTCAAAATTCTAGACCCAGACCCTTAAAAATGGGTCGGGTCCAACCGAGTCTGGGTCGGTCCTGGGTCCATGCCCATCTCTATCAGCAAGTTCCCAAATTTCTTTTTGTTTTGTGTTGTTTCTTGGACCTCTTTTCCACTGTTTCCGCCACGTACATATACTTGTCTTTATTTGTTTATTTTACCTCCCTCCTAGCCAATGGCTTATTTTCTCCAAAAGAAAATTTAATATATATTGTTTTTTTCTCCCACCAATACACCATTGTTTTATACCAACGTTGCCTAGAAAATCCCCACCCACCTTCACTGTTGGATAGTCATTCAACCCATCATAGTAGTTGAAGCCAGCGCCAGATATTTCTTGTGGGAGCAACAACGAGGTTTTCTATTATTTGTTAAACTATTTGGAGTTCATTGAACGTGTTTTTCCTCTGTAGTAACACAAGTTTTATTTCCAACACCCTTTATGTCGTCTTCAACGTCGTCGTTTGCAGCTCCGCCAGTGCAAGACTTGTCCATCGAAGTTTGTACAAGGCAGCTCCTCCTAGTTGTATTTTGGTTTGATGTGTTTTCTCCAAAATTCAGATCTTATGTTTTTTCTCTTTCTACTTTTATTAGGAAAGTACATATGGTAGTTTATACTTACCATAAGTCTTATATATGTTATTATATTTCCTATATTCATAGTTACTCTCTGTTAAGAAAGTATTTTAGTTGTTTCCTATTAGGATTACATTTAGTTGTAGCTTCTACTTTTGTTTCTCAAACGACATTTATGCCTCCTCGACGATAATAGCTTTATTCTCTACTTCGCAACTTAGCCAAAATCCACAACCTGCACGAGCCCCTTCTCCTTTGGCCAGCAGCGCTCTCCCCTCCTCTGCGTAGATTGTGGTTGTTGCTTCACTTGTCATCATGCGGTCACTGCTGCTTCTCCATTTGATCTTGGGTTATCAGACTATCCTTCATCATTTGATGCATGATTCAGATCCAGTTTGAGCATCCGAACTTCTCCCGCTCCGACTGTGGGGGTGTGATGGATAATATACTCAAAATATTCTCTCCCTAGATTAAAGATATTTTTGTAAAATATTATCTTTACAAATCTTGTTAGTTTCCTAATATGATTAGGACTATCTTTGTAACCCTATAAATATTGATCAACGAAATACAATAGAATCGGGGAGTTTACATAATCTAACAAAGAGAAAATGAGTGGGAGGGAAAGGACAAGTCAATATGGGGGATTGTATGTATGGGGTGGGACCTCCTAGTATATATAGGGCTATAATAGGAGTATTTAGAGTGGTAAATAGCAAAACCCTTTGGCCCATTCTCTGGTTCACATGCATGAAAACCAAAAGCTCCAAACAGATTACTGTTCTTAGACTATTATCTCGTCAATTGTCATATTAGACCAAAGAGATAATACAGATTGTGTATCTTTAGGTGAAGGTCGGTTGCTAAAAGTTTGTATGTACATATGGTAGCAACTTTGATGCAATAAGCGGAACTTTGAAAAATTATTATCAAATACCCAAGATCTCATGCATAGACTAATATGAATCAATAGCAGATAAATAGTATCTTTGAAGCGTGTATTCCCTCGCTAAGTAAGTGCCTCTCCTTCAAGTATGAAGATCCAAGGCTTCAAGTGTAGGCTCTCTACTTAGTCCACCAAGCAATGAAAGAGAACCAAAGGTTGTCTGATAGAACAATGGAGAAACTCTTTTCTCTCTCTTTTTGGGTGGCTGGTCCCCATAGAGGAAATTAGGGTTCCTTTTTCCTCTTAGAAAATAACAATGATCGTCATCTTTTAGGAAAAGATGATCCCTTACTCAGTTTTTTTTAGATGCAACATTTGATTATTTTAATACACTCACCAAAAAGGCAAATGTTGCATCTAAAAAAAACAGAGAAAGTATATAACTACGTTAGGTATATATATTTGTTTAGGAATAATTATCTCAAAGTTAATCGCCCATACTTCCCTCATATTGGCCGAAAAATCCTAAGCATATTCTAGATAGGATTCTTTCCTTTTTCTCATCCAATTACTTGTTATGTGTTATCGTATAGGATTTAGATATATTTTAGTAGCAAGTCTAATCTAATTAGCTGTGACTCACAAGTTGTAGTTGGTTTCTAGCAAAACACTACAACTACCTAAAATATCGAAGTAATTAATCTTCATAATTATCCTTTTCTATTACTAGTAATTGTTAAACTTGATGGATGAACAAATTCCTTCACATACTATAGGACGCAAATTCAGAGATTAATGTTAGAAACTGACAATTGCAATGACAAGAAAGGAACTGATTTCAAGGTTGTGCCGTGGTAGGAGACCACTGACATAAAAGCAATTACGGTCCGACAACGGTGGTAATCGACACTGGCCGGAAAGCTCCCCAAGGTTAACACAACAACCTAAATTGTCACCACTAATAGAGTAGGCTATGGAGATTAGCACGTACCCAGGAAGAAGAAAAGAGAAGAAGAGAAGAGAATGATTTTGTGTGTTTCAACTGATCTGTGAGGCACTGATTTTATAGGAGGAAATCAGACCAAAACGGAAGTGAGTAAAAGAGAGGAGCACACTCAGGCTCGGAAAAGATAGGCTCCAGCTCAGCTTTATTCCCAGGCCCAGCGCGCGTGTGATAGCAAGCCCAAGCCCAAGCATAATAACCAACCACAAAAGCATCTCAAGTAACCAACTCAATAAGTATAAGAAGGAAGGGAATATATAAACAAGGGAGTATTTCGTCCCACAAGCGATGTGGGACTTTTGGCAAAACCAAAGGAGGCTTTTCAAGCCTTGATTCCAACAATCTCCCACAAAGGCTCTGGAAAGCAAAAAGAATTCATGGGTGAGGAAAGAAAAGTACTTAAGCATCAATATCTTTCGATTTGAATTGATACATAGTTGAATGAGGCAACAACTTACTTTCTAGTGAGTGAATTTCTTTTGAACTCTCCAGAGTTCCGTTGAGACCCCCATAACACATACATACCTTAAGATCGTGCAGTTTTCGCGATACATTACACGCGCTTTATAGCCATGCGCACACCTTGGGTCTCATAAGTGCTCTAGAAAGACATGACAACCCAGTCTTTCATGGAAGGCGCCTTAACCTCCACACTTACGTAGGTAGTCCATCAAGTGTTTCTCAACAACACCACCCCGAAGGGATATGGAACCATTAAGAGCAAAAGCTCAACCTCACAATATAAATCCATCAAGTGCGTCTCAGTAGCACCACCAATAGGCTATGGATTTAAAGGGCACTACCATGCGCCATAGGGATGAGAAATATAGTGCAAGTTAAGATTCTATGGCTTCGTTTGACCACAAACGGGTATCCACCATAAAATTTCAACTAATGGGCTTTAGCCCCACCCCCCTCGATGACTCTAGGACAACTCTCCTAGATAACCCCTTAGTAAAGGGATCAGCAAGATTTCTTTCGGACCTCACATGGTCCAAAGAAATCACCCCATTTTTCAGGAGTTGTTTGACGACTCCATGTCTGATTCGTATGTGTCTCTTCTTACCATTGTAGACACTGTTCTTAGCAACACCAATGGCTGCCTAAGAATCACAATGAAGAGAGATAGGTGCACCCTGACCTCCTCATAATGGAACATCAGACCACAGATTTCTCAACCATTCAGCTTCTTGTTTGCACAGAAATGCCTCGAAGCCCCGGTGTCCAAAATCCAATCAGAACTATTCTCGATCAGATTCGCTTCAACAACCACAGCAGCGATAATGTCATCAGATTCAGCAAGGTTAGCCTGAGGTCCTTGCTTTTGAACAGATGCTTGGGGTTGTGGACACTGGTAAGCCTTATGATCAGGCTTCAATTGCCACATACATAGCAAAGAACGGACCTCTTCTGAATCTTACCATCAGGTTTGTTGAACTTTCCTTGCTTCTTACCTTTGATGTTGCCCTTCTTACCTTTACCCTTAAGCTTATCAGATCCTGATGAAGCAGCAGCAGTTTCCACCAGGTTAGCTTTGGTAACATTGACAACAACAGAGTCCTGATTGTCCTTGATGCGGTTTGCCTCATCAATCCTCATGTGACTAATGAGTTCCTGAAGTGACATAAACTCTTTCTAGTGCTTCAGATTATTACGGAACTCTCTCCAAGAAGGGGGAAATTTTTCCAGCAATACATTAGCTTGAAAAACTTCACAAATTTTCATGTCTTCATTCAAAACATCAGCACACAGATTTTTGTAGACATGAACTTGGTCCATGACAGGTTTGTCATCAACCATATGGAAATCTAGCCACTTTCTGACAACTTACTTTTGTTTCCCAGCATCATCAGACCCATATTTTTTCTCAAGGGCCTCCCAAATCAGTTTAGACGATTTAAGCACCATGAATAAATCAAACAGATTGTTTGTCATCAGATTAAGGAGTTGGAAACGGACAGTCTTATTATCTTTTTCATATTTTTGAATTTCGTCCTCATTCTTCTTAATAACAGTAGCAGAAGGAGTAGACGAGGAATCACATGTAGCAGTAATAGAAGCAGGACAGTCCTTCAAAAAGAACGTAGTCGATGTCCAACTGCTCAAAAAACATTAGCAGCTTTTGAGCCCAGTGTTTGTAGTTATGCCCGTCAAGAGACTCAGGCTTTGAAAGGTGAGCCATGGATTTGTTCGAAATGTCAGCCATTGCAAATAGTTAATTGTTTTCAAATTTTTAGAAACTGACAATTGCAATGACAAGAAAGGAACTGATTTCAAGGCTGTGCCGTGGTAGGAGACCACTGACTTGAAAGCAATTACGGCCCGACAACGGTGGTAATCGACACTGACCGGAAATCTCCCCAAGGTTAACACAACAACCTAAACT
This sequence comes from Beta corolliflora, assembly GCA_947648045.1. Classification (NCBI taxonomy): domain Eukaryota; kingdom Viridiplantae; phylum Streptophyta; class Magnoliopsida; order Caryophyllales; family Amaranthaceae; genus Beta; species Beta corolliflora. The sequence goes on from CANSZD010000381.1 coordinate 415,577, forward strand.
GTCACCACTAACAGAGTAGGCTATGGAGATTAGCAAGTACCCAGGAAGAAGAAAAGAGAAGAAGAGAAGAGAATGATTTTGTGTGTTTCAACTGATCAGTGAGGCACTGATTTTATAGGAGGAAATCAGACCAAAACGGAAGTGAGTAAAAGTGAGGAGGATATCAAGGGATTGCCATAAATACTGTAACGTTCAAAACGTTACAGTCTTCCAAAAAACCGTTACACACACACTCAGGCCCGGGTCCAAATAGATAGGCTCCAGATCAGCTTCTCAGAACCCAGGCTCGGTATGGGCGGGCAACGCGCGTCTGTGTGATAGCAAGGCCAAGCCCAAGCATGATAACCAACCACAAAAGCATCTCAAGTAATGTTGAGGCATGTAGTGTTTTGATGATTGTAAACAAATGATGATTATCTAACTAACATGTGTGTTTGAGATGTGCATATTACGTTACCATAGAACAAGTCATGAAAGGTTAAATATATCACATCATGAAGAGTTCCTAGAAAAAATCCAATAAGTGAAGTTCCTGAGGAAGAAATCCAAAGAGAGAAGAAGTTTGATTATACAGATGTGCTGCTAGATTTTATGTAAGTTCCTAAGATGGAACCAAGCATGAAGAGTTCAAGAAAAATGTTATAGAAGCAAGCACAAACAAAGTTCCTAGAAGAGTTCCTAGAAGGAACACAAACAGAGCAGTTCCTAGGTATATCCTAAGAGGAACATTGAATATGCAGTTCCTGAGTGGGAGCAGTTCCTGAGAGGGAGCAGTTCCTGAGTGGGAGCAGTTCCTGAAGTTTCATAGTTGAAACAAGCAGTTCCTGAGCAGGAACTATAGGTGCGAAGTTCCTTAAAGGAACTAGCACGTCGAAGTCCCAGAGGTGGAGCTATCAGCATGCGGTTCCTGAGTTGGAGCAACATGGAGCATGAAGACAGGAAGTATGAGTTTATTTTCTAGGATTCATGTATGTATGTGGAAACGTGAAAGGTAAAGGAACAAGGTGCCAAAAGGAACTCGTGGAACTTACAGTCAAAAGTATTTAAGAGTCAGTAAGTTGTTGCATATTACTATCTTAATATGTAGGATTTATTTAGAGTTTGTTTCTTAATAAATCTCTACTTGATTAATTATTTTTAGATAATATGCATTAGTTGTTTTAGGATAATATTTAGTTTTTAAATAAAAAAAAAATAAGTTTTAAATAAAATCAGTTTTAATTTAGGATTCTGATTTAATTTATTTAATTCTATCTTATCAGTTTTTGGAAAATAAAAGCTAGATTTATATTACGTTCAATGAGTTTTTGAGATTACGTTCAATGAGTTTTTGAGTGCAGGAACTTGTAGACGCGAGTTCCTGTACGAACAGGAACTCATGTACTTATGTCAGGTTTATGACAAAAGTTTTCAGTAAAATATTTTTGCATGAGAAAATAAATAAAAAGTGAGTTTTGGAAAAATATCTCTTGTATTATATTTTGATAAAACGTAGCTTTTTCTCCAGGTATATATTTTCTTTTTGTTTCCTATTTTTACTCTAACTGCTTTACTGTAAACGTGACATAAGTTGTACCCAAGAAGTTGACTGCTTCTTCCCCAAGTTTCTCCCAACTAACTGATCATGGGTTAGTGGAGAAATAAGTGGAAGTGGTGCTCAAGTTTTGAGCGTACTATAAATAGAGGCTTATGTATTCTTTTTAAGTTGTCTGATTGGTGTCTTTCCATAGTGTCTGACTGGTGTCTTTCCATAGTGTCTGACTTATGTCATTCCATAAGGTCTGGCTTAAGGAATAAAATTACAGTAAGAATTATATTTTCTATTCCATGTTTTGAGTCAGTTCCTGTGAGTTCCAAGTTACTACGAGTGCCATGTTCCTTTACAGTTATTCAGTTTCTATATACTAGAGTTAATCCAAATTATCAAGCGTATGTATTTGAGTTTGGGGTAAAAGGGTTTGAGTGAACTCTTGTAATGGGAACTTGGTAAAGGGTTTGAGTGAATTCTTGTATCAAGTTCGAGTGAGGAACTTGGGTAAGTTCTTATTGTTTATGCGTAGACTTGGGGTGAAGTCTATCCAGAGGTAAAGGGTTTGAGTAAACATGTTGTAAAGAGTTGTGAGAACTCTTAAGGGACTTAGAGTTAAGTCTAGAGAGCTAAAGTTCCTAGTGGAACTTGTGAGAGACTTGGAGTTCTGAGTGGAACTTGCGCATGTAATAGGTTGTAACAGAGGAGGTTCCCTACTATAGTGAAGAGTTTAAATCCTGAGGAGGTCGTGGTTTTTCTTCTTGTATTGGGACAAGAAGTTTCCACGTAAAAATCTCTCTTGCACTTTGAGTTCCCTATTGCTTATGTTTTAAATTCCGCATTATTTGGCAATAAGTTCCACACTACAATTCACCCCCCTCTTGTAGTTCCTTCCGAGTTAACAATTGGTATCAGAGCCGGAACTCAGAGATAAGCAGGCAACCCTGCTGAGTGAATTTCCTGCAAGAAGAAGGAACCCGTACGAGAAATGAACTCCACCCTACGTCATTCAAAGGAACAAGTGGAGGCTGACTTTTTATTATCAATTAAATGTCACTCAAGGATTATCAACGACCCTTTTGATGTAAGTATCTCATCCTGGAGATATTATTTATATGCATACATTAAATTGGAACTTGTTCCTTATATTACTTCTAGTAAATCATTCTATATGGATTAGATGTTTTGTTTTTGCAATTCTGGGTAACTTTAAAACTGTTTTCGAAAAACAAAATTAAGATTTCCAAATTGTTTTTTAAATATCAAAGAATCAGTATACTAGAAATGGTTCAAAGAACTATTCGTATTGGAACAATGGATATTGTCACTCTTGGAACTTAGTTTCCCTACAAAAGGAAACTTTATTCTTTAGGCAGTGGAATATATGACTATTTCATTTATTTACCAAAGAAGTGTTTTCCATGCATATTGAGTTTATTGAATATTTATTATATGTATGAATGTTGATTTTTACTAAGTAGAGATAGTTATATAGATTTGTTTTGGTTGGAAAAGAGAAGTTATTTTACAAGTTTATATATATTATCTTCTCTTTATATGTTGTGTAGGTTATTAATGTTTATTTTGTAGGTTTGATAATTGAGGTAACTAAAATATCAAATGCATAAATATTAGTTTTGGATCAAGGAACTCAAACTTTGATTTGGTGAAATCAATAGTGTTCCAAGAACGAGTAAATGGTACAGGAACAATTCAAAATTTGGAAAGAGTTCCTAATTCTTTTGAAACTGATCTCGGTTCAAAGGAACAAAGCAGAAGTTCCTTTTTCACATAAGATTATATTTTTTTTGGAACTTTATGCTTATTCTTTTTATGCTGTATTTTTATTTACCTATCTTTTGACTAACCTACTAACATTAAAATGCACAAAGTATTTCTTTTTGGGTTTGTTTTACATATTATATTTTTTAGTTTATGTCAACCCAAAATGAAGGAACAAGTTCATCTTCTTCCATCAAAGGAACGAACAGATTGGGAACAAGGTCCTGAAATTAATAAGAGAGCTCCAGAGATTATCTTTCAGATAGAAGATTCCATATGATGGCAATGCCTTGGAACTTGATTACAATTCCACATGAGTTTGATGATGTATGCAGGAACAAGGTATTGATTACAAGGCGAATATAATGAATGAAACTTTGGAAGACATGGCAGAATACTCTTTGCTAATGTTTTCCAAATGAACAAGTAAGAAAAAGCAATCGATATCACTTGCTAAATCATCAACAAAGGAATGATTAGAAGTTGATCAACAAGACATCCTATGAGATCTTCAAAGGAGAAAACATTGGTATTATGTTCTTAAGCGTTTGATTCTAAGTGTTTTGGTAATTAATAGCAATAAGAATCATCTAAGGAACTTTAAAAATAGAAGCGATGAGGTTGTGTTAGAACGCACCTCTAAATGTTAAAAACACAGAGTTAATAGCAAAATAATATATAATGTATTATAAAGAGTTGACATATTTATTATGAGACTAACTTGATTGTTCCCAGTAAACAGGTTAAAGATTTTCAATGCGATCAAAATAAATTTTATTGTTGGAAATCTATGAGGAACAACATCAAGTTTCTTCTTGAAAAATGATTTCAAAATTAACAATAATTTATGTTTTCAAGAGGAATTGACTTAGTAGTTGTATATTGTTATATGGATAATATTTTTGGTACAACTAACTATTTTATGCAAGGATTTTTGCTAACCTTATAAGCAAATGTGTACGTGAGCATGATAAGGGAACACAACTACTCTCTTGGAATCTAATGATGCAAGGACAAAAATATGTCAAGGAACTTTTGACGAAGGATGAGTATGAGTCGAGTTGGTATGAAAGTTTCCATCAGATGTGAAGACATCAAAATGATGGAACTAGCAGTTCAGAAACTCAAAAATAAGTCATAAAAATCAGTCCAGTACTTGAGGTAATTTTATACTCATGGTGAAATGTGACTTAAGTTATGATGTTCCTATTCACATTGTATCATGATTAATAAATTACATTGTTAAATTATTAACCTGAATGCATAACTTTTATAAGTCTTGCTTTAAATTATGTGAATATATGTTCTTTATAGTTTCACCAATTCATGGACTGTTTAGAGGAACAAGACTTGATTAAGTATGACACTATGACTTAAGCGTAAACATGTTCTTTTCCAAAAAGTTTTGTCGAATTGGGTTCTTACACATACTAAAATTGAAGTGATTATATGCACACTAGCGTAAATATGTTACACTTAATTTTTGTGTCGTAAAGGCATACTCACTTGCCTAAGAGTATTAGAGGTCTCATAATAGAACTGTGGATGCTGTCAAACATGAAAGTCCTAAGTTGCCAAAGGTACAATGAAAGAAACCTTGATGGAACAAGAAAGGTAAATTCCCATAATATATTTCATTTAACCTTTAGAGGGAACAAACCTATTCTTAGCCAACTATCATCAGTTTACACCACATTTCTTCAAATACCCTTTGATTGATTAATTCGTCATTCCATTCATATCATGTCACTTTAAATCTCCTAATTCCCATGTGCTCTAAATTAAAATTCATGACTTTTTATGGTTCAATGATGCATAAAGAGTGATAAATGGTAAATACATTTTTAGGGGGAAGTTATGGAAAAAGTGAGAAGCAAGTATTTTATGTTTTATCATGTGTTGCTCAGAAGGATATATCATTAGATGGAAATACTCATATAAGTTCCTAATGATGAAGGAATGGTAAGAAACTCAGGGGGAATAAGGAAGGAATCAATATATATGTTTTCATTCTTGGTGGTGGATTTCACGTATGTGTGAGTAAAAAGATAATTAAATTGTTCAAGTTTCTTCGGGCAATGAGTTCCTCATGGTTGGTTGGTTGAGTAAAAGTGAACTTGATTGATACATATCAAGGTGTGTGTGGGGTTTGGCAGAGATTTCAAAAGTGTAAAGTGAAGTAATCAACTCTAATTATTGTTGAGAACCTCTTATTAAAAGTCTAAACCATAGAGCACGCAATATCTCTCAAGTTCCCTCTACTCAAATTATTCCATAAACTTCTTTCATATTCTTTGAGCCGGATATTACAATGTCCTATCTCTTAATCCATTTCTTGACTTTCAAATCTGATTTTTTTTCTTGACTTTTATTTAATTATTTGTCAAGTTCCTTCGATGGTTTTGAAGTTGGGTCTTTGGATTGTGAATGGAAATTTGTGTGGTACATGAATCCTAAGTTTGAAAATTGAGATTATTGAGGCTTTTGGGAGTAACAGGTGTTTAACCTTTATGGTGGTAAGTGTAGCATATAACAATATGTGTATATGATTTACCTAAAACAAAATGTGTCTAAGATGATCCTTTTCGATAATGACAAAAGGGGGAAGAATATGTATGATGCTTATAGTCAAGCATAGTTAAGTCTAAATCCTTAAATGATGAAAGTTCTTTGTATGATGTGTTTATCTTATATTGATATTTCCTTCATATACATGCATGACTTGTTTGTTAAGGGGAATTCATGTACATCGTTTATTATTTAATTTGTGATAAGCATCATTTGTTTGTCATCATCAAAAAGGGGGAATATTGTTGAGGCATGTAGTGTTTTGATGATTGTAAACAAATGATGATTATCTAACTAACATGTGTGTTTGAGATGTGCATATTACGTTACCATAGAACAAGTCAAGAAAGGTTAAATATATCACATCATGAAGAGTTCCTAGAAGAAATCCAATAAGTGAAGTTCCCGAGGAAGAAATCCAAAGAGAGAAGAAGTTTGATTATACGAGATGTCTTTGCTAGATTTTATGTAAGTTCCTAAGATGGAACCAAGCATGAAGAGTTCAAGAAAAAATATTATAGAAGCAAGCACAAACAAAGTTCCTAGAAGAGTTCCTAGAAGGAACACAAACAGAGCAGTTCCTAGGTATATCCTAAGAGGAACATTGAATATGCAGTTCCTGAGTGGAAGCAGTTCCTGAGTGGGAGCAGTTCCTAAGAAGGAGCAGTTCCTGAGTGGGAGCAGTTCCTGAAGTTTCATAGTTAAAACAAGCAGTTCCTGAGCAGGAACTATAGGTGCGAAGTTCCTTAAAGGAACTAGCACGTCGAAGTTCCAGAGGTGGAGCTATCAGCATGCGGTTCCTGAGTTGGAGCAACATGGAGCATGAAGACAGGAAGTATGAGTTTATTTTCTAGGATTCATGTAAGTATGTGGAAACGTGAAAGGTAAAGGAACAAGGTGCCAAAAGGAACTCGTGGAACTTAGAGTCAAAAGTATTTAAGAGTCAGTAAGTTGTTGCATATTACTATCTTAATATGTAGGATTTATTTAGAGTTTGTTTCTTAATAAATCTCTACTTGATTAATTATTTTTAGATAATATGCATTAGTTGTTTTAGGATAAGATTTAGTTTTTAAATAAAAAAAGATAAGTTTTAAATAAAATCAGTTTTAATTTGGGATTCTGATTTAATTTATTTAATTCTATCTTATCAGTTTTTGGAAATTAAAAGCTAGATTTATATTACGTTCAATGAGTTTTTGAGATTACGTTCAATGAGTTTTTGAGTGCAGGAACTTGTAGACGCGAGTTCCTGTACGAACAGGAACTCATGTACTTATGTCAGGTTTATGAAAAAAGTTTTCAGTAAAATATTTTTGCATGAGAAAATAAATAAAAAGTGAGTTTTGGAAAAATATCTCTTGGATTATATTTTGATAAAACGTAGCTTTTTCTCCAAGTATATATTTTCTTTTTGTTTCCTATTTTTACTCTAACTGCTTTACTGTAAACGTGACATAAGTTGTACCCAAGAAGTTGACTGCTTCTTCCCCAAGTTTCTCCCAACTAACTCATCATGGGTTAGTGGAGAAATAAGTGGAAGTGGTGCTCAAGTTTTGAGCGTACTATAAATAGAGGCTTATGTATTCTTTTTAAGTTGTCTGACTGGTGTCTTTCCATAGTGTCTGACTGGTGTCTTTCCATAAGGTCTGGCTTAAGGAATAAAATTACAGTAAGAATTATATTTTCTATTCCTTGTTTTGAGTCGGCCTCCGTGAGTTCCAAGTTACTACGAGTGCCATGTTCCTTTACGCTTATTCGGTTTCTATATACTAGTGTTAATCCAAATTATCAAGCGTATGTATTTGAGTTTGGGGTAAAAGGGTTTGAGTGAACTCTTATAATGGGAACTTGGTAAAGGGTTTGAGTGAATTCTTGTATCAAGTTCGAGTGAGGAACTTGGGTAGGTTCTTATTGTTTATGCGTAGACTTGGGGTGAAGTCTATCCAGGGGTGAAGTCTATCCAGGGGTAAAGGGTTTGTGTAAACATGTTGTAAAGAGTTGTGAGAACTCTTAAGGGACTTAGAGTTAAGTCTAGAGAGCTAAAGTTCCTAGTGGAACTTGTGAGAGACTTGGAGCTTCGAGTGGAACTCGCGCATGTAATAACTAGAACAGAGGAGGTTCCCTATTATAGAGAAGAGTTTAAATCTCGAGGAGGACGTGGTTTTTCTTCAGATTGGGACAAGAAGTTTCCACGTAAAAATCTCTCACTTGCACTTTGAGCCTCCTTATCATTATGTTTTAAATTCCGCATTATTTGGCAATAAGTTCCATACTACAATTCACCCCCCTCTTGTAGTTCCTTCCGAGTTAACAAGTAACCAACTCAATAAGTATAAGAAGGGAGGGAATATATAAACAATGGAGTATTTCCTCCCACAAGCGATGTGAGACTTTTGGCAAAACCAAAGGAGGCTTTTCAAGCCTTGATTCCAACAATTAATATTACGTCACAATGTCACCCTGCATTGTTCTAATAACTATTGCTATTAGTCATACTTCCTACAACTTGTCCAAAGACTTTTTTTTTTTTTGCAATCCTAGTGGCTGCAATTTGATTTAATTTTAGTTTTTAGTTTTTGGCACCTAGTGGCTGTTACATACACAATAGACAATATTTTCAGCTGTTTAGAGTCGTTACAAGAAAATTAGAAAGAAAATTCGTCCACGTATATTTCCCTTCTTGGTTGATCAATTTGAAAATGATCTTACATCAGTCAATGAAACCAATCGGTGAAGTTAAAACAAAAGTTGAGGCTTATCTAGTGGGCTAGCTAGTGATTTTCAACGCAAGCCTTGTTCTTCAAAATTTGCACACGATTAATAGCAATATAGCCGGTTTGGTTAAATCCAACTTGAAGGAGATAATTTGCACTATGATTAGCGAGTATACTGAATTATATGGCATGTTATTAGGCTTTGCTTAGAATCAATATGATGCTTGGTCTATATAATGATTATATTTCTCGAGTCGTTGGCCCTCTGATTAAAGACAAGATCAAAGTAATTGTTTTTTCCTCCTTTAAACAACCCAAGGCCACACATGAGAACAAAAGGTGGATTGTCATGCACAAAGACCATAAAGGTATACACGATTGCATAATTAACGATTATCTTTAGTAACCGACTGCTCTATGGAAGAAATGTTTCGTTGAAGGTTATGTTACATGCGGAGGCATGTATTTTTAAATAGATGGCTAGCGCCAAAGTGTGTCTTAGTGTTTCAGTTTTGCGGATTGTAGCGATGAAGATGTTAGTGTATGACACAATTGAATACCTTGCACACTTTGTTGAAGAATTTTCATCTCAATTCTCAAGAGAATTCCTAAGGAAAGCAACCTCCAAGAATGCAGAACATCCCCTTCGCATAGGGGACCATTAGTGAATTTACAGGCATGATAAAGGAAGTATTGATTGCATATATCGATAATGGAAAATTTTCCTAGTTGAATGGAAATGAATATGTATCAAGCAAGATTGAAAACGATGAGTATAATCTTGGAAGTAGTTGGTGCAAGTGACTTATGAATCGGAAATGTTTTCGGACACCTATGTTATGCAATGACTTCAACATGCTGCAACATTCACTTGTTTTGATGGCATTCTACATACTCAAGCTCTAGAGGTTATTAATTAAACTGTGAGTGCAAAAAGGTTAAAAAGTATGGAGTATTTTCTGATAGATGGAATATATCCAAAATGGGCGTTGTTCGTTAACACCATATAAGGCTACCACAAACCACAAATATAGGTTGTTCACTTGACACCAAGAGAGTGTTGAAAAATATGTTGTGCATATATTTCGAGTGCTATAGGTTTGATTTGCATTAATACATCAACCAACTTTAATATGGAGTAAAGGATAGTGAAATATATCATAAATCTTCTTAAAAATCAACCTCAAAATCAAGCCAGACCGTCAATTTGTCAAGCACGTACGAATTCAAGCCATCCATTGTTCGCCTAGGATGACTTTGAAATCTAAATGTGATCAACAATATAGAAATCAGGAATGCGCTTCAAGATAGACAAAACCACAATTATTTGAGGATTTTTTGTCCATAAGTGCCTTTTTTTGGAACTTTTTTGTGAAAAACTGCCTTATGAATTTTTTTTTTGCACAAAACTGCCACTAAAGTAACTTCCAGTTGTTGACTGCTGCCAAAAAACATTTTCAGGCGTTGACTTAAGAATTCCGGCAACTTAAAATCACGTGCTTGGCACGTGTTCCTTTTTTTTACGTTTTTTGGAGCCCATACCCCAGTTCTGGCACTCTCTCTCTTCCCTTTTTTTTAGTGTTTTCATCAAGAAGTTTACGGGTTTCTTGTATATATTTCGATTTCTGTTAAACTATTTGAAGGTGCAGAGTTATGAATGAAAGGAATCAATCTAAAGCATGTGATTGTTAGTGATGAAGTCTGATAGTATTTTGCAAGATAGGATTGGTCTATTACCTGATGAACTTCTCATTCACATATTATCTTACTTACCATTGGGGCTAGCTGCGAGTACTAGTTCGATTTTGAGGAGGTGGAGGAATTTGTGGATGAAAAATCCGTCGTTAACGTTTGATGCCTACAAAGTGTTTGGCCATGAGCTCAGTTTTGCAGAGCAACGTTTGAAAACACTTCAGTTTGTTAGATTGGTGGATGGAGCTCTTGAACAGTTGGTTTCACCTTTGATTAATGTTTCTTCGTTTTCGGGTTATTATGAATTTTTAGGGGATTTTGTTTCTCATATTGATCGTTGGGTCATGTTTTCTCTTGAGAAAAACGTGCGAACTCTTAACCTACACCTCCGGGGAACCAAAGTTGGTTCTTAGTGTTTGCTCCCCGAGTGGCTAGTAGTAGCCAAACGAGTCTTCATTGTCTAAGCCACTGCGTTTAGGAGGGTGCGAAGTTGTTCCTACTTTTGGTGGTTTCAAGAATCTTAGATTGGTGTCTTTGACCTCTCGTGATTGTTACATACCAAGCTTTTGAGGATATGCTATCAAATTGTTTGGTTCTTGAAGATTTATTTCTTTGCTCACCGAGGAGCCGACAAGTATAAGAATCCCCGAGTCACTCGGTTTATTTGAAATTCCCGCACATATACTTTTGTCATGATTTACTCAAACGAAACTAAGTGCAACAAATCTTGCACATTTTACATATATTGGACCTAAGTTAAGCTTCTCCTTTAACAATACCTCGAAGCTTTTGATGCTGGGTTTGGGTTGGATAGATAAAAAATTTAGCAAACTTATGATTCGTTGTTGGGGGGAAGATTTAGGAATTCAATTCGAAAATTTGGAGGAGAGAGAAGAGAGAGAGTGAGAGAAGAGAGAGATAGTGAAGAACTGGGGTATGGGCTCCAAAACACGCAAAAAAAGGAACACGTGCCAAGCACGTGATTTTAAGTTGCCGGAATTCTTAAGTCAACGCCCGAAAATGTTTTTTGGCGTGATAGCCAACAACCGGAAGTCACTTTAGTGGCAGTTTTGTGCAAAAAAAATTTCATAAGGCAGTTTTTCACAAAAAAGTTCCAAATAAAGACACTTATGGACAAAAAATCATGCATGGAAGCATTTTCGTGGGCTGGGGGTACTATCAACTAAAATTTTTTGTACAAAGGAAGTTGTTGTTGTTAATCAAAGTTGTTAATCTTAGTATAATTATTGATATTGACGTATAATTTTATTACTTGCACCACATCCATTTTTGACAATATATATTATATCTTTCTCTCACATGAAGTCCTTTTTTTAATCTCTCTCTATCTCGCTCTTCTCCTAATTTCTTGTGCCAACATCCAATAGTGCAAGTAAAAAAACGGGGAAAGTATATGGAATAATTACAAAATCTCTCAAATAAAAGAAAATCAGTACTTATTGTTATTATTTTGAGTATGTATTAGTGACAACTAGTTATTTGAATAATTAATTACAAAACTAAATAATAATTAATAATTCTATATTATTAATCGCTCTCCTGAGTTCCGGGTTTGTCGTCTTAGTCAAATATACAAATTATTATTATTTTTTTTTTTTTTGATAAGGTAAGATGAAGTCCCATACAAATAGGGGGGAAATTGGGGGATCCCTCCTTGTATGGGGTGAGACTCGATCCCAAGATCTTTGGGATCGGAGGTGATGCCAACACCACTAAGCTATCACCTACTGCTCATCGTATACAAATTAATGAATCATCGCAAATAAATAAGAAAAAATTGTAATCATACATATAGGATAGGAGAGAGAATATATACGTGTTAGGGTATGCACAATGAGAATGGGGTGGGTCCAAGGCCGTCTTGGAATTGTTGGAGCCCCTGTTCTAACATGAAAATTAGGCCCCTAAATTTATAAAAAATAAAGATGGAAGGTTGGGGTATTAAAGATGGAGAGTTGAAAAATTTAAAGATTGATCATTGAAAATATTATTAAGGGTGAAAAATAAGGGTGATTTCCTCAAATAAGAAACTTTTTTAAATAATATATTTTAGCGCCCTTATAATTTTGGGCCCCGTATTTGTTGTTTCAGACACCCTCATCTACCCCAGGTGGATCCTACATGTGCGAAAAGTGTTGAAACCTTAAAATAAAAGGATATAGAGAATAAAAGAGAATGACTAGATATCTAAATGTTTAAAACAAGTGTCTTTGGAAATAATTTTGTAATTTCACTTGAAACGGGCTTGGCAATCTCCTATCTCAGTTTAGAAATTAAAAGTTTTTCCAAGTGGAATGAAAGTGAGGTGTAAAGAAAAGAAGGTTTGGTGTAAAAAGGGAAGGAGAGAGAAACATTATGAGAGTTTTGGAATTTCTCTTCGATGTCGGCGCCCTTGGAGTCATTCCTCCACCTTTAATTATTCCCCTTACGGCCCGTTTGGTAGTCGTTAATAAATGATGGTAATGGGAATGGATTTTAAGCTGTAATATTACAAGTGAAAGACACTTAAAATCTCCATGGGAAAGCATTCCTACCCCCAAGTTTGGCTTTTTCTTCATGGGAAGAATCTCACTCCTAAACTTTGTTTTTTGCTCCAAAGTGAAGCAATTTTCATTACCACTCATTACCACCTACAAGGTGGTGTTGGATGGGAATGAAAATTTAAGAAGAAAAATAGACACTTTGTGATAAATTAAGATTACCACGAATTAACAATGATTTTCCTCACAAATTTACATACAAATTCATTCCCATTACCACCATTTATAACCAACAACCAAACGGGCCGTTATGGTAATTTGTTCTTGTCCCTTATGAAACTAATACGTGAAATCCAACAATCTGTTCGATTGTTTCTCTGAAAGGGTTGTATTTTATCAGTTTTTTAGATGCAACATTTATCTTTTTAGTGAGTTTATTAAAATAATTAAATGTTGTATTTAAAAAAAATAGAGGTAGTAAATTCCATCCATGCGTGCAAGAGGTAATGCCCACAACACAGATTTACTCGACAACAATTGTAAGTTTGATGAAGAAAACCTTTGTTAAATTATTTTTTATGCATTTGTTAGAATTAGATTTCTGTATAAATGTCATATGACTTCTTACTAATTTATTGATTTTATTAATAAAAATAATCCCTAATCCCCAAATTCAAACAAAGTTGACGAAAGTACTAGTTTGCTTGCTAGTGATATTCAACGCAAGCCTGATTCTTCCAATTTTGCGCCCAGCTAAGCTATTGTTCGTCCTACTTGTTAAGATAAGGTTTGACAATCATGATTCATGCCAATGATTTCAATCAACCCAATTTCAACAAATTATTAGGTCTAAAGATCAAATGAAGAAATAGAATTGACTGCTTTTGGAAACATCTATATATATATCTAAAACCCAAGGCAAAAACATGTCATGCTGCCACATGTACTCCTCCTCCGCCACACAATTAAATGAGAAATATTAAACAATAAAAATGTGTGTTATAAGACTCGAACCCATGATCTCTCATTTGAGATACAAATGCACTAACCAACTACTTTATTATCTCATATTGGTCTTTATGGGAAAAAATATATATTTAAAGACAAGATAATTTTCTATTTTTAAGACAATTAAATACAAATGTATATATTAATACTCATTGAGCTATATTGTTAATAATAGCGTGTCCTACCTTTCTGCAATCTTATATTAAAACAAAAGCTCTTCAATTTTTTATAACGACTGTAATTAACACCAATTCATTACATCGGCTGTATTCTTACACATTAACCTACATCTAAAAAAAATATTGTATTATATTTTTTGTAAGTAATTATATATTTATATATATGTACTCTCTTGAAATCGAGGTTATATTGATGAATAATTCATATTATAATTTACTATGTAGAAAATTTAATAGGAATTGGAAGATCACTTCCTAAGTACAATCCAATGCCTATAACTCTTTTTTTTCCCCACTTTTCTCAAGTGTTTGATTCAATAATTCAAATTGACATTGATAAATTATTAGGGGCATCGCCCGAGCCAATAACTAGTTACCTTATTAAACCATACTTGAGTACTGATCTTTAGAAAAATAATGTGTTGTGTCTTTAAGTTTGAATATTTTGATGATGATAAACACTTTATGCTATAACATGAATGTATAAAACAGTGATCATGCTATCAAGATTGGATGACTTGAAGATATGGAAGTTTAGGTCAAGTTATATTAATTTCATGTGTATGCAATGTCATTAACATATTGGAACTTTGTGCTAAAATTAGAAATATGAAATTAGGATGATTAACTATTTTCTTTGAATTAAGAAAATAGGTGATTATATTAATTTCATGTTTGTATGATTAAGGAATAAAAAAGGGGGAGTTTTTATAAAACAAGGATTTCAAAAATCAGTTTTAAAAAGAAAAATATTTTAATTTTCGAAATACAATTGATAAAACGTTTTTAAAGATTTTCGAAGAAAAGATTGTTTTGTAGAAAAACTGATTTTTCAAGAAAATGATTTGGATAAGTTTTCTTTGGAAAAAATTGATTTAAAATATGATTAATAGTTGGCGTAAGATGTGGAGGAATCCTTATCTTTTAAAGAAAGCAAAAATCAGTTTTTATAAAAGATAAACTTTGGTTTTGGAAAAGAAAAGATTTTATCCCTTTATTTTAGGAATAAAAACTTATTCAAGAAGATAATCATATCTTGGAGAATAATTTTTATTCAGTTGAAAAATTATATAAGGGATAGAAATCAGAAGAACTTATCACGTTTTCAGATTTGGTTTTGATAAGTTTTGAGAGCTGAAAACGAATCCCCATAGCACAGTGAATAGCACAGAGTTACAGTGAGTTAATAGTTCGATATTACAATTGTAACGTTCCTCGATCTGCTTGTCTAAGAAGCACACTTGTGAGGACTCAATTGATCTGTAATTTCATTATTATAGAGAGTAGCAACACTTAGAGTTAGGTGTTGGGGAGCACTACTAGAATTAGTAGTGGGGGAATCATATTGTATCAAAAGTTTGATATTTTAAGATTCAAATAATAAAAGAGTACGTAGTGTGGACGTAGATCTCAGAGGTGATATTGAACCACGTTAAATTCCTGTGTCTTGTTATTTGATTTCATTGTTTTTAGTTTTGATACAACTTCATTTGAGCGAAAACATTAAAAGCGAGTTTACGAGTGAATAACACAGTGTGAGGCACTGTGCCATAAGATTGTTTTTGCGAAAATCGATTAGATTTTGTCACTCAATTCAACCGCTCCTCTTGAGTGTCACCTTGTACTCCAACAGAATGCAATTAGAAAATGTCACCTGAAAAATGTATATCCAACTTTCAGAATTGGTAGAAAGTTCAAGACTATGGATGCAAATTAAATGAGCTGAGACATTTGTGAACTACTTGTTAACAAGTTTGGTCAAAACTCGGTGAAAGTTCTTTTGTTAAGTTAATAAAAAAGCTTGAACAAAAATCTAAAACTAACTCGTTAATGAGTCAAGTTCGAAAAATTTCATGTTTAACTTGGTAATAATATTCGTGAACAACTCGTTTAAGTTCGTTTTAAGCTTTAACATGACCAAAAATAAATAACTTGTTCAAACTTAAAAAAATTTAAAATTTTCTTAAGTACCTTTGTATGAAATATATCACAAGAAATATAAATTTTTTAAAAATACAACCTCTTTTGTCAAATTAATTTACTATAACAATATTAGACATATTAACTTTTTTCTATAGAATAATTGACAAAAATATCAATTTAATTAAAAGAACGGGTAAGATTCATTAAAAAATTCCCTACTTCATAGGGTAACACAAACTACATTATTAAATGAAGCTCGAATTTAGCTAGCTTAAGTTTCATGTTCGAACTCAAAATACAAATGAGCATGTTTGCGAACAAAGCTCGAACAAGTTAATTGCTTAACACGCACGCTATGCTTGAACATGTATATATTTTCAAAGGCACGTTGGAGTTCGAGCTAGCTTGAACACTATTATATCTATCCAAAGTAAAATATCTTATAAGATAGTGGTGCAATGAATAAGACAATAGTAAGTTGATGTCATAGTCCTTTTGTAGTTATTAGTATTTGTATCTTCTTATCTATATATATATCTAAAATCCAAGACAAACAAATGATATGCTGCCACATGTACTCTCCCCTCTTCCACACAATCAAATGAAATATTAAACAATAAAAATGTATGTTTCAAGACTCAAACCCATGACCTCTCATTTGATATGATAATGCACTAACCAACTACACTACAATGCTAATGTTGGTCTTTATGGGGGGAAAAATCATTTAAAGACAAATATTTCTATTTTTGAAGACTTCAAATGCACGTCGGTAAATAATCGGGCGTATGACCTAGGACAAAAACTAGTTAGGAATAAAAAACCAAAAGGGTTCTATTATTATATTCATCAACTTTATATAAAATCTCTTCTTTGTGGATATCAAGAAGTTTAATCGCTAAGGTATAAAGGGGTGATAGTACTGGTATTCTAGTATCACTATTCTTTTACATTGATATGTTCTCTACCATATTC
This sequence comes from Beta corolliflora, assembly GCA_947648045.1. Taxonomy (NCBI): domain Eukaryota; kingdom Viridiplantae; phylum Streptophyta; class Magnoliopsida; order Caryophyllales; family Amaranthaceae; genus Beta; species Beta corolliflora. Next base: position 432,450 of record CANSZD010000381.1, read on the forward strand.
AGCAAAAGCTCATTCATATAAAAAATGATCTTAAACTTTGGGTTAAACATCATTATCATCACAATAATAATAAGCTTATTCAAAATGAAACCAAATTAAAAGAAATTCAGTCAGTCTTATGGCAACAACCTTTCAATCCTATTCTTATAGCACACATTAACCGTCTTATCTTACAATGTGAAAAACTTTTACTCTTTAATCATCACAAATGGGGCTCTCAAAGTAAAAAAAATCATGCCTATCACAAGGTGATAGAAACTCTAGATATTTTAATTTCATAATAAAATGAGGAAAAAGAATGCTTCTAATACCATTTTAAGAATGAAGAATGACCTTGACCATTGGGTTCAATCTCCTGACGACGTTGCCTATATATTAACCAATTCTTTTAAACAACGTTTTACTTCTTCACATGCTACTTGTCATTTATTACCCCCATTCTTTCAGAAGATGATTGCCATTCTCTGCTTGTTCCCGTTTCTGAGGAAGAAATTAAAAATGTCACTTTTTATATAAATCCTGAAAAAGCCCCTGGCTCCGATAGCTTTAGGAGTAAATTCTTTCAGGCCTACTGGACCATTATGGGAAAGAAAGTCACTATTGCAATACAAAGTTTCTTCCATCATGGAAAATTGCCACCTTCTTTAAACCATACTCTCATCACGATCATCCCAAAGAATGATCATCCAGGAAACCCAAACCACTTCCGACCAATAAGCCTGATCAATATGCTTTACAAAATTATTTCGAAAATTCTAGTAGGCAGTCTGAGCCCCATTTTTCAAAGAATTATTAACCCTTTTCAAAATGCTTTTACCCCAGATAGATCAATTCACGACAACATCCTCATTGCAAAGGAAATCTTAAATACATTTCATAAATCCCATAATAAAACAGGGTGGACCGCTTTAAAATTAGACATGGAAAAAGCATATGATTGTATTGAGTGGGACTTCTTGTGGGCCACCTTAGCAGCATTCGGTTTCCCTATTCCCTGGATTAATTGGGTAAAATAATACGTCACCAATGTATCCTATTCCATCAAAATTAACGGAAAGCCTACTCCATGGTTTAAACCTTCCCAAGAGCTTAGACAGGGAGAACCACTTTCCCCGCAACTCTTTATTCTATGCATAGAAGTTTCTATCATAAAGCTTAAATTAGCAACTCAGAATAACACTATGGGAATAGGTTTCAAACTCCGTCCACACTCAACTTCGATCCTGTGCTTAATGTTTGTAGATGATAGTCTTCTCTTCTATAAAACTACCAACACTGCTTGGTAAAACTTAAAAGACACCATTGACTCGTTTTACCAGCTTTCAAGCCAACTAGTCAACTTTCGTAAATCTTCGATCATTTTCTCTAGAAAGATCACACCTACAAGAAAATTATCTCTTGCTAGCCACTTTCATATGACTCCAAATTCTAACTTAGGTCGTTATTTAGGAGTTTTTTTCAGCTCTTTTCAGCCAACTACTAATGACTTTAAACAAAATATTCAAAAGGCAAAACAAAGGATCGATGCAGAACTGGGAATCAGGATTTCTGTCCAAAGCTTGCACACATACCCAAAGCAACCTTGAGGCGCTTTCAGCTTATGTTTGTTCCTCTTCGCTCCTTTTAATTTGCACTCCATTGCAAAGTCAATTGATAATATGCATCGTTCCTTCTTTTGGAGATAACAAAAAGATAAGAACACCATCCCCCGAATTGCTTGGAGCAAAGTTTGTAAACCAAAAGATAAAGGTGGGTTAGGATTACGCAAAACTCTACCCCTTAACAAAGCATTTATAGCAAAGCTTGGGTGGAAAATCCTCACCCAACACGATAATCTATGGGTTAAAATTATAAAACAAAATACTTGTCTAACACGACTTTCTTTCTATGTAAACCCAAACCAAGCGACTCTTAAATATGGAGGCAAATTCTTACCCAGAGAGACATTATCAGAAAAGGAATTAGATGAAAAATTTGAGATGGGAGATCCATCTCTTTCTAGCTTGATAATTGGCTATCTCATTCCTCCTTAATTGAACTACTTAACATCTCACCAGACCATGTGGATGTTATTTTAAAAGTTTTTAATTTAATACTGCACACAAATGAATGGGATATACAGAAATTGCAAACATATATTGCCATCTAATCTCTCTCATTTAGTCCAAGGCATCCCCTTCCCATCAATAGGCACAACTAATATCCCTATTTGGAGATGCACTTCATCTGGGAACTTTTCAGTCAAATCAGCTACTTGGTTAGCTCACAATCTAGACCCTTATGAGGAAAAGTGGGCCTTCAAATGGATTTCGAAATAGATATTCCACCTAAGCTTCAGATCTTTTTATGGCGTATTTGCCATAAAAGTATAAGTGTGAGGGACATTTTATATAAAAGGAAAATTACTCCATCTAACTTATGCCCCATATGTCATTCTCATTCTGAAAAAATTGGTCATCATTTTAATCATTGCTCGTCATCCAGCAAAGTTTGGGATCTTCAGGAAACCCGTACATGGCTTAATTACCACCATACAGATCCCTCATTACTAACTGCCTTACAATCCCTCAAATCTCAAAAAAGTGTTCTAACAAAATTCATTTTGTTAATATGGTTTATTTAGAAAGAAAGAAATGATACAATCACAATGCTTCTTTAAATAACCATAGAATCCTACAGAATGCTAAATTCCTTTACCAAGAATAGGTTTTACGAACAACGCTAGATTCTTGCTACCACGCAGGTACTCCATTCTCTTCCCATTCACCTTCCACCAAGCATCATCCCACCATCATCCCCGTTGCTTAGACTCCTCCACCACCATCTTTCTCCAAGCTCAATTACGATGGATCAGTATCACAAAGCTCTGCTGTAGCTGTGGTAATAATTCGTAACAACCTCGGCGATCTACTGTACGCCACGACTTACAACTTAAGGACAACTCCGATTTTCGTGGCCGTAGCATCAGTCCTCCAAAAGGGCCTCCTTTTAGCTTTCAAGCACGGTATTCAATACATTCACATTAAAGGCGACAAACTCCTAGTAATCAACGCGGTTAAAAATCTCTGGAAAGCCCCATGGCAAATTCAACTTATAGTAGAAAATATCAAAGTTCTACTGCAATAATTCCGCTCTTACCATATTCAACATATCTATCGGGAAGCAAACAAAGCAACTGATTGGATAGCAAATGTAGGACATCTAGTTCAGTCAAGTTTTGACATTAATTACTCATTGTACTACTTCTGCTCTTCATATCATCCTTGTAAATGATATTTTAGGATTACCCCTCGCGAGGAGGGTCTCCTAAAATCTTTCTTCTTACCTTAATAAAAATAAAAAAATAAAAAAATTTGTTCTCTACCCCTCTCTATACACTAAAAAAGAAAAAAAAAGTCAGTGTAATTTTGCTTTGTCTTCAATTCATTATGAAAAAAGTTTAATTAGATGTAAAATAATATGCTATTCTATCTTTAATTTACAATAAGATATATATATAGTCTTGAATAGTGTATTGATTCTCTTTTATTTATAAAATTATTTTTTCCCTTACATTATATTGCTTAATGTTAATTACATTTTTTTTTAGAAGATCAATAAATAAAGCCCCTTAAGTTTCATCCAAACTCTTTATGATTCAAAACGTGCAGTGATAATGTTTCACAATATTTTGAAATATCAAACTAATCGCCCGGTTTATTTAGTAGAAAATCAACCCCGACGGGACACCTACCACCTTTGCGGCTGGTCGTGCTATCGGATGATCAACCACACTGGGACTGAGACACGGCCCGCACATGCTGTGATAGCTGCAGCCAGCTGAATAGCAGAGTTAAAATCCATCGCTATTCCTTTCCTCCACCGAGTAAGGTTCATTCCGAAAGAGTGGTCTTTTAGGATTGGTCGGCTTATGTCCCCTTCGTACCATTGTTCTCCTAGGAATTCATTAAATAAGAAAAAACACCACATGGTGAATGGTCTCTTAACTGGATACAAGAGTACATATAGGGGATCAAAAAAAACAAGGAACATTTCAAAAGGTCCCAACTGTTCATTGTTTTTTTTGTTGAAAATATTATTATTAATATGAAATAGAGTAAGTAATATTCTAAGAATACATCTTTATTATATAAAGGAAGGGGGGAAGTATGTTGTCCTGATGTGACCAAGTTATGTGCTATTATAGAGTGTTGAGAAGTCCATTTTACTAAGGTTTAAGGTTTAAGAAAGAGAGTTTTACTCATCTATACCTTAGTGTGGAGAAGAGGGAGTTATGATGAATTTGCAGTATTAGAGGAGATTTAAGGATATTTTGTGGTTCCATATGCTTTTGATCATTTACAGGTGGATTAAGCTCACAAAGTTCCTTGAAGTCTAGATTTTGATGGTTGTCATCCAAGTTCATCTCTTTGTAGCTCTACGGCATTGTGTGCCCACCATGGACGTTGAAGAGCCCACCTCGAGCGTTTGTGGAGAAGGTTGGATGCTAGGCAGTAGCGAGTGCCCAAGCTGGGCATCACACACGCACGACCCGCGCTCATCGAGCAGTAGAGTATCATGCGCAGCATAGGATGCCCGACTCGCGCACAACAAGTGCACGACTCGCGCATATCGAGGGAAGCAGCTGCTGGACAGTATCGAGTGCCCGACTCGCGCACAAGACATGCCCGACTCGCGCGCTTCGAGCGAAGGCTGAAGCTTGGCAGCAGCAAAGGCCCGAGCCGCGCACCAGCATCGCGCGAGTCGCGCACTTCGAGCGAAGAGTGTTGTTAGGCAGCAGAGAAGGCCCGAGTCGCGCGCCATAGATGCCCGACTCGCGCACTTCGACACGGCTACGACTCTTCAGCAGTTTTCAGCTTTCCTTAGGTTTTATTAATTAGAAAAAAACGTTGTTTTGGGGGATGTCTTGTAATTTCTGAACTGAATTAGAGAGGATAGAGAGAAGAACCCTAATCCCTATTTCTCCCTTTTTGAGTTTCGAATAATTAGTTTTGAAGATTTGCTTGATGGATGCTATGTCGATTGTAGCCTAAATCTAGTCTTGAGAACGGTTAATCAAGCTTCGGTCTATTATTGTGAGGTTTCTCTTTGTTAACTTTTTCTTAATTATAATTGTGATTTCTTGATTTTAATCTATGATTGTGGTATGTATTGCTAGGAGTACTACTAGTTTATACATTCGATTTATCATTTGCTAGGATTTAGAATTGATGCCGATTCATCTGTTCTTCTTTCATGAGTAGCAATCTAGGGTTTGATTAATGAATCTGATTATTCTTGATTAATCACTAGAGAAATCACAAGTTCCAATTTGAATATGTTGTGCTAGCAATTTGTTAATTGGCTCATTGTTTCCTAGTTCGTTGATGTTCTATTGATTTGAATTTAATCTCTGATTAGATTAGATTAATCTTTAGTTCAAGTTTTATGATCATCTGATTGTGATTGTTTAACGGTACTTTTGAGGGAAAGGAATTTGATTTCCAACTTTGAGTAATTAAGAGTAAAGTTACACATTTGAGAAACCAATGATCAATAGTATGAATCGAAGTGGCCATTAACCGAACTCAAGATTCTTCTCTTCTTGATTACATTACTTTTTGATTGTTCTTTAGTTCTTCATATTTAGTTATTCAATTATTTAATCCCAAAACCCCCATTTGATCTATTATAAGCACGAGTTAGTCCCCAAGTCTCTGTGGATTCGACCCTACTTGCCACTTACATTTATTTGTATTGGAAAGAAGGAAAATAAACTTTTATCTTTGGTAGCGCGTAGGACCGCGTCCCACCAAATTTTGGCACCGTTGCCGGGGACTTGGCAACTACTAAAACGTGTTTATTGTAGATTGTGTTTTGAAATTTCACTTTTTGATTAGTATATGGTTGGCACCCGTGCTACTAACCAAGATTGTGTGGATTACGATCCCGAGTTAGAATTGAATCTTTTCAGGTTGCGAAGGGAATTGAGAAGAAATTTTCAAGAACTTCCATTTGCATTGAATTTGGAAGAAGAAATGCCACCTAGGGTGGAGACTCGTACTCTGAGGGAGCTCACCGCTCCTAATCTTGATCAGCAACCATTATGTATCACTTTCCCAACACCGGAGGCGGGTACCACCTTCGAGCTCAAGTCGTGGCTCATTCATCTATTACCATCTTTTCATGGGCTCAGTGGTGAAGACCCTAACAAGTTCCTATCCGAGTTCCATGTTGTGTGCTCAAGCATGAAACCGAGTAATGCCACGGAAGAGCAAGTTAAGATGAGGGCATTTCCTTTTTCTCTTAAGGATACGGCCAAAGATTGGCTATATTATCTTCCCCCGGGGTGTATCTCCAGTTGGTCTAAGATGAAGAAGCGGTTCCTTGATAAATATTTTCCCGCTTCAAAGTCATCCACACTCAAGAAAGAGATCAGCAACATAGAGCAACGATATGATGAACCTTTGTATGAATATTGGGAGCGTTTTAAGAGGCTATGTGCAAGCTGTCCGTATCATGGATATAGTGAGGAAGATTTGATCTTATACTTCTACAATGGACTTTCTGATGATGATGTGCGGATGATTAATGCAGCTAGTGGTGGATCGATCATAAATAAGACTCCAGCGAACGCTAAAGCTTTGATAGAGGAGCTTTACCAAGGCTCCAGACATTTTAGTAGGCGATCCACTCACAAGAAGGTGAATGTGAGTAGCTCAAACACGCAAAATCCCAAACTTGAAGAACAGTTCAAGCTCTTACCTCACTAGTAAGAGAACTCATTGTTAAGGGACACACACAACAAGTTAAGGTGTGTGGGATATGTGCTTCGTATCACCCCACCGATTATTGCCCACAACTTCAAGAGGGGTCAAGTGAGGAAGTCAACGCTTTTCAAGGCTCAGGGAATCAAAGGAGATATGATCCTTATTCCAACACATACAATCCTGGTTGGAGAGATAATCCGAGGTTGAGGTATGGTAATGAGCAAGGTAACCAACAACCCATTCATCAACCGCAACAACAGTTCATGAGACCCCAAGCTACAGTTCAGGGTCATCATCAGGGTCAGAATTCGGATATGAGGTAAAGTTCTACAATGTCTACTGAAGATATGCTCAATGCCTTAACCAAGAATGTGACCACCATGCAAGGGAATATGGTACAGTTTCAAGAGGAAACCCGCTCTAGTATAAGGAATTTGGAAACACAGATGAGCCGGGTTTCGAGTGCGTGAAGGAGCGTGCTAGAGGCTCGTGAATTGGGAAAATTACCCTCCCAAACAGAAGTAAACCCAAAGAAGAATGTGAGTTCTATCATGATAAGGGGTGATACACAGCTGACATAGGGAGAAAGGGTGGTAACAAGAAACAAGGAAGTTACTTTACTTCCAAAGCATCGACCTCCCCCACCTTTTCCAGAAGCTTTGCGGGCCGATAGAAGGTATGAACGCAACAAAGGTATATACGAGTCCATACGCGAATGTGAGGTAAGTTCTCCTATTTTAACCAAAGTAGAGAACACTAGTGAGCATGTTTCTACTATTTCTCATAATACACTTCCTCCCAAATATGATGACCCAGGCATGTTTACCATCCCTTGCACTATTAATGACGTTGGTATTCCTAAAGCTATGTTAGACTTAGGTGCTTCAATTAATGTGATTCCATTTTCACTATATGAGTCTTTAGCGCTTGGCCCTTTGCATGCAACGAACGTCATAGTGCAATTAGCTGACGGATCCCACTCTTATCCCAAGGGTAAGGTCGAGGATGTGTTAGTTCATGTTGGTAAACTTCATTTTCCTACTGACTTTTATGTACTGGACATGGAGTCTGATTGTCATGTTTCTCCTGTTCTTTTAGGGAAACCGTTTTTGAAAACATCCAGTACAAAAATTGATGTTGGTGCGGGGTCATTAACTGTGGAATTTGGGGGACATTTAGAAGCATTTGGTATTCATGAGTCTAAAAATTCCCTAGCGACTGAACATCCATCATGCTTTGTGGGTACTATTCAATCCATAGAGTGTGATACATATGATACCAAAGTGAAGGACATGAGTCATTGGAGGTAGTGAGGTTGCAAAAACATGAGAGACCACCCGATTTCTTCGCATAGTTTTACACCTTTTTCACTAACGCTAGCTGTGCAGGAAGTTGTCTCATCAAGCTTACAGGTACAAGTGTTGGAACAAGGAGTTGAGCCATCCCCGGACTGATTGTGGGAGGTATAAGGTCGAGCTAACGACTTTAAACTAGCGCTACTCAGGAGGCAACCTGAGCCCCTTTTTCTTTTCTTCTTTCTTTTTCTTTTCTATTTTTCTTCCTTTTCTTTTCCTTCTTACTCTTAAACCTCACCATTTTTATACTCCACCACAACAAATTATCCTTCACCCACCATTACCCCTCTAGATTCCCGAGCTACAATTCACAACTCTTAGCCAATCATAATCCAACTTAAGCCAAAATACATCAAAAGACCTTTGAGAGGTGTCCATTTGAGAGACGTTGGTGAAATTGGAGGGTCGAGATTGATGAAGGAGTTGCATGAGCAATGCTTATGAGCAATGATGCGCATTTACATACTAGATTTGGTTCTACTATAAGGTGCCAATTCCGCAATTATATTCTCCCAATGAATTTAATTTTGGATTAGTCATTTACATGGGTGTTATAGAAAGTCGGGTTGTGAGATAGTGTGTGTGTTTGTTGTCATTGTGTTTTCTTATGTTATTGGGGTGTGATTTGTTTTTGATGGGTATTGTTGAGGGAGTGAGAATTTTTGTGAGAGTCGGTTTTTGAGTGTTCCCCTTTTCGTTTCTTGTGTTTTTCTTGTACTTGCTCTCGCATTGAGGACAATGTCTTGATTAAGTAGGGGGGAGGAATTGCTCATTGTTCTATTTGATATATTTTCTCTTTAAAAAAAAAAAAAAAAACGAAAGCCCGCCGAGTTGAAACCCGCAAGGGCGGGCGACTCAGGCAAAAATGGGAGCCCGGATAGGTTGAAAACCCGAAAGGGCAATCTATGCAAAAAAGTGGCTAATTGGAGCGGGTGAGATGGTGAGCTCATAAATGAAAAAAAAAAATGTGTGAAGCTAGGATGAAAACCCGAAAGGGCTCCTAGGCAAAATGAGAGATAAAAGAGAGAAATTTGAAATCATTTGCCGGAGTTGGTGTCATAAGGAGGGTTGGTGATATAAGGAGTGTCGCGAATAGGTTAGAGCTCGCTCATCATTGGAGGAATAAGGAGTTTGGTGGTTGTGATTGTGTTTAGATGGTCCAAGTTCGAGTCCTTTGAGATTTGTCAGGATTTGAATTTGCTTTTGTCATTTCATAACATGAGGATGGTTGTGGTGTTGTGCAGATTGGAATGGCTTTGAATCCTTTGAGATCTTTCGGGGTTCAAAGTCATGCGTTTTTATTATCTTGGTGTTGAGTATAGTATGAGAATGCTATTTACATTTTCAGGAGAACTTTTAGCTCAAGTGTGGGGGTGATGACTCTCACCCTTAAACTTGGCTTTGAGCGAATCGGGGGAAATAGCAAACTTTTATCATACACTAGGATGGAGAGATAAGGGGAGTAGTGAAAGGTGAGCAATGGCTTGGAAGGGGTGCCTCTTTGACCTTTATTTTGAGTTTACTCGAGGTCGAGTAAAGTTCAAGTGTGGGGGTATTTGATGTGACCAAGTTATATGCTATTATAGAGTGTTGACAAGTCCATTTTACTAAGGTTTAAGGTTTAAGAAAGAGAGTTTTACTCATCTATACCTTAGTGTGGAGAAGAGGGAGTTATGATGAATTTGCAGTATTAGAGGAGATTTAAGGATATTTTGTGGTTCCATATGCTTTTGATCATTTACAGGTGGATTAAGCTCACAAAGTTCCTTGAAGTCTAGATTTTGATGGTTGTCATCCAAGTTCATCTCTTTGTAGCTCTACGGCATTGTGTGCCCAGCATGGACGTTGAAGAGCCCACCTCGAGCGTTTGTGGAGAAGGTTGGATGCTAGGCAGTAGCGAGTGCCCGAGCTGGGCACCACACACGCACGACCCGCGCTCATCGAGCAGTAGAGTATCATGCGCAGCATAGGATGCCCGACTCGCGCACAACAAGTAGCGCATATCGAGGGAAGCAGCTGCTGGACAGTATCGAGTGCCCGACTCGCGCACAAGACATGCCCGACTCGCGCGCTTCGAGCGAAGGCTGAAGCTTGGCAGCAGCAAAGGCCCGAGCCGCGCACCAAAGATCGCGCGAGTCGCGCACTTCGAGCGAAGAGTGTTGTTAGGCGGCAGGCGAAGGCCCGAGTCGCGCGCCATAGATGCCCGACTCGCGCACTTCGACGCGGCTACGACTCTTCGGCCAGTTTTCACTTTCCTTAGGTTTTATTAATTAGAAAAAACGTTGTTTTGGGGGGATGTCTTGTAATTTCGAACCGAATTAGAGAGGATAGAGAGAAGAACCCTAATCCCTATTTCTCCCTTTTTGAGTTTCGAATAATTAGTTTTGAAGATTTGCTTGATGGATGCTATGTCGATTGTAGCCTAAATCTAGTCTTGAGAACGGTTAATCAAGCTTCGGTCTATTATTATGAGGTTTCTCTTTGTTAACTTTTTCTTAATTATAATTGTGATTTCTTGATTTTAATCTATGATTGTGGTATGTATTGCTAGGAGTACTACTAGTTTATACATTCGATTTATCATTTGCTAGGATTTAGAATTGATGCCGATTCATCTGTTCTTCTTTCATGAGTAGCAATCTAGGGTTTGATTAATGAATCTGATTATTCTTGATTAATCACTAGAGAAATCACAAGTTCCAATTTGAATATGTTGTGCTAGCAATTTGTTAATTGGCTCATTGTTTCCTAGTTCGTTGATGTTCTATTGATTTGAATTTAATCTCTGATTAGATTAGATTAATCTTTAGTTCAAGTTTTATGATCATCTGATTGTGATTGTTTAACGGTACTTTTGAGGGAAAGGAATTTGATTTCCAACTTTGAGTAATTAAGAGTAAAGTTACACATTTGAGAAACCAATGATCAATAGTATGAATCGAAGTGGCCATTAACCGAACTCAAGATTCTTCTCTTCTTGATTACATTACTTTTTGATTGTTCTTTAGTTCTTCATATTTAGTTATTCAATTATTTAATCCCAAAACCCCCATTTGATCTATTATAAGCACGAGTTAGTCCCCAAGTCTCTGTGGATTCGACCCTACTTGCCACTTACATTTATTTGTATTGGAAAGAAGGAAAATAAACTTTTATCTATGGTAGCGCATACGACCACGTCCCACCATGTCCCCCCTATAAATTTACTGAATTGACAGTCATTAAATCAACTACTCTATAAAAAAAGGAAAAAAAAAAAACAAAAAAACTTAAATATAGCATAAAAAAGTACTTATAATTTTTTTTGCAATCAAGTAACAATTGAGCTACCGAAAAAAGAAACAATTCACCACAAGACATAATATATTCATGATGAAAAAGTAACTAAGAAAATTATATCAATCAAAATACTTTATCAATCAATACACAATCAAGTATTACATTAAAATGGAAAATTTCATCTATTAACAAAGTGAAATGATTTACTAACACAAAAGGTTATGTTAATACAAACATAACAATTCCTAAATACCTTCACTTAATTTTCTTTTGTTGTCATCCGATTTAACTTTAAGAACCTAAAAAAAAGAATAAATCTCTATTATATAAGCCAGGGGGAGCTATGGTGTCCCCCTATAAAAAGTCTTGTTTGTCCTTAGCTAGATATATAATTGCATATTAAAATTTTCTACAATTATATCCTTTCCTAATTTAAAGATGGGGTCATGGTGTGTATTGGTGTCTCCTTAAAACTCTAATAATAAACTAAATAAGCATTAACAAAGTAACTAGACATAATGAGTAAAATGAATACTCAATAAAAAAAACTTTTACAAATTTAATTTAACTATAATACTTTACATCTAAATGTTCATCACAATTTCTAAACACTTTATAAATTACATTAGTTTGTACTACAATGATTATAAATTACACTTTTAAAATTATATTTAGATGAAATTAAGAACAGACCCAAGCAATCGACGCACGCATCGCGTGCACAGAAGGCTAGTATACTTATATGCAAGGAGCCGTATCATAGGTACGAAATAATTACCAACAATCAATAAATGGAGTTACTAACACTGCATATATGGTCTTTTTTATAGACAATAGTATGTTTGTTACAGGGTTATTGCTAATGTATATATTAATTATCATAACATTAATGCTTTAATTTAGAGGAGTTCCCAATAATGTCTTAATGAGACTATTGATAATGACACGTCATCATTCAATCTTTTGATGTGTCCCTAAGAGATGAGTTATTTTGATAAAAGAAGACAATTAGGGATTCTTAGGGATGTTAATTTCACTATCCTTAAGGTAATATTATCCCCCACTAAAAAAGATTACAATGAATGAATAGGTTAAATTCTAATATTACACTCTAAATGAAATTAATGGTAGCATTATTCGCCGATTTTCCTATGAGTAGAAGAAAAGATCATAATAATACTGAAAGAATTTCCATTTCCATGAAAATTTATTAGAGGGACTAATTTGAATATATATATATATATATATATATATATATATATATATATATATATATATATTCAAGGTAAAAAATTGTCATGCTGCCATGTGTATTCCCTCCCCCCTCATGCTCAACCTGTTCAGTAAAACAAGGGCCCAAGTTCTTGGAGGCCCAAGTATGGTAAAGTCTAATGAGTAAGTGGAAGGAAAAAAATCAATAAACACGAAATGCAGCAGAGCCTCAGAGCGTAGTAGGTGAATGTTGTATCTTATAATTCCTATAAATTTTTTGGAACTTTCCAAAAATTCAATTATTCTCAATTCTCTAATCTCTTATTAATTTTATCACCCAAATCAAAGTTTCCATTTCTCTTCGACAGTGGCAGATCCATAAATTATGTTGCGTGGGTTTAGATTAGTTCGAATATAAATTCCAAATTAATGAGTTCGAAAATGGAAACTTTCAATAACAACTATATTTAGCTGAGCTTTCATTCTTTATTATGTCATCACAATAAAAATCTAATTAATTACTTGGTAGTATCAAAAGACTATCAATTTCTTATAATAGACTATAAAGTTATACAAACTAAGAATCGATTATCAATTATTAAGAAATTTTTCATTAAATCAACTTATCAATTAAGTGTTAAAAGTAAAACTATATGTACTTCCTCTATGTTTTTTTTAGATGCAACATTTGCCTTTTTGGTGGATGGATTAAGATAATCAAATGTTGCATCTAAAAAAATAGAGGATAAGGGAGAAAAAAAAGGGAAAAAGAGAAGACAAAGACCAATAATATAACATAAGCATAATGGGAGAAAAAAAGGGGAAAAGAGAAAACAATGAAATAATAAATCCAGCGAGTATCGAACCTGCGACCTTGAACGGAAGAGTGCAAAGAATTACACACTCTACCGCTGAGCCACATTGCTTTTCAGTGAAACAACACGACTGTATTGCATATATAAATGTTATCTATTTCCCTTTTTTCAGTTCTTCCCTGTTTTTTTCCCGGGTCCACGTGGGTTCAGTTGAACTCGCTGAACCCACGCTGGATCCGCCACTGCTCTTCAGTGACCTTTGGTTAAAAACCTCGTTTGACTAGAGGTTTCCCACATTAGCAACTCCAAAGATGTTATCTTTCTTTCTCCTCTTCAAACTACTCATCATACTCTCAACTTTTTTGTTTTTTCTTTTTGAGGGAAGGGTATTTTTTTATTGGCCTTTAGATTTTTTCCATTTAATAATTCAGTGAAGATACAAAATCTTTTTTTTTAGATGAAACATTTGCTAAGTAAGTAAGAGATATATAGCTCAACAAAAACAGTTACAACCTAAAACATGTCTAAGTGAAGGTAAACCAACTAGGTTGGACTCCCCACACAAAGGCACTCAACAACTAGGTAATACACACTTGCATTGCTAGTAGCTTTAACCATTCTCTATCTGTACGAGCTATTTTCCTAGGCATGACACCATAACTTCTATCAATCACATTCTTTTGAATTCTATAGACTAAACTATCAACAGTAGTAACTTTCTGGTTCCAATACACATTATTTCTTGTCCACCATATATGGTAGGCTATGGCACCAACAACAGCAGCTAGCACCTGCTTCTGGAATTTTGACTTCTTGCATCTGGCTATCCATTGTAATAGCCCCTGCACAGTGTGAGGAATTGCAATCCCTAACCAACCAAACACCTTCTGCATTACAGTATGACTAAAGCATCATGCAAACAATATATTCTCCTGTGTTTCATCTGCCATATCACAAATCAAACATCTTGGATACCAATCCTGCACAAAGTTTGTAATATGTTGAGCATGACCAACCATACAAAAAATTTGTGCTTAGGAGTAGAAATTCTATTCCATATAGACTTGTCCCAGTGAACTTTATTGTGTTCACCCACTAATAGTTGATAAATTATTTGCACAGAGTAGGCTCCAAGTGAGCCGATTGAGTTTCATTAATCACAACCTTGATTTCCTCCTTCACTTCACATACCTTTTTCCAATACCAACTACTCCCTTGTGGTGGCTGATACTCCCACCAATTACTATCCTTCACATACACTTTATTGACCCACAAGTTATCTCTCTTGGCTGCAATTGCCCCAAGAATATCTCCCCATTGCAACAATATTCCACTGACTTTGTTCCTAATTCCTAAACCACCTGCTTGTTTAGGAATACACACCTTTGGCCATGCTACATACCCACCTATGCTACATACCCACCTATGCTGATAGGCTCTACAGATCATCTCAATCTCTTTTAGGATCTTCCTAGGTAAAATGAAAATCTGAGACCAGTATACATGGATACAGTAAAACAGAATTGACTAGAGTTAGCCTCCCCTGGTAGGACAAATTCCTATTGCTCCAATATCTCACTCTAGCTGTCATTTTCTCCACCAAAATCATACATTCCTTCACTGAAATTCTTTTGTAACTAATTAGAACCCCTAGATACTTGAATGGTAGCTTACCAATCTTGAATCCTCACACATCCAGTAATATCTGAGTCTCTTCTCTCTTCTTTCCTGTAGTGTAAATATAAAACTTACTCTCATTAACTTCAAGTCCAGATGCTTCTGAGAAGTGCTTGAATCCTTGAAAATTAATATACACTGAACTGAACTCACCTTTGCTATCACATCATCTGCAAAGCAAAGGTGATCCAATTTCACCCATGTGCATCTAGGGTGATATTTGAACTGAGAGTTTTCACCAACCAGTTTCAATGTGTCAGATATCCCATACAGATCACAAAGAGCAGTGTTGACATTGGTTCACCCTGCCTTAAACCCCTCTTACCTTCAAAGTATCCACAACATTTTCCATTATTTAACAAAGTAAACATATGAGATTTAACACGCTCCATTATAAGCTGAGTAAATCTCTCAGGGAATTGCAAAGCATGTAACATTGCTTCTAAGAATTACCAATCAATGGAATCATAGGCCTTCTTCATTTCCATTTTAATGCATGATGCACCCTGGACTTGCACTTTTTCTACCATAACTCCTAACCATATCTTGACATATCATTATATTATGGGCTATAAATCTACCCTGTATGAATGCACCCTGGTTATCTGCTATGATCATAGGAAGAATAGATTTCATTCTAGCACATATGACGACCTTAATTATACACTTATAGATCACATTATAACAAGCTATATGCCTAAATTTAGTCACACTACTAGGGCATTTAACTTTTGGAATCAAAGTAAGCATGGTATTGTTAGTTTCTTTTAACAACTTACCAGTATTAAAGAATTCCTGAACAACAACTATTACTTCCATACCCACAACAGACCAAGTCTCTCTGTAGAAGAAGGTCCCAAAGCCATCAGGTTCTGGAGATTTCTCCAGGAATAGAAAACAGGGCATGCTTGATCTCCTCTCCTGTAACTGGTCTCAATAGATCACTTTGTTGAGCTAACGTGTGAACCGGACCTTTCGTAATTATTTATGAACAGATTCTCCATCTTCTCTCTCTTGCAGTCCCAAGGAGATGCTTATAGTAGTTAACAAAAGCTAATTCTAGTTGATCACCTTTCACCCAATCTCCCTCTATATTGTGAATCCCCACAATATTTTGCATTCTTCTTTGTTTTATAGCTCTATGAAACATAGAAGAATTCTCATCACCCTATTCAAGCCAAGATAATTTGGCTTTCTGCTGTAAAAATGAAAGATATTGATCATGAACTCTCCTATAAGTTGCTGTTGCTTGAAACTTTCTCTCCCCACTGATACCATCATGCTGAGTATGTAACTTACTCTAGCACTCCAACAGGTAAGCATGAGTTTTAGCATCTCCCACTTGAATTTATGCAAATCCTTCCATATTCAACTGCTTCAACACCTGCTTCACCGTTTCCAATTTTTGTACAATGTAAAACATATCAGTTTCCCTCACACTAACCTCCCAAGATTTTCTAACTCTTCTATAAAATCCGGGGTTGTGCTCCACATTCTATAGTACCTAAAAGGGTTTTTTCTACCCTTTCTTTCCTGATGACCCTGCAGCAGCATGGGAGAGTGGTCAAACAAACCCTCTGGCATGAACCAAGCCTCAGAAGTTGGATGTGCCTCAATCCATTTATCATTACACAACACTCTATCCAGTTTGCAAAACACTCTAGCATCATCAGCTTGCTTATTATTCCAAGTATAATAGCAACCAGTTGATTTGATATCATCAATACCACATCTGGTTACACATCTTCTAAAGGGCATCATTTCACTGTCTCTATTGCTGCCCCTATATATTCTTTCTTCTCTATTCAAAACACAATTGAAATCTCCCATCATCACCACCCATTAGATGAATTGTTTGCTAACTAATATTTTCTATCTTGTAACTTATTCCATTTATTTTATGAAGTTAGGAACTGGACTTGTGGGGTGCTATTCCTTTGCAATTTAAGTTGTATTAGGAGCTTATGTACAATTTAAATAAAATAGTTTGAGTTTTGGTGTTTTAATCTAGAATATTATGTAATATTTTTAAAGAATTACTTATTATTAAAATTGCACCATATCTTATGCCTGATTTTAAGATTATAATAGGGCCTCCATAATGTTTAAGACGACCCTCCCCCCTCCCCTCCATCAAATGACACAAATTAAACAATAAAAATGTGTGTTAAGACTCTAACTCATAATAACCTCTCATTTGAAATACAAATGCACTAACCAACTAATCTACAATCTCATATTGGTCTTTGTTGGAAAATAATTATATACAGGCAATATAATATTTCTATCTTTAAAAATTAAACCATATATGATTCACATATCTGAAAGCTCTATACCCTAATATTTCATGACTTAAAAATACATATACATTGCTTCTAATTTGAGAATAAAAATGTAACAGCAGAATCACATGAATCAATTGCATATGCTAAGAGCTGGTAAGAGAACCATGCCATTTGATATATGAAGATTATTGTAAGATAAAGTAGCAAGTTGTTCTTGGCTCGTGAGGCGAATGAAGGGATATACAACCTCAAATTGAGCTAACCTTATTAACCATACAAGAAGTCCTAGGAAAAATACTTGATTCCCATTCCATTTATATGATTTGTGGATCACTGAATCTTTTTATAATTATTTATTTTTTAATAGTGTTGGACAAAGTCGACTCAATGGAATAGATGATTGAGACGCGACATCGATGACATCATCCGTCTCAGTCGTTCTTTGCGTCTAAGTTAGTTTGATCTATATTTCTTTCCACGTGAAGATCTATATATAGTTCTATGTCCTTGTGGTCCTCTGTTTTATTACACAAATTTAGACTAAGATGGGTACATAGTAAATTATTTCTTCACTTTAATATTGTAAAACGGGGTACACATAATCTAGATAAGACATTGTTAAAATTAATATATGAATCTTGGTAAAAAAATTTAAAAAAACACCAAGGGATCCTACAAATATAATAAATAAAAATACTTGTAAATAAACTTTTCTAAATTGGTGTGCAGAAGGCTTATTTTTCTATCATTTAAATTTAGCTTAAATTAGTGTATATACTGGATGCGTATATTAACAACTTAGAGCCCCGATATACAGGTGCATTCAACCTCCAAATGAGCAATTTCGTTGTTCTTTTATTAAACAAAACACATAATTGTTCATCTATATTTCTCTATATATCATTAAGACGTGTTTGTAAGCATTGGAGGTTGTCATGTGTCATCTGAATGTATGCACTTATATGGCGACATATAATGCAATTAATTTCATAAAAAAAAAAGAATTATATGCAATAACACGGGGCATCGCGGGGCCAACAACTAGTTGTATATGTAAGACTTAAACTCATAACCTCAAGTATGGATGAAAGAGATGTATCCATCAATCTACTACGATCTTATGGCTTCTCTTATCAAAATAAAAGTGCTAATATTTTCCTTCTTGGTACTTGAGTAAATTGAATTATTTCACTGCCTACTAGCTAATATATACTTCCATAAAAAATTTAGAACTCAAATAAATTATGCCTTCCCTCCTTTATTAGTTTACTCCTACCATTTGGCAAAAAAGTCTAGTTAAAGAGAAATATTGAGTATGTCAAATAAAAGTAAAGAAATGTTATTATATAGATTTTTTTTTTGATAATCGAAAGTAATAATAATAATAATAATAATAATAATAATAATAATAAAAATTATGATCATTCGAAACAAAGAAAGGAGAAGTCAAAACTTAAGAAGGAAAACATATAAATTACCTAAATACAATGAATATCCACATAATTCTTCATCATACACCAAAGTTGTAACATGCAACAACTCGAGGCGTTCTCTGGTCACTCGCTATTTTATTAAAAATCATTGTATTCAATTAAAAGATGATTGCTATTAATAGTAAATAATACATAACGATAACGCTCATGTAAAAATTTTGGCTCATCATAAAATTTCAGGCTCGTCCAGTCGACTACCCATAATTCATGCAAGTCAAGATTCAATAAACTCTGAGTATTAGAACCTTTTAAGCAACTATCACCATACATTTTCCACAGTTTTTGTTGACTAAGTTTAAGTAAATAATGATTGTCTCACAACTCCGTTAGAAAAATATCTCCCAATATACGTTCGAAAACTTTGCTTGGCTTCACTATAAATTATGGAAATGCTGCTCATTCCATTCATTGCACCTTACTAATCTCAATAAGCTAAGCATTTCGAGAATCTAATAGCAAGTTTGCAATAAACAAAAATGAGAGGAGCTTCTTTCCTTTTTCTTGTGCTCATTCTAATAATCCAAGATATCCATTGTTTTGGAGATCAGCTCAAAGTTGGATTTTATAAAGGTAAGTGTGGTGGAAACGACGTCGAAAATGTCATTCATGAAGTAGTTAAGCAAAAGATTGCTGCGGAACCAGATACCGTGTCTGATCTTGTTCGTTTATCATTCCATGATTGCTTTGTTAGGGTAAGTTCTTGAGGATTGTACGTTATTTATCTGTTAGCTAGTTAATTGATCACTTATGTTGTAATTGATATGATAAGTGTTAAAAACTAATAATATTGGTTTGATTATATCTAAGGGATGCGATGGTTCAGTACTACTCGATGGAGCAGATACGGAGCAAAAGGCGCCGGTTAATCAATTACTTGCGGGCTTCGACCTTGTTAATGATATTAAGGACGCAGTTGAGAAAGCTTGTCCCGGAGTTGTCTCTTGTACTGACGTGATTGTTATAGCTACCAGATCGGCTATCTCTTTGGTAATTAAGTTAGTTTTAGTTCATACGTACGAATAGTAATATAACGATAATGAATTTTACAGTAGTTATGGGACAAAAGTAAACAATACATAACCGTACTAAATTTCATTATTACCACTATTTATGATCATCACACCACTGAACGGACTTGTAACAGCCATATGTTATATATGCATGCAGGCTGGAGGAAAACGGTATGAGGTGGAAACAGGAAGAAGAGATGGACTTGTGTCACTAGCAAGTGAAGCACAAGCTATCCTTCCTCCTCCAACAATGCCGGTGCAACAAGCCATTGATTTGTTTGCTCAGAAGGGGCTCAATACGCATGACTTTGTTGTTCTTCTAGGTATTTATTAATCAATATTAACACAACTTTGTAACATTTTGTACAAATTACAGTTCATATTCATATGTTAATTTACATTTTATAGGTGGACATACGGTTGGAACTGCACACTGCCACTCGTTTAAAGAACGTTTATATAATTTCAAAGATACCCAAAAGCCAGATCCAACTATTAGCTCATCTCTACTCCAAGTCTTGCAAGATACATGTCCTCTTAACAACCAAACTGACAGTGAAGCATTCCTTGATCAAACTTCAGACAGCCATTTTAAGATCGATAACGCGTATTACAAGCAAATTCTAGCCAATAACGGTGTATTAGAAATCGATCAAAAGTTGGCGTCGAACCCCACGACTAGAGGCCTAGTTATGGGATTATCCTACGGTCCTGATCTATTTCTGAACCAATTTGGTCGAGCCATGGCGAAGATGTCAAGAATTGGAGTCCTCACAGGCAGCCAAGGGGAGATCAGAAAATCTTGTGGTTCTATCAATTAGAGTGTCTTTCAATTTCTTTTGTATTTGTATTTTTGTTCATGTTATCATGTACTAGTTGACGTTATTTTTCACTGACCTTTATATTGTATCCTGCAAGTTAAGGTGCTTATGTATGGAAAATAATCACTTGATCAATTTGTACGCAAGTAAGCAACAGGAATACATTGCTTGTTTATCGTCTTGCTTGGCACTCCTAGCTATTACTACCATGCTATTTTAATTTGCCAATTATCAAAATTTAAGACATCGGTGTAACGTGCAAATATTACCATGTGACGTCCAAATATTAGCATGTGAAGAGTTATGCTTAGGGATTCCAAATTCCAAATCATATTACTTAACACGATTCATAGTAAGTTTAATGTAATTAAACAACCAAATATTATTTTCAAGCACCCTAAACATTAGTCTAATTTGGTTCATTAAACACATAAAAGACTACTTTTTATTAGTGACATGTTATTAGCAATCAAAATTACTGGGATCCTAAGCAAATTGTCAAATTATCTTATTATGCGTTAGAA
The DNA here is from genome assembly GCA_947648045.1 of Beta corolliflora. NCBI lineage: Eukaryota > Viridiplantae > Streptophyta > Magnoliopsida > Caryophyllales > Amaranthaceae > Beta > Beta corolliflora. The sequence goes on from CANSZD010000381.1 coordinate 453,670, forward strand.
CATTTATTTAGGTCTAGTAATTAGCAATAATAACATGTGAGGTGATGAAAGCAATAACATGAAGACATGAAAATATGTACAAAAGTGTAGAGAAGAGAGTAGATATTAAGAATATACAAAAGACACAAAATTTGCTTAAAGATCTACATCATGAAGAGAAGGTTAATAACTTCAAGCAAATAAATAGGAATTGATTAATTTAAAAGACCCTCAAGAATATACCTTAATGGCCTTGGTTCTATGAACAACCTTCGAAAGAACAATCCTCAAAGCTTGAAACGATAGAACCTTGAGTGTATGAAGGGTTTAAAGAGTTTGAGAGTGTTTCATAGTATAAAGTATGATAAAACATGAGCGGTAATGTTGTGTAAAAAGTCACTAAAACGTTTGTCGAAAACCAGCACTATTTATAGGAAAAGCAAGTACGAAAACCACACGAAAAGATATAACGAGGCTTGCGCCTGGCGCAAGGAGCATGCCTCCACGCACGGGCCATGCACCTAGCGCAGGCGCATGATTCCCTGAGTTTCTTTGTTTTGTTGACTGTTTCGACGGTGCGGCCCTGTGTGTGTGACGCAACACAATCTAAGCAGTTTTCAGAAATTGAAAGATTTCTTTTATCTTTGATTAAATATTATATTTTGAAGTCTGAAATCAGTTTTATATATATATATATATATATATATATATATATATATATATATATATATATATATATATATATATATATATATATAGAGAGAGAGAGAGAGAGAGACGCTTTTTGTCTCATTAGTGACATTTTTTGTAATTTTAGAACTTTATAAACTACTTCCCATTATCTTTACTTTTTAGCGAATTCATTTACTTTTTGATCGAATTCATCTACTTTTAGTAATTTTTGCTTTACTTTTACAGAAGTTGAGAACCAGTTTTGCAAGTTTCGAATTGATTACAAACATGCCATTAATGACACGAGAAGCATCTTAGGCATCCATTTATGATGATCTAAGGGTCTAGATTGGTTATATATTCTCATTTTAGCCTATGGTTTTCACCAATTCCTATTACTTGGGCCATGTTCTTTTGGATACAGTTTCAATTCATTTCTGTCCAGTTCAGCTCACTTCAGTTTAGTTCTACTCAATTCAGGTAGTTCCCTATTACATCTTTAGTTCAGTTCAGGTCAGCCCAAAAGAACAGAACCTTAGAGGTTATGTAATACATCTTTTGTTTCACTATAATTGTTACACTTTGTATTTAGATTCGGAGATGGAGGGAGCTATAACTTGTTAGATTCATAATTATATATATATATATATATATATATATATATATATATATATATATATATATATATATATATATATATATATATATATATATAAATTCCCACTGGTAGGCTCTTATTCTTGAGAATTCTCAATGGTAGATTCAACTTTTTTTTCTTCCCATTGCTAGGCCTCAATTTTCCTAATTTACCCATATGTAGCATTAATGAGGCTTAAACATTAATTTCATGTTTAATTTTAATACTTATGTTAAGTTTTTCCTAAGCCCTACTAACCATGATTTATTTAGGTCAAAGAGTAGGTCAATATTAATCTTTATGATAAATCCTAACATATCTTGGTATATTGTATACTTTTAATAGTATGCATAATCTTCATGTGTTTTTCTAATAAATTTTAATTTTTTTGTTAGTCAGTTAAAATTCTTGACCTAAATAAATCATGGTTAGTAGGGTTTAGACAAAACTTAACATAAGTATTAAAACTAAACATGAAAGTAACATTTAAGCCTAATTAATGCTACATTTGGGTAAATTAGGAAAATTGAGGCCTAGCAATGGGAAGAAAAAAAGTTGAATCTACCATTAGGAATTCTCAAGAATAGGAGCCTACCATTGGGAATTTCCCTATTTTTCTGGGGCCCCAGGTGGGAACCCCTTGGTAATAAGAAGGACCCTCTTGGACCGGCCCTCTCGGCTTTCACGCATCGCCCAACCCGGCTATATATATATATATATGTGTGTGTGTGTGTGTGTGTGTGTGTGTGTGTGTGTGTGTGTGTGTGTGTGTGTGTGTGTGTGTGTGTGTGTGTGTGTGTGTGTGTGTGTGTGTGTGTGTGTGTGTGTGTGTGTGTGTGTGCGCGTGTATGTGTGTGTGCGTGTATGTGTGTGTGCGTGCTTCTTTGGTTGTTGTTGTTGCTTAACATGGAGTGTCGGCACTCATCTTTTGCTGACGTGTGTTGTATTTGTTTGTGTTTGTGTTTGTATCGTTTGTTGTTCTCTCCTTTTGGGTTTGAACCTCTGATGACCTATGTACCTTGTACAATGGCGAGTAGTTGACACTAGAACATGTTTTGTTGCTCGGCTTTATGATGTTTAAGGTGAGGCCAAGAATTCATGGAAGGACTTTGTATTATGCAGAGTTTCAGATGTAAATTTTATTCCTAGGTTGATGCATGTATAGGTTTTATTATCGTTGAATAAATTCTGATTTAAGGTTTCTTAGATGGGTTGTAATATTGAGCAGATTTACTGGTTTTTGTTTTTTTTTGGATTCACCGATTCCCTCTTGAGGTTGTTGTTTCCGCGAATGCGTCGAAGATTTGGGGCCTTGGGGTTGAGAATCATTATTCTGTTGAGTTTGTTGACAGGTTTAAATCATTTTCCGTTTTTGGGTTGTTTAATTTTCAAAGAAAACTTTGCCAAAATTTCGAGTCAAATTATGAGAATATTATATTAAGGTATTTATTATCTAATTTTGAGGTTCGGGGCTACAGTCAAATACTTTAAGTTGATAAGTTTTGACTTTATTAAGTCAAATGTTATTTCTTTATCTAAAGTAGAGTATTTAAATATTTTTAAAAAGGAGTTACGGTTTCTTAGTTGGAGTAAAGCTCCTAAAAACTATAAATAGGAGATTATGGATTCATTAAATAATTCAAAGCCGTAATCTTCCTCCCTCTCTCACTAACTTTCGGTCTCCTCTCTCTCCCTCACACCCTATTTTCTCCTTTTTCTCTTTCCTCCTTCTCCTTCGCCAGCTTCCTCCCTTTCTCTGTGTGTGTCGCCACCGCGGCCACCTTCTTCTTCTTTTCTTCCTTCCTCTTTCTGCAGGTACACTCTTCTCCTCCTCTTCATTTTCTTTTTCTTTCTTTTCATTGTTTTTAGTTTCTTTATTACAAATTATTATTATTGTTATTGTTTTAATTATTGTTATTTTTTTATTGTTAAACTACTTTATGAGTAGATTAATATTATAGGTTGTGTAGTACTCACATTGTATTTTTTTAATTTACCTATTTTAACCATGTAGGTCTCCTAATGCACTTCTTTGACCTCAAATATCTTTCATTACATGTTAGTAAAAATTATAATGATTCAATAACATTAATAAGGCACTCATTGAGGGGAATCAAACAAGACCCCACATGACTATATTTTTTCTTATGTATTGAGAAGAATATAGAAGATTCTCTCTAATTATGAATAGTGTCAAGATATCATGTGAGCAAACTAAAAAAAATACAGAGGGAGTATAGACTATGATATTAATAGTCTTAAAATTAAGATTTAAAGGTTTAAACTTTAGGGTTTATATAGTGTTAAAATTATGAGTTTTTATGGGTTTTTAAAGAGTAAAAACTTTACTGCTATATTTATAGTTTTAAATGTTGAAGCTTTAATGTTAAATGAATGATTTTTAAAAGTTTTGCAGAGCTTCTAGGCATTATTATAAGTGCTCGAATTTTATTATGGTAGTGATTAATTATTATTATCACTGCTACTTGTAGAAGAAGAATACTCCTAGAGTTACTTTTAATGCACCATGATGACATAAAGGATAGTTTATACGAGTTATGTGAATGTCTAAGAGTTTTGGACATGGTATTATGTACTAGGATTGGTTTTGGAACATGTATAGTATCATGCTTAGGGAACTTTGATAGTTCTTACTTCTTAGGCGAGATTGTTCGTGACGAAATATCATATTTTTGTGTTTGGTGTGTGAGAACATGTGATTATTTATTTTTATATGCATGTATTGATTGTTGATACAAGCATATATAAGAGGTTTGATTATTTATTTAATCATGTTTATTTATTACTTATGATTGGTAAAGGTGGTTATTAGATTTAATTGCTTATTCTCTATGTTTAACATTTATTACTTGTGATAAGGTAAATGTACTGTGGATTCTTAGAATTAATAGTAGTATATATATTATATTTCATACTTCATCATTTATTATTCTTTCACAATTGCAGATTTATGACGGAGTAAGTGAAAAAGTATGTCATAATTTCATTGGTTACTGTTGATTTTATTCAACAGCTTGGGTTAAAGGATTAATGGTTATGGAATTGGTTATTCTGTGACCATTTTTATTAATTAAAGATAAATATATTCTTTAAGTGTTGGTTGTGGTCGGTTTTCTTTTTCGTGTGTTGGTTTTATTTTGTGTTTAATATTTAATCAATTAATCACTTAATTAAAGTAGAAGAGAATGAGCAAGAAAACTCTAGATTAATTAGTGCACCTTTGGAGTATTGAACAGTGGGTATTTGGGCACATGGTACCCATGACTTTTTAATCACCGTGTCTCTCTTTTATATATAATGTTGTCGATAACGATTGGTTTTGGGGGTACACAGTCACGCCTGTTGCCTCGTCTTTTTATAGAAGACTGGTTTTGGTTCGGACAACTCATTCATTGTTTATTCAATCTAATTAATTAATTAACTTATTAGTGGAGTCATGTTTTACTCAAGTTTTACTTATTTTAATTTGCCTGTAGTTCATGACTTTTATTTTATTTCTATATCATCATGCAAGGTTGTTTGTTTATTCTTAAACTTTATGTGCTCAGTTTTGCTTATTCCATACTCTGTACGTTCGATCGTGGCTTATGCCTCATTGATCTTGTGACGATCCATCTTTACTACGTATTGTTTGGTGAGCAGTCATTATTGCATCAATAGGTCATATCTATATTTCAGGTGGGAGTTCATGATTCATGGGAGTGCGAGTGTTGTTATTCGATTTTAATATTTTTATATTGTTGGTTGGATTGTTTTAAAGTTTCTTAACTAGTACCTCTATTTTTGTTGTTGTTGCAACAAATGTCTTTTTGCACAAATATTAAGGAAAAAGGAGAGAGAGTAAAATTTGACCCAATTGCCCATACTTTTTGCATATGGGGTAGGTTAAGTGAGGATAAAATGGCCAAATTGTCTCAAAACCTTTATCAAGAAAGGAAATGTTGCACTACTGTAGGCGTAGGATTTTTGAATTCCTTTAATGCCTACACGCGGTGTGAGCGCGTTTATTTGACTACCCCATTGCTAAGGTTTTATTAAAAATATGTTTTTGAAGTCGCCAACAATTCTTTAAAGGAAGAATCATAAACCTAATTGGATATGGGAAAAACATAGGGATAAATTATCCAATGTAGATTTCCCCGTCATGACTCCATAGATGGTCAAAGTGAACCAAAGATTGAGTTCGAGGGTGAGGGTACGAATACAGTCAGGAACCATATTGCCCATTGCTGGCCTCTATTAAATACCAATTCACAGCAGATTTTATACAATAGAACAATCAAACAATGTTTTAAAGCACCCTAAAATAGTTAATCTAGATGGGTTCAGGAAACACACAAAAGACTAATTATTTAATGATCAGTTATTATACAATCATTTTACAAGGTTCCTAACAGGTTGTCCAAATTATCTGAGTTAATTAGAACAGTTCTTTAGGTCTTATTTTAGCATAATAACATGTGGGTGATAAGCAAGCATGCAAGACAATAATACTATGAATATTATATACAAAAAATATAAGAAAAGAGGTTATTATTTACAAAAGGACCACGGTTATTAATTAAAAATCTACATCATGACAAGAAAAGTGTTAGTAACTTCAATAAAATAAATATGATTATTCAAGAGCCCTCAGGATTATACCTATGCGGTTTAGATCGAAGAGCGTAGTGACTTTCAGTTGAAGCAATCTTGGAACCAGGAATATAGTAGAATCAGGAACAAGAATTAATGTGGAAAATCACAAGTGTTTTGTATTCGAAGTATGTTTCGGAGTTTTTTGAGAGTATTTGATTCGGGAAATCAGTCCGTATTTATAGGCTAAGAAGCGCGTGAGTCTGACGCACACACTGCGCCTGGCGCAAGCCTACGTGGCAGGCGCGAGGACACGCGTCAGGCGCAGATTGGCCTGCCTGACGTGGTCCGTCCAATTAAAACTTTGCACATGGAAACGCGTTTTCGAAAAGATAAATTTTTATCTTGTGTCTCACACAAGACTTGCGCTAGGCGCAGGACTCTGTGTAAGTCACAAGTCTACGTGTCAGGCGCTCATTGGAGTGCCTGACGCGATATAGCCAATGTGCTGGACGCAAGTGGCGCGCTGAGCGCGGCCGCCGCGTCCGGCGCAAAATCCAGAATATTCCTGAATATTCCTTTTTAATGATACGCGTGCTTTCAAGATGCCTTTTTTATCCCTACAAATCCGGAGATCGAATTTTCCGGGTTAAAAAAATCTGTTCTATGGGTAAAAGATAATAATAAAAGCTTTTAGGAAAAGATTTATCAAAACAATAAATATTAGAAATAAAAATATTTATGAATAATAAATATTCGGTTGGGCTTTTAAAATGGACTTTTAGAAAGTATTTCACGGGTTGAACTTACAATTAATCATCATGAACGATTAATTGGGCTTTTATATTATTTTAAAACACACATTGCCTGGTTATTCGGACTGCTCCTCCATCAGGCCTTGCCAACTAAGACCGCGGTATATTTCATCATTGGACCCTTAAATGGGGAGACACGATTATGTGTCTATAGAAGCCCCCACTTTGACCGAGGTTTGTAAAACAGATTGTCAAAGTATACGTGTCGGGACGGAGAATGATTCTAGATGCTCTGCAATCCAAAATCACTCTTTTACGCCTGTACCTGCAAAAAAACAAAAGTTTCAGGAACAGACATGCGTGAAACATATTTGCAAAGTAATTGTAAATTTGCAAAAACGAAATGATATATGGGAAAAAGAATCATGAGCTATTGTCCCGCTCCAAGGCGAATGTAATGAGCTATTGTCCCACTCCAAGGCTGTTGTAATGAGCTATTGTCCCGCTCCAAGGCTGTGGTAATGAGCTATTGTCCCGCTCCAAGGCTGTGGTAGTGAGCTATTGTCCCGCTCCAAGGCTGTGGTAGTGAGCTATTGTCCCGCTCCAAGGCCGTGGTAGTGAGCTATTGTCCCGCTCCAAGGTCGTTGTAGTGAGCTATTGTCCCGCTCCAAGGTCGTTGTAGTGAGCTATTGTCCCGCTCCAAGGTCTGTTGTAGTGAGCTATTGTCCCGCTCCAAGGCTGTTGTACTGAGCTATTGTCCCGCTCCAAGGCTGATGTAGTGAGCTATTGTCCCGCTCCAAGGCTGTTGTACTGAGCTATTGTGCCGCTCCAAGGCTGATTGTAATGAGCTATTGTCCCGCTCCAAGGCTGTTGTTGTAGTTGATTCACAGAGTAGCAAGGTTGCGTTTTTGCCAACTTTTGAAAGTTCGTTTAATTGTCGCACGCAATGTCATAACGAACATTTGAATGCATTTGGGAATTAGGTGTGTGGGCTCCACATGGCTAAGAAGCCCCCAAGCGTGCTGTACAGGACTGTGCGCCAGACGCACAGGCCTGCGCTTGTCTTGGTATGCTGCGCTGGACGCATATTGTTGTACGTGACACAACGTTGTCGGTGCGCTGGACGCACCATGTATATAGCACTTGTCTTATGTTGTTAATTTGTAGGGGTCCGCAGACCTTGGCGGAATATAGCTCATATAGAGCTGTTTAATGTTGGGTACCTGCGAATAACAATAACACACAGATATACAGACAACAACTAGAGGACATGCATGTGTTCCGTAATGTGGGTGCTAGTGCATGGATAGGAAAAGACTTGACCTATAAAGAGTGACCTCTAGTACTCTAGACTTAAAGGTGCTATCGTGTGTGCATACGTGTGTGTGTATGTGTGACTCGATGATTGACGCTAGAATCCTATGGCTAAGGACGAAGGATGCAATGTTTTGACACAATGTTTGGACGATGAAGATGTAGAGATATGACACTAATGCAGAGGTATGACACTAATGCAGATGATTTGATCGTTCCATTAGAAACTTTAAATTTTCGTTTTAGAAAACTGTTTTTGAAATAGGAGAAATGGAAAGCCTCAAGGATGATCCATGTAAGTTATGTTTGATTTGAAATGCGTTGTAGTTGTTACGGGTCTAAGTGAGCCCATAAAACAGTTAGGATCTCGTATGGGTCTAGAGCCCACAATATTTTGTATGGACTCGTAATGAAGTCCTTATCAAGGTACACATGGAGCCTATGAAGGATGATTTGTTGGATTTGAATACATTGTAGTCCTCGTAATGCTTGAATTGTATGCGCTTCGAGTTTCGTATGTCAAGGGCCTAAGTGAGCCCGTGAATAGGTGCAATGTTGCATTTGTGTGGGTTTTAAAACCCAAGATTTCACTTATGGAGTCGTAATGAAGTCCTTGTCTCAATAGGTCTGGACTCGGAGCCTATGATTTTCTAGGTGGACCAGTGATGAAGCCCCTAGTAAGATGGAATTGATGAAGTATTCAGCTTGATTGCTTGATTTTGAAGATATCTCGTCACGCTTAGTGGAAGTTTCGACCGAAGATTCCATATAGGGTTCCTAAGGTGAAAAAGATAAGAAATGTCAAAGAAAAGAACACTCAAGGGATGAGGCGCGGTCATAGCACTGAGTGTTGAAAGGTTATGCTAAGGTTGGCTTAGAAGCGATAATGTGGCTTAGAAAAAGGAAGGGATAAGAATTAGAAGAAGGCGGAGTCATAATGACTTGACTCACGCAATAAGGTAGGCTAATGATGCAGGTTCAAATCCCAGTCTAGTTCTAAGGGTAGGGGATGAGCATTGAAAACTCATGATTTGGGAGATCGCTCTTTTCTCATGGGCCTAGGCGAGCCTTAAAAATATGTTGTGAATTAAAATGGCCGGGCCTCGAAAGCGATTACCTACGTATCCATGATGGAATCAGGCCAGTCGTAGCTCTTAACATTTTAATCGGTGGCCTAGCATTTTGCTTTGGAGCCATTTGCAATGAATTTAAGCATTAAGTTGGAAGAGGTCTTTGGCCAGGGTGGATAATGATGTAGGTTTGGCTTGGTTTAAAGCGGTCGAACCTCAGGGTGAGGTTTCCTACGTATCTTTAGCAGAATCAGACCATTCGTAGTTCAGGCTAATGAATAAGAAGGTGCCCTGACTTTTGCCTAAGTCGCCCTTATGGGTTTTCGACCTAGCGGGCTTTGGTTTGTCTTTTATGGCTTGTTGGAATGCAATGTGCATGGGTGTCAAGGGCCTATTGGTTAAAGTTGAAGGTTTGAGTTGAAGGTTGAAGGTTTTGAAACAAGTACATTTGACATAGCTATTGATAGGCTTATTTGCAACACTTTTTTTTACATTTTGCACTTTTTGCATGGTTTTTTTTGCTTTTGCTTTGATTTTTTTTTTGTTGCTTTTTTTTTTTACTTGCCTTTTACATTGAATTGATGTCAAGTGTACCTCCACTAAGGTAGGTTAGTGGGAAAGGGGTGTTATGCATTTGACCTGAAATGGAGGAATGGTTCTAGTGAAGGGAAGGGATGCCTCTTTCATGCCAATTTATTCATTGCCTTTATTAGAATAGTCATGACAATTAGAAATTCATTTCTTTTAAGGCGACAATCATGATTTCCATTGATGCTCATTAGTGCAAGGTTAGAAAAGAAATACTCATTTATTGATTGACAATTATGAGTGCATGCAATAAGAGGGAAAATCCTATATTAGACTGGGAAATATAAGAGAAATGAAACATAAAATGAAATCATAAGTCTAGACTCCTACTTCACGTGACGAGACAGCTTCATTGTTTCGATCTTCATGAGGTCTCTTTCTACATGAAAAGAGAAAAATGTGTATTTTCTTTTTTTTTGGTGTTGATTGAACCTAAGCGAGTCCAAATGTCTTAATGAGTGATTGGGCTCGGAGATATGTCAAATTCTATGACATTGAGGTCATTATCTTCAGTATTTTTCAGCAAATCATTCTCAATCTGGATGCCCACATCATATACTCTTGCGAAGCTATCAAGACCCATGTATTTGAGGTGGTTTTTGTATTTAGGGAGCAGGTTAGAAACGAATATTCGTACCAAGTCTTTTTCTGTAGGCCTTGATACCATATGGGCTGATTTCTCTCTCCACCTACTCAGATAAGTGGTAAAACCTTCATTTTCACCTTGTTTAAGAACCTCAAGTTCTCTAAGGGAGGTTTGCATTTGTGCGTTCGACTCATATTGTTTCATGAAAGCGATAGTGATGCATTCCCAAGTTTTAGTTTGCTTGGGGTCTAGGGAATAGAACCAATTATGACATATTGGTCCCAACGACATCGGGAATACCATTGGGTAAAGTTCAGGGTCAACCGATTTGATGATCATGGTTGCACGGAAATTCCTTAAATGATATTTTGGATTATCGGTTGGTTTAAATTTAGGGATGTCAGTTGTAGATAACTCTTCAGGAAGTTTCCCTTTCAGTTTGGTGTTATCAATGGGCTCAAAATAGGAATTTGCATTGGTTACCCTATGAACAACACTCTCCATTGTCTTGTTGAATCCAGGAGACTCACCAGACTCAATCTTCTCAAGCCTTATAGCTATTTCTTCCATCATGCTGGACAGCTTGGCTAAAGCTCTAGCCATTTCAGCAAGTTGTTGCTCGTTATTCGATGGACTCCCCATTTCAATGTCGCTTGATTTCTACATAGATCATCAGAGGAGATTTACAGATAGAATGATGATGGAGAGAGAGAGAAATGGAATGAAAGAATGTATGTTTGTTTAAAAGTTGAGCTTCTAGGAACAAATCTGAATATCCTATATGCATGATGATTTTTTTTTAATGCACCTAGACTTAATGCATGTATGAATGACTTTTTTGGACGCACCTAGACCTAATGTATGTATACATGACTCAATCTATGCGTTCGAACCTGTAAAGGCTGCCTACATATCCCAAAAGAGGGAATCAGATCGCTTGTAGTTCAGGACTACTAAATGCGGAATGCATGAGATGAGATGGAGAGTATGGATGCAATGAGACTCCTAAATGCCTAATAACTCTAGTTATGCATGAAATGTGTGAACGACGGACTATGCAATGTAGGTTGACTCTTGTATGAATGCAATCCTAATTGATATGAAATTGTAATGACTTCAGAATCCTAGACTTGATAGACTTCTAATGACGTTAGAATTCTAGATTCGATGAACTTTCGAGGATGCTAGACTCCTAATATGTATGAAACTCTAGTGGACCTAGACTCCTAAAATGGATGGAATTCTGATGGATTTAGACCCTTATATGAGCGGAACTCTAATGGATTCGAAACTCCTAAGATGAATGAATTCTAATGGATTTAGACTCCTAGGATGGATAGAATTCTAACGATTTTAGACTCCTATTATGCATGAACTTTTTTATGGATTATAGACTTCTAAGATGACAAGAATCCTAAAGACCTTAGACTTCTTAGATGGGTGAACCTAGACAGGGTTAAGACTCCAAACATGGATAGAGTTAGACGGGGTTAAGAACTATAAATGGAGTGAAAGTGGATGAACCTAGACATATGAGCTAGATGGATTTCTAATGTAGTTAGAATTCCTAGGTGAACGAGACTTTTACAACAAGATGGACACTAAAAAAAATCCTAAATGATGTGCTCAAATGATGGATAAAATAACATGAAAAGATAGGAAAGAGAAAAAGGATGAATTTTCGAAAAAAGATATGTTATAGGAAAAAAAAAGATGGATTTTTTTTGAAAAAAAAGAGTGGAGATAGAATTTTTGAAATAGATAGGAGATTAAAGATGGGATAAAATTTTTTAAAAAAAAAGATGAGGATGAAATTTCGAAAAGGATAGGAGATATATTTCTCGAAAAAGATGAGGAGATATTTTTTTTAAAAAAAATGGAGATGGATCTTAAATAAAGAATATGAGATATTTTTTTGAAAAAAAGATAGGAGATAGTTTTCGAAAAGGATGGGTGATAGAGTTTGAAAAAGATATGAGATAAAGTTTTCGAAATAGATAGGGGATATATTTTGAAAAATTTGAAGATGGATTTTCAAACTTGAAGTGGATTGGCTTGCGCTTCATGCACGATAAAATGCGCTTCACGTCGATCTTAAGTGCTACATGCAGTGCGCTTAGCGCAGATAGGAACGCAGCGCGGAAGTCTGCGTGGGACGCAGCGGAGTGATTGCGTGGAACGCACGACGAAGCGAGGGACGCGAATGAAATGCGTCAGACACAGCTGGGATGCGCTTAGCGCAGCTGAAGCGAGACACGAATTTTTCGACTTTTAGCTCGACGAGTAAATGCGTTCGGTAGTTTTGACTCGAAACTCGCGTAGTACCAAAACAATTAGATACAAGCACACGCAAATATGCACATGTAGGATAATGATATGCAAAGTTCTCAACCTAAAGTCCAATTCTACATTCAACTATTGGTCAGGTTTAGGTTAAGGCTGAAAGGGTCTATGACTAAGAGATTGATCCCACACTTCGTACCCCTGCTTAAAGAGGTGGCCACGTGTAAGACGCACTGCAGTCTCAAGTCAGGAACAAGAGAACAATGCCATAGTTGGGTAGGTTTGCTTATGACTAAGATCCAACACTATCGCTCAGGAAGCTTTTTGGAAGGACAAAGCGCAAACCCCCCGGGGATGACCTCACACATAAAACATGTGCTAATGAGGCAAGGTAGATTGTCCTTATGATGGCTAATAGCCATGCACATGCAAAACAATATATCATTCTAAGGCATAAACATAAGCGTGAATTGTATTTTTCAAGTTTCACCCACTCATTTAAAAAATTTAATTTTTTAAAATCCTCCCCAGTGGAGTCGCCAAATTGTAGGCGTAGGATTTTTGAATTCCTTTAATGCCTACACGCGGTGTGAGCGCGTTTATTTGACTACCCCATTGTTAAGGTTTTATTAAAAATATATTTTTGAAGTCGCCAACAATCTTTTAAAGGAAGAATCATAAACCTAATTGGATATGGGAAAAACATAGGGACAAATTATCCAATGTAGATTTCCCCGTCATGACTCCATAGATGGTCAAAGTGAACCAAAGATTGAGTTCGGGGGTGAGGGTACGAATACAGTCAGGAACCATATTACCCATTGCTGGCCTCTACTAAATACCAATTCACAGCAGATTTTATACAATAGAACAATCAAACAATGTTTTAAAGCACCCTAAAATAGTTAATCTAGATGGGTTCAGGAAACACACAAAAGACTAATTATTTAATGATCAGTTATTATACAATCATTTTACAAGGTTCCTAACAGGTTGTCCAAATTATCTGAGTTAATTAGAACAGTTCTTTAGGTCTTATTTTAGCATAATAACATGTGGGTGATAAGCAAGCATACAAGACAATAATACTATGAATATTATATACAAAAAATATAAGAAAAGAGGTTAGAATTTACAAAAGGACCACGGTTATTAATTAAAAATCTACATTATGACAAGAAAAGAGTTAGTAACTTCAATAAAATAAGTATGATTATTCAAGAGCCCTCAGGATTATACCTATGCGGTTTAGATCGAAGAGCGTAGTGACTTTCAGTTGAAGCAATCTTGGAACCAGGGTTATAGTAGAATCAGGAACAAGAATTAATGTGGAAAATCACAAGTGTTTTGTATTCGAAGTATGTTTCGGAGTTTTTTGAGAGTATTTGTGTGCGTAAAAAATAATTCGAAGCCGTCTTTGATTCGGGAAATCAGTCCGTATTTATAGGCTAAGAAGCGCGTGAGTCTGACGCACACACTGCGCCTGGCGCAAGCCTACGTGGCAGGCGCGAGGACACGCGTCAGGCGCAGATTGGCCTGCCTGACGTGGTCCGTCCAATTAAAACTTTGCACATGGAAACGCGTTTTCGAAAAGATAAATTTTTATCTTGCGGCTCACACAAGACTTGCGCTAGGCACAGGACTCTATGTGAGTCACAAGTCTACGTGTCAGGCGCTCATTGGAGTGCCTGACGCGATATAGCCAATGTGCTGGACGCAAGTGGCGCGCTGAGCGCGGCCGCCTCGTCCGGTGCAAAATCCGAAATATTCCAGAATATTCCTTTTTAATGATACGCGTGCTTTCAAGATGCCTTTTTTATCCCTAAAAATCCGGAGATCGAATTTTCCGGGTTAAAAAAAATCTGTTTTATGGGTAAAAGATAATAATAATAGCTTTTAGGAAAATATTTATCAAAACAATTAATATTAGAAATAAAAATATTTATGAATATTAAATATTCGGTTGGGCTTTTAAAATGGACTTTTAGAAAGTATTTCACGGGTTGAACTTACAATTAATCATCATGAACGATTAATTTGGCTTTTATATTATTTTAAAACACACATTGCCTGGTTATTCGGACTGCTCCTCCATCGGGCCATGCCAACTAAGACTGCGGTATATTTCATCATTGGACCCTTAAATGGGGAGACACGATTATGTGTCTACAACTACCTAAATCAAAACACCTACAAATGGAAATTGTTGCAAATAAAAAAAAACAGAGGAAGTATTATTTTACGATAGATCTTAGACTCTAGAGTTGTTTGTGGTTTGACTTTTGGTTGACTTTTATTTAATTGACTTAGTTTGGTTTGGTGGCCATTTTGGTTTTGAGATGTAAGATTTCGAGTTGACTTTATTTAATGGAAAATTGACAGGGATAGTCCCAACTGTGGGCGTTGCGCTATTTTCAATCCCAACTTTTGATTATTTCTTAACGGTTCCAACTTTGGGGTGTGTTTTTTAATAAAGCAGTCCCAATTGACTTGTTACCCATTAAACAGGTAGATTTTTTAACCGAAATCCTTCTTCCTCCTTTTCTCTCTCTTCCCTCCCATACTACGCCTCTGCCTCCCCCTCCCCTACCACCCATCTGCCTCCCCCTCCCCTGCCACTATTCTGCCTCGCTCTTTGTCTGCCTCCTTCCTCCACTCCCAGTAAATACGACAAGAAAAGGACTAGAGATAGCAGATTTGAAATTGAAAAAAGAAAAAAGTACCAAAATTTCTTTAAATTAAATCTTACCTAGTAATTAAAATGTAAATTTTTGCAAAAGCCCTCAATTGCAGCATGTGATTGTGTTACAGTTGGAATGTTGGATTTTTAGAGTGAGTAGAGGGATAGATTCATTAACAGGATTTTCATCAAAAATATCTCTCCTTTTTTGTTGCTTTGATGCTTCTCCATAGCCTTCAAAATGGATCTTTGTATGAGTAGATTGAGATTCTTCTACTACCTCTAAAGTCACTAATCTGCCTAGTAATGAACCTTGTTGAGTGTGGATGACTATTAACGTAATCTGAACTACTCGACACTTAGAGCAACTCCAATGGTGCAAAAAAAGGACTTGCTAGCAATTTTGCAAAATACATAGCTAGTTGCTTAACCATTGGAGCACAAAATGGAGTTTTGCTTTGCTAAGCAAATTGGCTCTATAGAGCAAATTGGCTTAGCCAAAATGTTGGGTCCCACACAACAAATAGCTTTCCAATAAGTGATAATTTATATATATATATATATAAAAGAAAAAGGTGATTGTGGGACCTACCTAAGCAATAAAATAGTTTAGCTAAACCACCAAAGGGAAGTTGGCTAAAGATAGAATTAGCTAAGGAAAATGATGTGGCATCTTTAGCCAAGTATCATTTTAGCTAACCATTGAGGTTGCTCTTATATATGTTATACATCATGAAGAAACTATTAAAAGTTGCAGAGGTTACCTCAACACATGAGCAAACTTCTGTTGAAAATTACAGTAACTCAACCATTTTAAGATGGAAGTTTACCTGGACAATATAAAACATGTGACTTTTACTTTTTTCCCTAGGTGTAGAGAAGAAATGACGACAGGTGTGGGGGAGGGGGTTTCGAAGGAGGTGGCAGTTTTGGGGGTGGGGGAGAGGTGGCTGATGGTAGTTTTAGAGGGTTTACCTGGTGTAGAAGGTCACTAACTTGATGGGATCATTTTTATAAAACATGCCTCAAAGTTGGGTTGACCATTGAGAAATAATTAAAAGTTCAAACAGAAAATAACGTAACGCCAATAGTTGGGACTGTTCATGCCAATTTTTCCTTATCTATTTGTTTTGAAATGTTCTACTTTAATTTCCACTGCAATATTCTAAGTAAGTCAAAACGGTTTCACACGTGGCGGTAATCTGTAATACCTTGATAATTATCTTTTATTCATTGAAAAAATAAGAGAAATATTAGGGTGTTATATTTAGAGCCGGTAAAATAAACCCGTACCCGTTGATCCGACCTGAAATACCCGACTCGAGACCCGTTTTTCACTTGAAAGTAATGACGTAAAATAGAACCGAATCTCAAAATTAATAACCCGACCCGAATCCGACTCGAAAGCAAATAGACTCGAATACAACCTGAACCAGAATCTACCCAACCCGAAAGTACTCGACTCGAAATTGACTCGTTGGCCATGTCATGTACTCATATTAGTTACTTTTTAAACAAATTTAAAGAAAAAATTGCCATGAAACTTATGAAATACTAAATATGAGTTAGCCATTGTCCATTAATTACTTCAGTTGCTCTTATTACTTTTATATGTGTTTTATTTATTTGTTAGATTAGAAACCCGATTTAAACTGACCCGATCTAACCCGTCCCGATGCGACCCGAAATTTCATGGACTCGAGATGAACCCATACCCGAAAGGACATGACCCGGCCTGAACATAGCCTGAACACAAAGTTGACCCGATTATTAGAGCTGGCAATTATCCATGGGTGAGTGGATTATCCACCCACCCGCCCCGAATAAATGGGTGATCACCCGCGGTGAAGCGGGTGACTGGTGGGTGATGGGTGGATCGGGTGGTGGGTTGGGTCGGATATTGATGATATTTTTTGGACCCATCACCCGCTCTATCCATCCACCCATTAATATATCCATCCATCCACCCATATATAGCAAACTAGCAAATCGCAATGGACTTGTTCTTTTTTATTTTGGTTTTATTAAGACATTATTAGTATTACTTTTTGGTGTGTAATAAGATTGATATTTTGTCGCATTATTGTTAAAATATGAGACTATGATTAATTTTTCATATATTAATTTCTTTAAAATTGTTAAGTCAAAAAAATAGTTTTTGTTCCTAGTATCACCCGTTTCCCACCCGCTCCACCCGCTCCACCCGCCCCATCCGCGGTTGATGGGTGAAGCTGATATGGGTGAAATTCTTGGCGGGTGATGGATGGTGTGGATGGAGATTTGGGTCGCGGGTGATGGTGCGGATCGAGGTCCATCCGATTCATATCCGAGCCATTGCCAGCCCTGCCGATTATGACTCAACCTGTAATGACCCGATCCGTACCCGATCCGTACCCGACTCGTATGATCCGTTTGCCACCTCTAGTTATGTTACACAAACCGTTCGCTAAATAACATTTTTCTTATAAAAAGGGAAGGAGGGAGTTAGTGAGCTTGTCTAGACCACTCATCGTGAGAGGCCAAAATGGCCTCTCACGAGGGTATTTGTGTCATTGCACGCTAGAAGATAAAATGCCACGCTGGATGGAACATCGGTATACAAGCGCGATTTTCTAGTTTCTTATTTGCTTTATTACAAAGTGAAATTTGAAATTTAATTTCAGAAAACCCAAAAATCTCTCTCATTCTCTTTCGTTTTCGCTCCAATATTGTCTCCTGTGTAAAAGCAAAAGCAACGACCCACAACTTCTAAATTCGTAACTGCCCTTAACTTCCAGGAAGTTTATTCATTATCTATTTTCTATAAACTAGGAAAAAAAGCTTGAAGCCTGAAGGTGATGTCAGATATATTATGCCGCAAACAGACACTGAAACGAGGTAAGCTCTTATACATGATAGATCATGTTGTTTTAAGTAAATGTTGTCTAAATTAAGGATAAGCTGATATGTAAGTGAATCGAGTGAACAAACTTAAATTTTGTAATTTGGTGATAGATTCTTTGGAATTCAATTTAGGGAATCTGTAATGGTGTGTGTTTGGAGTACAGGGAAATTGAAATTGCATGTGAATATATATATATATATATATATATATATATATATATATATATATATATATATATATATATATATATATATATATATATATATATATATATATATATATATCTATGGAAGGGCTTTGGAGTAAAGGATGGTTTTGTAGTTGTCTGATTTTATCCAATGTATCCATTTGCGAATAGTAAAAAGATGGTTAGATTGTGTAAAATAGTGCATTGGGCCACATGCACTTATGTTTTAAGGTTTAGAAATGGCACATTGACTTATGTTTGAGTGTATGAATTGAACTAATATGATGATGTTTAATGTTCTTGATGGTTGGGTGTGGTTCTGAATCAATGATCTGACTGACATTTGATATGAGGTGTTGTGGTATTTGTTATTATCCACGAAATACGGTTTTATTGAATAGTAATTATACTAGTCACACACCATAAAACATGTTAAAAAAGAATGGTGTGAAATGGTCGGAGTGAAAAAACTTATGTTGTCTGTTCGAAATCACAACTCTTCAAATGGCAAAGAGGAAGCGTGATGAAGAGGAAGGCATAAGCTTTCCTAAGGCTAAGGAATGAAAAACCCAAGGTGAAAGATCCAAGGGTAAAGGTGTAAAGGTGAAGGGAAAGAAACTTGTGAAGGAAAGGTCGGAAGAGAGCGGGAGTGAGTATGATCCCGGTGACGAGATGAGTGGAAATAGTTCAGACAATGGTGATCGTGAAGTACGTACTGTGGAGAAGAAGAAGGTACGTCTTTAATTCCTGAGTTGTAGTATATGTTCTGTAGTTCAATGTTAATATTTCATGCTTAAACGCGTTGTATTGTTGAAATAGGTTATTCTACCTAAACCAGTTAGTGCGGAGAAGAAGGTATGTGTTTAAATCATGATTTGTACTATATGTTGTTTAGTTTAATGTTAGTATTCCATGCTTAAATGCGTTGTGTTGTTGAAATAGGTTGTTGTACCTAAACCAGAGAGTGGTGTACTTGCGGAATACTTCAAGCACCTAAAAAAGGTAATACCAAGTTTAATACTAGTCCTCACATAGTCCTCAGATAGTGGCTGTTGAACATGATAGCGCTAGTATCACCTTTTTTATTGAGGTATTTATAATGTTCTTTTGCAGCCGCCGAATGTTGTGTGTATGTTAGATGGGTTTCACATAGTGGTGTCCAAACTGGATGACACAAGATTGGAGTTAATTCGGGGAATGGGTTTTGGCCGGTTGTTGGATATGAGTCTTAGTTAACTTTCAAGGAGTTTCTGTTACTGGTTGCTAACAATAGCAAGAGTAGACAGAGACGCGATGTCAATAGTCGCAGGCGATGGAACTGAACATGGGCTGGATGTGTCGCAGATACACGACGTTTTGGGGATCCCGTGTGGTAAGAAAATTGTCCCCGTTAGAATGAAGGGTGGTGATGATGCAATGGTGAAGGAGATGAATAGACTTTTTTTTTTATATGGTGACCAAGGGAATGGTCTAAAGTTGAGCACTGCGAGGGAATGTGTAATTGGGTTCGAAGGACCCGGCACTGAAGAGCAGAGAAGGGAGTTTAGGGTGGCATTTCTTATACTTGTGTTGGGACAGATGCTATGCCCTAACAAGGGGACAGTCATCTGAGTACAAGCATGACGGCTGCGGTGATGAAAGCCCATGATTCTGCAGAATATGATTTGTGCTCTTTCACCCTATAGTACCTTGTTTCGCAAACAAAGACATTCAAGTCGAAGCTTGAATCCAAAGGGTATGTTGCCGGATGTAGAGGGTGTGCAGTCGCTCTTTTGGTGCGTCTTATAAGCTTTTACTAAATTTAGTAGTTGATAGTTTGTAGTTGTTTATATGCATTAACATACATTTTTTGTTTTGGCAGATTGTATATTTAGATCGATTGAACCGTCCTCCGGTTAGATGGCCAAGAGCAGCAGTGTGGAATGGGGAGGCAGTTAGGAAGGCCATTGAGGATGATAAAAAGGAAAATGAGGACTATGGGAAGAGTAGTGTAATAAGTTAAACCTTTTTACATAAATTTATGCATATGTGACATGTATTGTTTGTGTTTTGTGAACCGTAAACCCTATGATGCCATTGAATATGTTAATGGGTTGTATATTATTGTTGTGTGCAGACTGTTGTTGTGAAGTACGGTGAGGGGCATCCGTGCGAAGCTGATGAAAAGGAGGGAGTTGAGCAAAAGGAGGAACATAAGGAAAAGTTGGAGGATGAGGAAGCTGAAGAAGAAGAAGGTGACGATGTAGGTACGCAAGTTGCATGTGCAGTCACAGCTGGTGATGAAGTGGCACAGATTGTTGCCAGTGTCACACATGAAGTGGCAGGGACGCATGCAGCATTTGCAGGCAAAAGGACGTGTGCAGTGGATGGGGTTGGAGTAGATGATGCAGCGATAGCCGAGGAGCTATACATTGTGGTTATTCTTAATTATGTGATTGTTGTTGTTCTTGACTTATTATTAAGAAAATACGAGCGAATATTTGAACATAATTCGTAATAGGTTGTTCGCATTATATGTCCGTATTTGGAGCGTATGGTTGAAGTCGCTGTGGAGAGGGCTTTTAAGAAGCAAGTTCGTGTTTGTTCCCCTCCGCGAGATGATTGTTCGTCTCCGCAAGTTGGCACTTCTTCTCAGCAAGTTCTGCACGACACAGATGACCAATTACGACACATCGTACTTGGAGTTGCTAGAGATGCTAGTAAGGTTGTGGAGGAAACAAGCCGAGGAGCATCCTCATTCTTTGTCTGGCCAGTTGACAGTGTACCGTTTGATGACCTATTTGTTGGGCCTGATGTAGGGAATGTTGGTGGCTCGGAGAAGTTTGATGATGCTCAGTGGAACGATTTGAATCTTATTGGAGGGGAACGTAATGATCAGCGTGGTGGTGAGATTATGGTTGATAGGCAGAATGTAGTCGAGAAGCAAGCTGAGGTCGGTACTAAAGAAGATGATGATGTGTTTGATAGGCAGGAGGTAAGTGAAGTGCACAGTGTTCCTTTTGTTCAGGACGACAACGGAGATACTGTGGAGGTGCAGATGCAGGAGGTGGACAGGGATCCTTTACTTGGCGCGGGACAGGGGGTGGTTCCTGTGGAGAAGGAGGGGGTCAGTGGTGGTGAGGTTTATGTGGTGCACAGTGTGGAGGAGAAGGAGGGGGTCAGTGGTGGTGAGGTTCATGTGGTGCACAGTGTGGAGGAGAAGGAGGGGGTCAGTGGTGGTGAGGTTACTGTGGAGGAGAAGGATGGGTTGAGTGTGCAGGAGAAGGAAAATGAGAATGAACAGAAGAAAGAAGAAGACAAGAATGAGGAGGAGGAAAACTATAGCGAGGAGAAGAAGAGTGAAGAGGAGGATATGAATGTTGAGGAGCTGGAGACAGTTGTAGAAGATGGAGGTGTAGTGCAGGAGTCAGCTGTCGTGCAGGAGGAGAAGAAAGAGGAAGGTGGAGTGCATGAGGAGAAGAAAGATGATCAAGTTGTACAAGATGAGGATAAACAAAATTTGGAGGAGGCTGTAATTGGGGATGATGTACCGGAAGGGGGAAAAATGGAGGAAGGTTCGAAGAGAGGTTCAAAGAATGAAGGTCGATTTGTAGACGGCCACCGGAATTTGGTATTGTGGTGGATAAGGTTGCGATGGTGGGAAGGATGATGGTGAGAAGGCGTCTTTGGGAAGGATGATGGTGGGAAGGATGATGGTGAGAAGGTTGAAGGTGAGGTTGCTGGTGAGAATGCTGATGAGAAGTTTGGTGGAGATGATGATGGTTCAACAACACCAGTGGAAAGCGAGGAGCAGGACGACGTAGCAGACGATCAAAAAGATGTTGGGGAAGGTGTTAGGAGCAGGCCTCGACGCCATTAACAGCAGCCTGTTGACTATTCTACGGCACCAACAACTCGCAAATCTAACTTTCGCAAGGAACTTCTTGAATTTATACGGAGAGGACAAGAGTACAATAGGTATGCATTTATTTAGATATAAATTTGATACGTCTTATATGGGGTAAAGTGGTAGCTGACATTCATGATTTATAATGTTTGGGTAGCAATGGACCAGCTGTGGTGAAGTGCGGTGAGATGTGGGCCACACAATCTGACTGCTACGCAGTGTTGGCAATGAATGCCTGCGTAGGAGTTCAGTATGTCACGACGGCAGCTAGGTTGTACAGCAAGATGTGGGCCGAAGAGTACAAGAACAAAAGTCGGCGCATCATGCTTGACCCTCAATTTGCGGTAATGACTTTACGTAACCCTTAGAATGCTTGATCCCTTATGATAATAGTAGTGTTTAAATCAACTTTTCACTCAATACGTATAGAATAAAGTGTTGAACTGGTCTGCGGAGGACGTTCATGCCATGGTCGCAACGTATATAAAACGATTAGAAGGGTTAACAGTCTCCAGGATTCGTGTGGTAAGTATAGATCTCGCCAATTGCATTATATGCTTGCGTTGCCATTTATATATTAGTTTGATGGTGCTGCGACTATCACATTTGTATATCTTTGTACCGGTCCTTGAGGATGAGCATTGGTGGTGCTTGGCAACCGCAGTTCGTGAAAAAATTGTTTGGTTCATCGACAACATGTTCACCGACCCTGCTAATTATAGGCACGCTGATGCGTACGCGAAATTGGTAAAGCATAGCCCCCAATTTTGCAGTTGGTTTAACGTACGTGAAGTGTTGGTTGTAACAAATTTAAAAAAAAAAAAATCATTTTTCAGGTTGCTGTAGTTGACGAGTTATTTGTATCCGGTGACACTGCGTGGCAACGAGGACATATATCTGAGTGGTCGGTGCATCGGTTCGAAATTGTCGGGGAGAAAGATAAGTACGTCATCTCATTTATATTAAGTACATTTTAAGGTTCATTTCATTCCTATTAAGTTCGCACAACAATTTAATGTTTCCTCTTCGTGTGCGTAGTAGGTCCTACATCGTGCTCATGCTACATGCAATCAAGTTATGCTCAGGCTGGTTTGCTCGATCAATACCTGTGGTAGGTTCCGTTTGTACTTATGAGCTGCAACTGTTTTATTATCATTTGTGATAAGTTGGTTATATATTGTCTGCAGGATACAATAATCAAGTGCCGAACGGATCTGATTGTTCGAAGCCAAGGGTGGTTTGGGTGACATCATCAAACAAGAAGCTTCTTAACCATGCAGAACACATAGAATTTTTGGATTTGGCATTAAAATACAATGGTTTTTATGTACATGTTTTGGGTATGCGATTGGGTATACCATGTAATTAAGGGATGGTAGGTTCTTCGGTTTTGTGCAAGTGTGGATCAGTAAATTGCATTCACACTGAAAAGATACAAGTATATACATATCTAATTAGTCATAATCACAAGATTTTAAGGTTTGGATTCAAAGGTTCGGTACCCAAATATCAGAAGATATTATGATTTGGTACTCAAACAAACTCCTCTATTTGGGGGTATATTGGAAAGAAGAAAATATGTATTGTCACATGAACTGTACATTAATTTTGGTTAGCACAGTACACATGTACCAGATATTTGGTCCCATAAACAAACTGCATTGGGTACCATATATACCACATATTTGGTACATGACAATTAGTACCACAGTATAGATGTACCAACAGTAGACATGTACATGTACCATATTTTTGGTACCAGACTATACACAAACTGCATTTGGTACCAGATAATAATTAGTACCATAGACAAACTGCATTTGGTACCATAGACAAACTACATTTGGTACCTGACAATTGCATCATTTTGGTACTAGATATTAGGTACCAGACCCTAAACCGATGTACCAAAAATGCGGTACACCATACATAAAATGCATGTGCTACACCATAGACAAATTGCATTTGGTACCATTGACAAACTGCATTTGGTACCAGACAATTGCATCATTTTGGTACCAGATATTAGGTACCAGACCCTAAACCGATGTACCAAATATGTGGAACACCATAGACAAGATGCATTTGGTACCATATATTTGCATCAATTTGGTACCAGATATTAAATACCACTGTAGACATGTACCAGACATTTGGTACCATAGACAAACTGCATATGATACCACACAATTGTCACCATAGTATAGATGTACCAAATATGTGGTACACCATAGACGAAATGCATTTGGTACCGTATATTTGCATCCATTTCATACCAGATATTTGGTACCACAATAGACATGTACCATACATTTGGTACCATAGACAAACTGCATATGGTACCACATAATTGTAAAATTTGACAGGCTAAAGTCGTTTCACCTAATCAAAAATAACCTAAGGTCTACTAACTAGTAGTCAGGGAAGTCAGGATCGAATCCACAAGGAGATAGCTATACTATTGTATATGAACTCTAATACTATAGTAACTAAATCAGATGAAAAGGGTTGTTTTTTCTGAACTAAGCAAATAACAGAATTAAATACGAGGGAATGAATCAATTAATAAAGAACTAGGATTATGGATCACTATGCATACAATTCGGGAAATCAAGGACGAATAACAACTATACGTAATAAGTCAAATTATCTACGGCACATATAATTTCTCTCGATCATTACCTCCCTCAAAGATCACCTAGCCGCTCTCGCATAGTCAAGGATCACTCTGCCTAATGATTGGAAGCCTATACGGTATCTCTCCTCTCGAAGCAGATTAAGTACCACATAATTGGTCCCACAGTATTGATGTACGAAATATGTGGTACACCATAAACAAAATGCTTCTGCTACTATATATTTGCATCAATTTGGTACCACAGTAGACATGTACCAGACATTTGGTACCTTAGACAAAATGCATCTAGTACTTTATATTTGCATCCTTACAAGACATTTGGTACCATTTTATGTGTCATACACCATTTCGTACCGCAGAGAAAATGCATTTGGTACCACGTTTTTGGCATACACCATTTGGTACTAGATATTTGGTACCACTTTATGTGGCATACACTATATGATGGGCGTGGCATACATGTACAAATGATTTATCACTATGCACGCAACACATAGTGTTAACCACATATAGCTTTAAACCCTATCCACATAAGAGTGATAAGTTGGTTACCACTACAAAAGCTATCGAAAGACATGAAGCCATTATGTAAAGATTGACAACGCTATTATTTCTTACATCGTACATGCATGATTTGTCAAATCAAATGGGGTAAAATGTTATTGTATAAAATGTGCCTTCTATAAAGACAAAGACCAAATGCATATTTTTAAAACCCACTATCCTCCCAAACTCCTTCAAAAAACCTTCAAAATATCAACCAAGGTACTATGGAGGAACATCTTACGTTCACCATTTGTCCAACTGGCGAAGCAGATCAAGGAATTATGTACCTACTTGGGAAGACCGACACGTTTAATGCGGCTTTTGATGATTACTCAACTCACAGGGCGAAGCCTAACACGACCCTTATTTTCTTCTACAATGGGCAGGTGATATACCCACAGTCAACACCGAACGATATGAAAATGGAGGAAGGTGCAGTTGTAACACCAATTTATCATGCGCGTACCCCTCAGGTTCATACAACTTTTTGTGCCAATGTCTTTGAGGTTGTAACTTTACATTTTTGTACCAATTGTTTGGTACCACTAATGGTACCACTAATGTTTTATTGTAATGTGTGCAGGATTCAACAACTTTACTACCAAGTATACCAAAGTGAAATTTTAGGATCATTGAGTGTTGCTCCTATCCCACTACAGAAACATTCGATCTTTCAATAACCACGAAAATCCAAGAAGTGTACGAGATCTGGGCGTACAATGAAGCGATGGGTGATGCAGATGTGGAGTTATGGTACGAAGAGGCCCTCCTGGAACGGGATCGTACTATTGCGGAATCCGGTATACATGATGGGGCTCTCATATATGCTCATTACCCACGCTGCCGACGTATGGCACGCGAGTAAAACCGTTTGTTATTAGTAGTCATATATTCATTGTAGTAAAAATATACTGATATTAGTAGTAATATCAGAGTTGTTTGTGTCTACATTGGAAAAAAAGTCCAGTCTACAATCGTACAACACATTATGTTGGTTGTCTACAGAGTGGAAATAAGATTTTATGTATAGGTCATTGTATGTTACACAACGATAACACAATGACCGTTATTCTGTACTATCGTATGTCTCCATTTTCTTAGCGTTTTATGATTTTGTTGTATTACTCAATACCTCTTTATTTATCCTACTCTCTTTTATTCACTGCCTATATGGACTTTGTGTTGATGATCTACAAAAAAATAACATTGAATGGTGGTCCAAAGGAATAATGTGCAAGTTGTCATTTTTTGTTTGAATGGTCAACAACACTCATTATGTTGAGTTGACAACTCCAAACACTATTTCACTTGTGAATACAATAATTGTTGCAAACAAGAAGTGTTACATGGAGTTGAGTTGGTCATCATTCATCATAGTCATCACAAGCCTACTTCTCACCATATAGAGATGTCACAAAAAGTGTCGACACTTAGTGCATCCATGGACGCCATCCTTGGTGGGGGAATTCAGGTGGGGGTGGTCACTGAACTATTTGGAGAAAGCGGTATCGGGAAGAGTCAACTGTGTATGCAAATTGCACTCTCATGTCAAATGCCACCATCACGAGGTGGGCTATATGGATCCGCGGTGTACATACAAGGACGAGGTCCTTTTTCAATCAGGAGGATGTACATGCTTGCCTTCAATATCTGTGGTGGAATGAGGGAAAATGCGGGTACCGGCGACTGCCCCTTGGATCTCATACAAGTGAAAAGAGTCGATGAAGCCGGAGAAATGGATGTGTTATTGCGTGAAGTTGAGTTTGCAATTCGCCTGTCTTTGGAAACACCACGCCACATAAGAGTCGTAGTCAGTGACTCCATTGCTTCCCTTTTTAGGCATAGACATAATAATACTAGTGCCGGTTTTGCAACAAGGACTCAACAACTCAAAAGAACAGCGAGTAAACTGCTTTCTATGGCGCGCCACTTCAATGTAGCTGTTGTCGTAGTTAACGAGATCACAGACGTTTTAGCCGAGAGTTCTTCCACTACTCCTACAATATCTTCTGGTCGGCTAGTTAAGGCTAGTCTTGGTGAAACATGGGCATGTTCAGTCCACGAGAGACTATTTCTGTGGAGATCACTTACACCCGATGCCCCACCTACGCGCCACTTGACCGTTATCAAGAGAGATCTTCCTATCGTAGGCAATACATGTAGGTACGAAATAACCGCTGAAGGTATTGTATAATTAGAATAGTAATACTAATGCATTCATATATATAATACTAATGCATCCATATAAATAATAGTACGCAGAGTTTAGTGTGTTTACAAACGTGTTATGATAACGCAAAAACAGAAGTTATGATAACCAAAATTACTAATAATTGTCCTTCTAATCGACCTTCCCCTTTTCGCCGCAACAACCCGATGGATGATGCAAATGATTCGCTTGCAAAATGTTGAATCCATACAGATTCCATCATCCGTGCGTCAAAATGTAGAATCCCCATCATCCACCATCCATCATACTTACTTGCAAAATGTATAATACAGGGGCAGCCGGGCATGGGCTTCTTACAGGGGCTGTGAAAAAGAACGCATGGCTGTGAAAAAAATGGCTTTACATACAAACACTCATATTATAATAATTTGGTGTAATTTGGTACCAAAGACTCATGTGAATTTGGTACCAAAGCGTCAGATGAGCCTGGTACCAAAGACTCATGTGACTTTGGTACACATGAGATTAGTACCCAAACACTGACATGAGTTTGGTACCCAAAGCTGACATTAGTTTGGTATCCAAAGACTGACATGAGTTTGGTACCAAAGACTCACATGCGCTTGGTACCAAAACATGAGCTTCGTACCAAAGACTCACATGAGCTTGGAACCAAAACATGAACTTGGTACCAAACAATCACATGCGTTTGGTACCCAAAGACTCACATGAGCTTGGTACCCAAAGACTCACATGAGTTTGGTACCAAAGACTCACATGAGCTTGGAACCAAAACATGAGCTTGGTACCAAACAATCACATGAGTTTGGTACCCAAAGACTCACATGAGCGTGGTACCCAAAGACTGACATGAGTTTGGTACCAAACACTCTCATGAGCTTCGTACCAAAGTATCATATGAGTTCGATATCAAAGACTCACATGAGTTTGGTACCAGACAATCACATGAGGTTGGTACCAATACCTTCGTACCAAATAATCTCACATGAGTTTGGTACCAAAAAAGCACATGAGGTTGGTACCAAAACCTTGGTATCAAAGACTCAAAAGATTGATCTGAGTTTAGTACCAAAGGTACCAAAGACTGACATGAGCTTCGTACCAAACAATCACATGAAGTTGGTACCAAAAGACTGACATGAATTTGCTACGAAACACTAACATGAGAAAGGTACCAAAGGTCATATGAGTTTGGTACCAAAGGTCATATGAGTTTGGTACCAAAGAATCGTATGAGTTTATATGAGTTTGGTACCAAATACTCACATGCCTTTTGTATCAAAGATTCTGCCGTTGTGCACCAAATCATATGCCTTTTGGTACAACACTCATTTAAATTTGGTACAAAAATCTAATACACAGTTGCTATATTGAGACGACGTACCGTGAAGACAACGCTGAAGAGATTATCGCCATCCAACATGAAATTAGGAATAAACCTAAGAGACACCAGATCCCTCTTGTAGAAAATAGTCACTCCCCTGGCGCATCCCTCCCCGAAAATTTCATAATCATAGTTACCCGGCAGTGCTTGCGACAAAAAAGCCATGCCCATCATTCCAACTCTGGACTCTGTAGTGATAATTATAAGGGGGCTCAACAAATCATTCAGCATACGAAAGTTACCTTCAAAAGATGGGCGTGTTAGACCACGTGCATTCCATACAACAACCTTTGAGCTTCGGGGAATAACAGGTGCTGCTGGTTGGTAACTTTCATAGTATTGATTAATAGTTATTCTGTGGTACCGCCTCCACCGGAAAAAACTATTCAGGTGACCAACTCCAAAACAAATGCCATGTGCAACATTGCATACCTCCATAACGTGGAGCCCATCAGTGAACGATGCCATGAAGATGTTGGCTTCTTCATATAGATGGATATACGTCGGCTCACCACGGGGTCAATAATGGTCGTGGATCAAGTATGTGCAGCAGTTCATGGGGTACGACCATAGGTGAAGACGTCTCTCTCAACTTTCCCATAGCTCATATGATGTATTCAACAGCTCCATGCACGCCTTCGAGATCTTCAAGTAGAGGTAAATGAGGAGGCAATCCAAGTCCGTCATTGGTCACCATGTACCCATTATGGAGGCCCAAAGTGGTTGCAGAATTATTCTTCAGTATGTTGTAGAGTTGTTGTGGAGAAACCAGATGATATCCCTCTGCATTCACGGATGGGAGGTGGTATATAGTTGAGTTTATATCTAGTTTTGGAGGTTGCAGTTGGTTAATAGGTTTGCAGTATATAACTGCTTTGGGATGGTGTGTTAGAGTTTCAACCTCCATTGAAGTGAGAATGTGAGTTTGGTTAGTTTAGTTTGCTGTTGTGAGTTTTTTTTTTCAGATTGAAGTACTAATGGAGTTAGAGGACTTACATTTAGCGGTAGAAGTAGACGTGAATGGAGTAAATGTTGTAGTGGTACCAAAAACAAAACATGTGTTGGTCCCATATCGCATTGGTACCATATTATGTTGTTTTGGTATAACTTTGGTTCCAAAGTCAGTTGCCACTGTGTCTTCGTACAATTTTCGTTTTTTATATAACTTTGCAAACCAAAGTTGCCGCTGATTTTGTATCCAATACATGATGACTGGATACCAACCTTGCCATTGACTTTGGTACCACCAAGTACATGGTACTGCTATTACCATCTTCGTACCATATACATATTACTACGTATCACTTTGGTACTCTTATTACTGTATTGGTACGATGAAGATATTACGTTGGTACTGTTATTACCATATTGGTACCAAGAAGATATTACGTTTACCATGAATACATTGCGTTGGTATTGGTATTACCATATTGGTACCACATACATTATATAGTACTGCTATAGGTGTGTATCATTAAATTCCTAAACGGTATATGCATTAACTTCATTTAGTATTACACCGACCTAACATGAGTATATCGTATCTTAATGCTTAAATAGTTGCGTTTCGTTGCAATCCCAATCCCCCTCTCCCTCACACCCACTACACACACTTATAAACCGACCAAACTATACATTCATATAAACAAAAGCAAACAGTAATCCATACCCCAAAAATTAGCAATGAAAGGACAGAACAGCCTAATTGAGCACCCAAAAGGGATGGTGTATTGCAAGCCTATCCATGGGCCACATCCCCTGTGTGGCTTCCAACGGGTCGACTGTGACTTGAACGCCACAACGTACGTCTGGAACACCAAATGCATTGCCAACACCCAACCTATATCAGTGGTGGCCATAACCAATGCATTGATCACAACCACTGCAGATGAACTCGGAATTGACAAATCGTTGATGAAAACATCGGAAGGAAATGTGCTTCCAGTGCACCTCCCGTAATTGGACGACCTAACTGGAATCCACGGTGCGCGCGTCTTCCAGGAATGGAGCATGAAGAAACTCCGTGACGTCCAAGCGTGGAATGTTGTACCAGAAGAGTTGGTAAGTATAATAGACCCCGTCCCTGTAGTCAACCCCTACGCCGAACCAAGGTACACCATACCATATGTACCTGCAAACATTTTCGTCGCCTCCTTCACAGACGCCCTCCACATTGCAGAGGTAAATGATCTTGCGCACACGCTATGCGTGGGTGTTAAACACAGGAATATTGGGAAGAGGCATATACGATATCACATAATAGACATATGCAAAGACAAAATATTATATCCCGAAGGGAAGAGGGTTGTTCCTTTGGGTACTAAGATTGTGGTTTGGAATGCCAGAGGATTGATGCGCCCTTCCTTCAGGGATGGCTTCGCAACAATATTTGATGCTCTCCATCCAAGTATCATAATCATTACTGAGGCAAGACTATCGAAAGAATCCTTCTTGTTGGTCACGCATAAATTACCTAGTGCATACGCCGTCGAGCAGTATGGTGACTGATGCTACGGAGGAGTTGTCCTGTTATGGGCCGTACACGAGGTTTCTCCTCGCCACATAGAAGAAGAGTTGCTTGATGAGGAACACCATTTTAGCGCAATATTGAGGGTAATTGGTTTTAAATACATGTAATTGGTTTTAACTTGGGTATTTTTAGGACCAAAATTCAGTATAATTGGTATCAAATATGAGTAGCATTGGTACCAAAGCTTCACTACGAAATTTGTGTTTCTTTGGTACCAACCTTTACTATATGTTGTACCAAATTTGAGTATATTTGGTACCAAATTTGAGTATATTTGGTACCAAATTTGATTAATTCTTTCATACCCCTTGTTCAGTATAAAGTTGTGAACAATTGGCACCAAATTTGTTGTACGAAAGTTGTGTATATTATGTAGTAGTAAGGTTGACTATTTGGTACCGAACTTGAGTCTAAAACTGGGTATATTTTGGAACCAAATATGATTAGGCTTGGTACCAAAGTTTAGTTTATTTGATACCAAATTTTAGTTTATCTTAGTATATTTGGTATCGAAGTGTTGTTTTTTGGTACATACACTGGTCAAAATTTTATTGGTACTAATAATATTTTGTGGAATCACCAAATACATTGTGTTTATTATATGTCGCACTATTAACATTGTGGAATCACCAAATCCGTATTGCAGCCACTACAACAGCCGAGCACAAGGCGACGCCTCTCCATCTAACTATTCCATGGGCGATCATTACATACTTTTTTGCTACGTTGTCAATCAAACATAAATTCATGAAGTGAACTCCAACGCGTGAAGTTTAGGTAACAACATTTGCATCTCCATGGGCAACAGTTCAAGCCCTTAACGCTGCATGGTGACGCCTTTTCTTCGGACCTTCCACACTACTCTCACTAGGCGCTCTATTCTTGGGCAGTGGATCCTTGTACTCCCTCATCAAGCGCAACGCATCCCGAACAAAAATCCAGTCATTTGGCAAAGAAGGATATGCATGCGCATAAGATTCATGCAATGCAGTGACCCCCTCTAAGAACTGACTATCCATATAAGCCTCAGAGTAGTACTTCCCTCTTCTTTCGTTCAGTTGATCAGCAATGTTGTCTCTTTCGGCCTTCACAAAATCTAACTCAGCCTCTGTTTCTTCCAATTCTTTCTAGAGCAACGCTTCCCGTTCCTGGGCCGCTTCCTGGGCAGTGAGAGCATCTATCCTGTTCATAAGCGTTGTATCCCTTTCTGATGTGGCTTCTCTCATGCCTGCCAGTGCAGATGCGAGTTCTCCCTCTAGTTGCGCAGTTCTTGCTCCAGCATCCATGGTGAAATTGTAGAAGTGATGTTAGTATTTTTTTGTTTTTGAGGAGGAGAGATTGAGAGAGAAGAGAAATTGGAGAGAATGATGGATGTACAATTGAAGAGAAGTGTATATATAGTTGAGTTTTAGAGAGGGGAGTAGTTAACTTTTCCATCTATCAACCGCCATTTACAGCGTGGCATGAGTTAGTGGGTTTTAGAGAGGTTACAATGTTATTTGATTACCTTGGTAACCGCTAGGTACCAAATTAATTATTAGGGAAATTTCCTCAGGTACCCCTAAGGTTTGACATAATTCTCAAATTACCCCTCACATTTGGGGAATTCCTCAAATACCCCTGAACTTTGTGTTTGGGCTCAAAATACCCTTATCATACACAAAAACTCAAGTGCATTAATTTCCTAAGGTACCCTTGAAACTTAAACTTTGAACTTCAAAATATAATAAGGGTATTTTGAGAATTAAGCCAAACCTCAAGGGTACCTGAGAAAATTTCCCTAATTATTACTTTTGGTACCAGTATATCATGGTTTGGTACCAATGGCATATGAAATTAGAACCGAATTCATTAGTGTATTTGTACCATTTGTATAGTCTTTTGGTACCAAAGTAATACTAGCATTGGATACCAAATAATTTTTTATTTTTGGTACATCGATTTGAGACCAAAGTCATTTTTACTTTTCGTACCAGCATATCATGGTATGGTACCAATGGCATATGAAATTATAACCAAATTCATTAGTGTATTTGGTACCATTGTATAGTCTTTTGCTATCAATGTGTGGTCTTTATTCAATTTTGGTACTTGGATTTGGGACCAAAGTCATTAATACTTTTGGTACTAGTATATCATGGTATGCTACATTGGAATTTGGTACCCCAAGGACCCAAGGACTTATGTACGAATTTCAAATTTTCCTTTTGAACCCCTAGGACTTAGGTGTACCAATTTCAATTTTCACTTAGGAACTTTGGTACCCCAATTTCAAATTGGTACCCCACGGACTTAGGTACCAATAATATATGGACTCAAGGTAACCATAACTGAATCCAATACAGTTTGAAACGGAAGATAACACAAAAAATGTATTCTCCATGAAAATCAACGACGATATACTAAAATTAAATTTCATATATAGAGTAAACAGTTGATAACACATTTCAATAAACTTAACGTATATATATAGACGATAGAGTAAATACTAACAGTTTTAAATGCAAACAACAAACTTTTAACAACAACACAACGCAATTGTGGAACTCTTCTGCTATTTCCTATCTGCACTAAGGAGAATGGAGTATGTGCATATAGTACTGAACCTTGCACAACAAGCATGCAACCTCCTTAGGCGATATGTATCGAAGATGTTCCAGGTGTTGCATTCTGTCGTTCCGGAGATTGGTGACAAATGTTCTCGGACGATGAGCGACGCCATTTGTTGAGATCGTGCATAGCCACATGGAGACCCTTCCTATTTTGGAAGGTTTTCAGCTTTCCAGCATATGTGGATAACCTCTCTTGCTTAGTAAGTTCAACGAGGGTGAATAACCCCTCTATGCGGTCTTCATGGTATAACAATACCCCGCGCACATATTCCGTATAATCCATGCCTATATTGCCAAGAACATCCTGCGTGTCGGTAAGGTCTCGGTGAAGCAAGTAATTTTTAATGGCTTCTTGAATTGCTTCTTCAATGAGTGAAGAAGGCGACATTGGTGGCAACGGCGGTGGTGGTGGTTCAGGGGTTGATGACCTTGAAGATGATGAAGAGGATGATGATGAGGATGAGGATGATGGTGTCCTTGACCTTTTCAGGGATGATGATGATGGGCGAGTGTTTGAAGAAGCCATGGATACTGATACTGAGGAGAAAATATTTTTGAAAGGAAACGAGTTAAAATTTGGAATAAACTGCTCTGTGCGTCGGTTGGTTTTCTGTATTTATAGGCGTTTGAGTTTTAAACTGCTCACCTAATTTGGTACCTAATGACTTTGGTACTTTGGTACCTAATGACTTTGGTACTTTGGTACCCCAAAGTCCTAATGACTTTGGTACCGAATTACCTTAGTACATATATCAACTGACTTTTGGGTTACCCATTGCCTTAAATAATCACCAATTAAGAAAAAGTAATAATTAAGTAAACAACGTCAAGTAAGCATCTAATCAACGTTGTCATGTCAAATCAAGACCTGCATACACTGGTACCAATGTCTGCACACTTTGGTATCCAATTTCTTTGGTACCAATATCAATGTTGTCAATTACTTTGGTATCCAATTCCTTTGGTACCAATATCAATGTTGTCAATTACTTTGGTAACCGAATAGTTTCATCTTCGCCTTTGTTATTGACGACCTCAATCAGCAAATAATAAAAACTTATAACTGGTACCAAGGCATACACTGGCAAGAATGTATCAAATGACGATTTGGTAACAAATCAGTTTGTTAACAAGTAAAATTAATTTTGGTTCCCAAATGACATTGGTACCTAAATGACTTTGGGACCCAATGACTTTGGTACCTCAATGACTTTGGGACCTAATGACTTTGGTACCCAATCACTTTGGTACCCAATCACTTTGGTAACCAATGACTTTGGTTCCTCAATGACTGTGGCACCCAATCACTTTGGTACCCAATGAATTTGTTACCTCAATGACTTTGGTACCCAATGAATTTAGTACCTCAATCACTTTGGTACCCAATCACTTTGGTACTCAATCACTTTGATAATAAGTCAAATTGGTTTTGGTTCCCAACTGACATTGGTACCTAAATGACTTTGGTACCCAATGACTTTGGTTCCTCAATGACTGTGGTACCCAATCACTTTGGTACCCAATCACTTTGGTACCTAAATGACTTTAGTACCCAATGACTTTGGTTCCTCAATGACTGTGGTACCCAATCACTTTGGTACCCAATGACTTTGGTACCTCAATTACTTTGGTACCCAATCACCAGGGGCGGATCCAGGAATTTTTTATCACCTGGTCCATATAAATAGAAGAAGAAAGTTGACTAACCAAAAATTAACAAATATGAATTTTTACACAAGAGTGGTCCATAATAATCTGATTATACCCTAAGTTGACCCAATTGGTGAAAAAAAAAACTTGAGTCCCTAATTAGTGAAAAACACCAAAACTTGGGGCTCAACTATATGCTTAACTCTAAAAAAAACTATTTGGTAGAAAATATTCTTTATCACTCAAATTGGACTATCCTTGTTTTCATAGAATTCAGATCATTTATGATCGAGTCAACTGTAAACTCCGCATCAATTTCCTTTTCTATATACACAATCAAGTACTCCGAAAGAAAGTCATCTTCCATCTTATTCTGCAGACTAGTCTTAACAATTTTCATTGCTGAAAAAGCTCTCTCAGTAGTTGTACTAAGAGGAAGAGTTAAAATAAGTCGAATCAATCTATCAACTAAGGGATAGACATTGGGCTTACCAATTTCATCTAAAAACCAATTAGTAAACTAATCCACAATCTCTTAATTATATTATAAACAACTAAAGAGTTAAAAAAGTAAAAAAATAATGCAATCATTAGAAAGTAAAAAAACAAAACTCAATTTGTCAATTTGTATATGCGTCATTGTTACTTTACTTGAATTTTTTCACTCTTTGAAAAATTGAAACAAATCAATTCACAGTATAATAAAAAAACATAAAAGACAAAAGATTAGAAGAAATCAAGAAACTAAAGAATTACCTGTAGGCTGTGCGAATTGTCAATCAATCGATCCACATCAACTTCTAGTCTTCTACTGGCGTCTAGCGAATTTTTTATACTTTTATAGCTTTGGTTTTATGCTTTATACTTTAGCAATATGCCAATAAGTGATATATCTCAGAGGTTTCAGAATTGTACCCTATAAAGTAGAACTGTAGAAACTGACTAGGTAGGCTTTTTATTTTCGGATTTGTATTTTAATTCTACCCACCTACGGAGTGCGACAGGCGACAGGGCGTACTTGCGGTATAATTTTTTTATTTTCTCCAAAATGGGCTTTTAACCCTAATTTTTTTCCTGACCATAGGGGGGCCAAGGCCCAGGTAGGCCCCCCCTTGGATCTGCCCCTGCCAATCACTTTGTTAACAAGTCAAATTGATTTTGGTTCCCAACTCACATTGGTACCTAAATGACTTTGGTACCCAATCACTTTGGTACCTCAATGACTTTCGGAGCCAATCACTTTGGTACCCAATCACTTTGGTACCCAATCACTTTGGTACCCCAATCACTTTGGTTCCTCAATGACTGTGGTACCCAATCACTTTGCTACCAAATGATTTGGTACCTCAATGACTTTGGTACCCAATCACTTTGGTACCCAATGACTTTGGTTTCTCAATGACTGTGGTACCCAATCACTTTGGTATCCAATGAATTTGGTACCTCAATGACTTTGGTACCCAATCACTTTGGTACCCAATCACTTTGGTTCCTCAATGATTGTGGTACCCAATCACTTTGGTACCCAATGAATTTGGTACCTCAATGACTTTGGTACCCAATCACTTTGGTACCCATTCACTTTGATACCCATTCACTTTGGTAACAAGTCAAATTGATTTTGGTTCCCAAATGACATTGGTACCTAAATGACTTTGGTGCCCAATCACTTTGGTACCCAATCACTTTGGTGCCCAATCACTTTGGTACCTCAATGACTTTTGGTACCTAATGAATTTGGTACATCAATGAAACCAACATTTATTGCACTGGATACCAAAGTCATAAAAACTTATTGTACCATATGTCTATGTCTTATGTACCAGCATAATTAAATTTGGTACCCAAGTGCATAATTAAATTTGGTACAAAATCATACGTAATTGAATGTTGTATTTGGAACCAAAGCCGATTGAGATACAAAAACAGCGTCATATCCATTTAGTTTACCAACAAAGTAAAACTTTATTTTGTTTCCATAAGGATTTCATATCACATTGGTTTGAAAACAACGTTGGATTATTACTACAGTCACCGTACTAAAGTCGTATTTTTTGGCTGCACTATAAAGCAAATTGCTTTATTCACACATATCATTTATTCACATCTACAGCTGATATGTCAAATAATTGTAATGAATGGTATAATCTAACACAACCTCAAACTTAATAAATCATCTTCATGTAAATTATTCACAATATCGTTTGGTACGGGGTTTGTTGCGCTGCCATTATCATGACCGCTATAATCATATCCCCTATTACCCAAACTCCTCGTAAAATATCCAATAGGCCCATCGGGTTGCATTAATTGAATCCTTCCAACGGACTTCTCATTGCAGTTGTTCCTTAACGCAACACATTCAACGTACCCATTGGAGTTCCCAGTATGCCAATTGTAGTGATTAGTCTGGTCATTGTAGTTATTTGGATACATCTGATTACATACACTTGTTGTATTCACATTGACATTGGGTACGTTCTCTACTGGTTGCCGCCAACTTTGCTCATTGCATCCTTCCAGATTTTGTAATACCTGAAAACCTAATTTTGTAAGTATTCCAACCTTTTGTCGCCAATAAACAAATAAGCCTCGGGTGAATTTTACCTGTTTCCCTTTCCCTTTAGGAGGGGCCTTATTAGTGGTTGTTTTCTTCCTAGTCCTTTCTTTAATGGTTTGTGGAACATCTTGTTTGTTCCCACCTTCCGTTGCATCCCCTTCCTTTTCCTTCTCATTGATTGTCCCTCTTACAAGTTCTCTTTTTCTACGCTCAACACAAGACAAAAACCGCTTATCCCATGGACGATTAGCGGCCTTTTTGGTGCTACAGGGTCCTTCACATGCACATGCACCGGTGTGTTCACCGACATTGCAACCGAGTCCGACCCGCCACCATAGATACTAAAGGAAGAGATTCGTTTCTACCGGATCGAAACTATTGTTCTTTCCAACGGGGCCTCCTTATGGACCGGTTTCGAATAGTGCCTTTCTCCGCGACTCGGATCTGCATCAATTGTATTAACTCCATTACAACATCCATGCTGTCCTCGAACGATGATGCTTCCAAACACACGGGTTTAAAAGCCCTCATGAGCCGGTCATATCTTTTAACTTCATCCGTCTTTGAAGGATCGTAATAGGCAACTTTGACTCGCGTGTGCGCCCTTGCAACATTTTTCTTCCATCTGTCTAGGATGTACTTCGCTGGGATTTTCTCAATGTGATGGATTTGCCATACCTTTATTACGTGTCTGCATGGAATCCCATTGCATTCAAATAGTTTACATTCACAGGAAGCATGATTTATCTCGAGATCTATTGACACCTTATAATTCCTGTAATGGTTTGTCATCTTTTCCTTCTTTGTTTTCTTGCAATGCACCCAAACAATATCCTCCAGAACATGCTCCACCACATTTGATGTTACATTTCGTCGCTCTACCCTATTTACATATAGGCATTTGGTGCATTGCTTTTGAACCTCTTTGAATTTCGCATCGTGTGCAGGTTTACGGAATACAACCTCAGCTATGAACCCAGTAGCAAGCTCCCGACAATAACGACTACAGTTCGCGTCAGCTTGCTTCTCATCATTGGCCCTAGAAGCCATAGCTTTCATATACGCCGAACCAAACTCAAACAGCCTGGTATGCTTGTCCAAATACCCATCAAAAAAACTGTTGATGCTCTCCACCCGTTGCGTGGTCATCATTCCAGCCCAAAAAATATGATTCATGTATGCAGGAACCCACATTTCTCATTCCTTGTACAAACCTTAAAATAGCAGCAAGATTTCTATTATCAATACCAATACATTACTCATTATTATTGTAAAAAATACCCAAATCGAAGCATAACATGCTTGGAAACAATGTTACAAACATATTATGCAAACATACTATACACAAATCAACAAATAACTACACGGGGCATCAAGACATAAAGTATTTACCTGAAAGCCATTCGTCATCCTGCAGTTCATACTCATTAATTGCAGCCTGCCACTTCTCCTCAAACTCACCTGCCGATAAGCTGTCATAGATGGCATTAAGCAACGTGTCCTTGAAGTCAAAGTACTTTTCATATGCTCCTTTTTTTTTTTTTTGCAAACTTGTCGACAATATGCCACAAACACCACCTGA
This sequence comes from Beta corolliflora, assembly GCA_947648045.1. Classification (NCBI taxonomy): domain Eukaryota; kingdom Viridiplantae; phylum Streptophyta; class Magnoliopsida; order Caryophyllales; family Amaranthaceae; genus Beta; species Beta corolliflora. The sequence goes on from CANSZD010000381.1 coordinate 493,480, forward strand.
GACGTGTTTGAGGCATCTCAATCGCCAGCGCTTTACGCATCGCTGTAGCTTGATTAGTTAGAATACCATTTAGTGCTTTCCCCATCCAAGAGAACCACGTCCGGAATACCACTGATATGTCTCCGTGTCCTCATGGGACAACAAAGCACATCCTAGCAAGATGCTCTGGCCATGATGGTTAACACCGACGAAATTGGCAAATGGGAGCTCATACTCATTCGTAAGGTATGTTGCGTCAAAGCATACAACATCACCAAAGTCTTCCCATGCTGCCCTACTGCGCGCATCAACCCACATAATGTCCCTCAAATAACCTTCTTCATCAAGCCGATGTATATGAAAAAAAAATTGATTGTCCTCGCTCATTTTATGAAAATAGTCCAACAATGCATTAGCATCCCCATCTTTTAATTTCAACCTCCTCTCTTTCGAAATTATGTTATGAAGATCTTTCTTTGTAATAGGAAAGTTCTCCAGCCCACCATGTTAAATTGCCATGCTATTGTGTATATGAGGTACCTTCACCCCAGCTGATGTTTCATCAAACAGCTTTCTCCTCACGTTACCATCAAGTGCCTTTTTACGGTACATACTAATGTGCCTACACTTACTCGGTAAGGGCTTGTGGTTTGAGTGCTCCACTACAACTTTCTTCAGAACCCACTCACCCTCTTCATTTCTAATGCCATAGATCATCGCCAAACATCCACACTTTTTCGTCTTCGTTGTTTTGCCAATTAAATTAGGACTTCGCACAACTATTATTTTACCATTTTCCCGCCTCCTGTGCACTATCTTCCCACTACACTCACATCTCCATGTATAATTTTTCCACTCACCAACTTTATCCTGATTAACAGCAGCCTTCACAACCCCAAACCCCTCTTGCTTACCATAACTCCTGTAATAGTTATCAACATCCTTCCAACAACCAAAGACCATTCCAAGATAAGGAGGGCGCACCACATTGTTGCTCCCACAACATGGTGACAAATCTTCATTACCATCCACTACTACTTGCCCACCACTTTCACCCCCTACTGCTTGCCCACCACTTTCACCCCCATTACACAGACAAGGAACCACTACAGCCTAACGCCATCACCCAAAGCATCGATCATCACAACCTTCGGTGTAGCAAGTTCACAATTGCAACAAACAACAAAATACATGAATCAGCGTTCGAACAAACAATCATGTTCAATCTAAACATTATCACATTACAAACCTCCTGGTGGGAGGATACCAAACACAATTCATAACTCTAAAATATGACGCGGAATAAATTACAGAGATAAAACCAACTAAATCTATAATTACAGACAATTAATTACATAACTCTAAAATATATACTCAACATTCGTCAGTCAATGTCGCAATTAACAATTCACAACTCTTTTCTGTATGGTGCCATATATAAATCGACATATATTTAATTTATGTCAAACATTATAATCAACAGATCATATTACTACTGCAGTTCACAATTTAGCTTTAATTACTTCATTAAATATGCGCTTCAAGCTTTTAGTTTTAATTTCATACAATTTTCACTATATAATACTTAACTCATCACTTTCACCATCGCTCATGACATCACCGTTTGAGCTTTCTTCCATGTCCACAAATGGAATATTCAAATCCATCATCATCTTCGCAGAACTCTAACACCGCTAATTCTCCGGATATAATCGGAATTAATGTCTTCACCGGTGAATTTTCTTTTATCCTTTGTCTTTCACTCCAAAATATTCGTCAATATACTCCCCTTTTTCTCTCGCCAACTTTTTCCTTTACCAGGGTATTTTTTTCCTTCAAAATGAAGTTCCTAGCTGACTTGGCGTTCATTGATGTTCCATCCAGCGTGTCATTTTTGTCTTCTAGCGCGTAATTACGCAAATACCCTCGTGAGAGGCCATTTTGGCCTCTCACAATGAGATGCCAACACGTTAGGTTTAATGAAATGTTGTCTCCCAAGCCAAAGGTGGTTCGTGAGTTAGTGATCACCCAACCCAACCAAGTACTGGTGTCAATCTGGGTCACTGACTGGGTTTGGGTTGACCAAACCTGGGTCGGAATGATTTGGGTCGGAATAATCTGGGTGAGAGTGTGCCATGGGTCGGAACTGGGTGGGTCGGGTAGACTTGGGTCGGGTTCAAATGGGTGAGAGGGCTCTCGGAACTGGGTCGGCTGGGACTGGGTCGGCCGGTATCTGGGTTGGGTGAATTTGGGTCGGAATGGAATAAGGTGAAGTCGGCCCAAATCGGCTTTCGGAATAAATCGGCTTTCGGAATAACTTGGGTCGGAAGAAATCGGCTTTCGGAATGAATCGTGTCGGAAGAAATCGGCTTTCGGAATGAATTGGGTCGGAAGAAATCGATATCGAAATGACTTGGGTTGGAATAAATCGGTTTTGGGAATGACTTGGGTCGGAAGAAATCGATATCGGAATGACTTGGGTCGGAATAAATTGGCTTTCGGAATGACTTGGGTCGGAATAAATCGGTATCGGAATGACTTGGGTCGGAATAAATCGGCTTTCGGAATGACTTGGGTCGGAAGAAATCGGCTTTCGGAATAACTTGGGTCGGAATAAATCGGCTCTCGATAGTATATATTAAGTTACGAAGACGAAAGTTATAACAATTAACATGTGATCATATACTGATATTGTAAATTGTGATTGAGTCATTGTAAATTTTGTGATAATATACATTGAGACTTATATTACTAATTTAATTAAAAAGTTACTAAACTAAGACTTATAATTTATATAGTTATATTATTGGCTATTGGCTATTGGCCATCGGGTTATTCTTATTCATGATTGCATAAGTATTCAAGTAACAACCATAAGGGCTAAGGCATTAGTCCATACCGATTATTGATTAAAGTCAATAAACTATTAAACTTAAACATTTAGTTAGTTAGTGACTTAGTCACTCTCAAGTCTCACCGAGTCACTACATAGCAACAAAAAGAGTTAAAATTAAAGAATTAGGTTGACATTAATGAAAGCATCGTAATTATAACTGTGATCAAGATTGTTCGACTTTCATCGTTCATGGAACAACATAACAAGTAACAATGATTAACGTTAATCGAATATGAAGATGATAACTGTGATCAAGATGATACATAATCATATCAGTAGAGGATGAAACATTGAAACTATGAAAGTAGATCATAGTTAATACCAATCATATTAGTGGAGGATCAAGATCGTTGATGTTTCGGATGTTGATCTTAAAAGATAGTAACATAGGAGGCGATCTTATTAAACGGTCCATGTTAAACGGTTGTTGATCGACTTTCGTTAAGTTAAGGTTCACATAGATCAAATGATCATAAGATTGATTGTCTTTGACATTAATCAAAACCATCAAAAGATTAATGTCTTTCATCTTTCGTGTTACGGGGTTCTTTATAAAAGATAGGGCTTGATCATCGATGTTATTACACGGTTAACAATAATCGAAGCATCATTAGATTGATCGACTTTCATCGTTGATGTTTCAGTTGTGGATCTTAAAATATACTAAGATAGTAACATAGGACTTAGGAGTCTCGAGTCTATTTGATTATCCATATCTTTGAGTTGCTATACGTATCGACATCGTCGTATCGGTATTACGGTAATTCATAACAGTTTGACGTCATTCATAATCATCTTTACATGAATCAACTTGTTTAAAATTAAAATTAAAAATACTAATTAAACTTCTAAAGTTTATAATTTTTATTAATTTATAATATTAATAATAGTTTAGATTACTAAATTACTAATAACTAAACAAATTAATACTAGAAGTCTAGATTAGTTGTCTAGAATTATTAATTTAGAAATTAGAAAATACAATAATTAACTTAACCTTAACCATTGATTTGAGAAAGATAAAATCCAAGCATTGATATTTTGAAATCCATGTGCTTGGTAAGTCTTGATGTTCATTGGTCAAAAAAATAAAGCAAGGATCATGGTTTCAGACCATTGATTAGCAAATATAAAATCTGAACCCTTCATTTATTTACTTACTCTCTAACATCTAAAATCTTCACTCTAAAATCTGAGCCATTCATTCTACAAACCAACGGTTTAGATTAAAAAAAAACCCTAAACTTCCCTACTATATAAACCCCAATTTTAATGCCCCCCCTCATTTCACCTCTTGCAAAACCAAAACGGCAAACCCTAAAAAACCTAAAATTCTTTCAGTTTCTCTCGAAGTCTCTCGGTCTCTCCAGTCTCCTCCTCCCATTCTCTCATTTTCCGATAAAAAAAAAACCCCTAAAAAACCTAAAAATCAACCGCCCTTCTCTCATTTTCCGATCAAAAAATTCACTAAAATCTCAGCCCTTCTCTCATTTTCCGATCAAAAACCAAAAAAAATCTTTAAATTCTCAGCCCTTCTCTCAATTTCCGATAAAACCCAAAAAAAAAACCTAAAATTATCGGTCCTTGTCTCAAAATTTCCGATCAAAAAATAAAATTCTGAGTTTTTCACTTTATCTATTAATTTTTCCGAAGAACGTAGAGGTTTGTGGTGAAGATTTGAAGAAAAAAGGCGTGGATTTGAAGAAAAAGGTAACAAATTGAAGATCGGGGGAAAACAAAAGCAAAAATTTAATTTTTAAAAACACTATGTCACAACCAGGTAAGTCTTCTAATTTCCATATTTTTTTTTTAGAATTAGGTGAAGATCTGCTTGATTGTGATTGTGGGATATGTGCTGGTCCAGATTTGCAGATCTGCTGGAATATCATGTTTTTTTTTTGTTTTTTTTTGTCATATTTCAGATCTAGAATTTTAGGGTTTGTGGTTTGTGCTAAAAATTATATGCATGAATTATTTAGTTTTTTTATTATGTGTTAGTTTTTAATTATGTGTTCTTTTTTTATTATGTGTTCGTTTTTTTATTATGTGTTCGTTTTTTGATTATGTGTTCGTTTTCACTTTCACTAAAGTTCGTTTTTTGCGATATAATATATATTAAAATTATGTGTTCGTTTTTAATTATCTTGTATATGAGTTTTAAATTATCTTGTATAATGTATATTAGTTTTTAATTTCTGAAATATTTGTATATTACTTTTTTTGTTGTTCTTGTATATAACTGTTTGTTCATGATTATGTCTATCATATTTGTTCTTGTATTTCATGATGTTTGTTCTTGTATATCATGCTGTTGTTGTTTGATGGTTGTTGTTTGATGGTGGTTGTTTGATGGTTATTGTTCTGGTCTTGTGTTGTGGCCTATTGAAAATGTTTGATGGTTGTTGTTTGATGGTTATTGTTCTGGCCTTGTGTTGTGGCCTATTGAAAATGTTTGATGGTTGTGTTATGGGTTTGTGTTGTGTTATGGGTTTGTGTTTGTTTCTGTGTTTGTGTTTGTGGGTTGGTTGTGTGCTGGGGTTTGTTTGTGTTTGGGGTTTGTTTGTGTTTGGGGTTTGCTTGTGTTTGGGGTTGGGTTTGTTGTGTTCTGGGTTGGGTTTGTTGTGTTCTGGGGTGGGTTTGTTGTGTTGTGGGTTTCCTAAACCCAAACCTTAACCTAAACCCTAGGCCTAAACCCTAACCCTGGATCCAAACCCTAACCCTAGACCCAAACCCTGGACTCAAACCCTAGACCCAAATCCTAGACCCAAACCCTAACCCTAATCCTAAAATTATAAACCCTAAACAGAATTGTTGGGTTTAGTTTAGTTCTATATCCTTTTGCTTAATAAATGTCCCTTGCGCAAAGATCATTGGTTGTTGACTTGTTTGCGACTCTTTTTGGCTACATTTTACTTTACACACATGTTTTGCCCTTAGTATCACGATGTGGAGCTACTTTTCTTTTGTCTTAATGGACATGATATGCACTTGATTGGTAAAATTGGTTTGGTATTATTTAAGAGACAAAGAATTGTGGATGCTCGTGTCACTTTTGTTGGCTTTCTTGTGTTGTGAAGTTGTGTTGTTAATTAGAGTCGAGTGCTCGATGATGAGGTCAACTTGTGTACCTGAGAGCCATTACTGATTTTAAAAGTAAATTAAATTTTATTATCTTTGCAATATTTACTTGTTTAAAATTGACACTTATAAACTGCTATTGCTATATGGTTTTCTTTGGGAGTTTTTTTGGGGGTTTTGCTACCTTCTGTTGGCATGTTCTGCTTGTTGTTTGCTGTTCTTCGTTGCTTGCATTCTGCTTCTTCTCGCCGCCGCCGGTGGTGGTCCTGGCGTCAGCTTTGGTGCTCTAATGCTCTTACTCGGTGGTGTTCTATTCTGCTGCTGGCCGTGGTGGTTGTCGTTCTTCGCCGCTCTTGGTGGTTGATTTCCGATGTTGCTGCTGTTGGTGGTCATTTTATAATTTTATTTACTTTAGAGTTTAGACTTACTCATTTTGATATGTACATTATTCATTTGTAAGTGTACTTGATCTTTTGTAAACATTATACTATTATATGAATATAAGAGTTTTCTATTTTTCCTAATTTACTTGTCTTATTCTCTCCAATATCCCTTCAAATTCAATATACTTTTCGATTCAACTATTTAACTATGCACCTTCATCTAAGAATAATTTAACTATGCACCTTCAAATTCAAAATGATCATAATGTATAAATGTGTGAGGCAATGGCTGCAAGCCTGCAACTATACTATTAATAAGTTTAAGTGCATTTTGGGAGAAACAAGAGGAGGAATGTTGGCGCTGCTGTTGGTGGTCATTTTATAATAAGTATATGAAGTACTGATGTTTCGTGTTTTTGGGGCGTTGGGCGTGGGGGGTTGGGAGTAAATGTAGGATACTGTGATTAATGTTCTTTTTCTTTCTTTTTTTCTATTTAAGATACTTAATAGCTCATACATAGTTGTAGATGAGAGGAAGAAAACTTGGTCGAAATGGTTTTGAGTCGAGTTGTATTAGGTCGGGTTGTATTGGGTCGGAATGGTCTTGGGTCGGGTGGTAACTGGGTCGGGTGGTAACTGGGTTGGGTGATAACTGGGTCGGTGATAACTAGGTTGGGTCACCTGGGTCGGGTGCTAACTGGGTTGGGTCACAACAGGGTTGGGTGATAACTGGGTGGGTTTAACTGGGTCATTGGAGGGTAAAGTTAGGTGCGGGTTAGTTTTGGGTCGGAAACAGGTTGGGTCTGGGTCGTTGTTCACGGGTGCAACTGGCCACGGGTCCACCTGGGTCGGCCCAGTTCAGGTTGGGTTTCCAATTCCACGGGTTGAACTGGGCACTGGTGAACGCTGGGTCGGAATGGGTCGGCTTTCCACCCGACCACTCTCGACTCGGAACAGGTTGGGTCTGGGTCGGATGCGGGTTCACCCGTGGGTCGGCCCAGTTTTTGACACCTCTACAACCAAGTAGGCTCGAATAAATTTTCCTTTCTCCTTTTTTTCTTATTGTTGCTGTAAAATGTATATATGTGAATAATTAATGGGAAAGAAACTCTTCTACACGATTCATCATCATCCCCTCATGTCGGCATTATTACGCCACTGAAATTCAACCCATTTCTGATCGAAAAAAAACCCCATTTACCACCACCCATTCAATCTTTTGTCATCCAAATCAATAAGAGTCCGATTATTGTAAAAATCTTCAGCCTTTATGCTTTAATTTTTTATTCTGCAATTCATCTCGTTTTTTCTTGATTTTTCTTCATATCGTTATTTACTTTTTGTAATTTCGTTTATTTGATTGTATTTTGCATGTGGGTTTACTTGAATTTGATCAAATTTGTGAAAATATCTGATTTAAGTTGAGATTTAGGGTTAGGGTTAGGGTTTGGTGATTATTTGCTCAGATGAAATTAGTATCATGTAATAACTTGTCTGATAATTGTTAGGATAATAGTTTTCAAACTTTCAGATATGTTCATTGCATATAATATGGGAAGATTTTTCCTTAGTGTAAGAGGTTATTCTGCGTGTAAGTATTAGGAACACAGATGGAGATTGATTAGTCGATGATCTTGTAGAAGAATCTTAATGGTATCTTGGTTAAGAAGTATTATTGACGTGGTTTTTAGATATCAGGTTTCAATGCTTGCTTTGGATGGAAATATAGTTCATTTCTAAATTCTAATGATGTCGAAGTAGGATGTTTTGAAATGTATCTTTTTCTTTTCCAAAGACTGATCGGGTCACACTTATAGAGCATTATGTCGAGTTTGGGCCAATATTCGAGTGAAGTTTACATGAGTCGAGGTTGGGTTTTTTGGTGGCTGTTTAAGGCTAAATCCTGTACACTTTGTATTGGGGCCGAGGTTGTGCCACTGTTTTGATGGGTGTTTTAAGGGTGAATTCATTACACTTTATATTGAGTCGAGGTTAGACTATTGTTTTGATGGGTTTTTTAAGCCTGAACTATATGAAGATAAGGTTTGGTTATTCCTTTGATGGATTTTTGAAGCTGAAGAGTATAATGTTTTCTTGTTTCCCTAGGGTCTTTGTGGATGAGATCTTCCAGTTCCTTGTCCTCACTTCTATCATATGATCACTTTTTCCATTTTAAACAGTTGTTTGAGGTTTGAAGTGCTATGTGCTATTTCACATGGATGGAGATGCCATGCTTTGTTTTCCAATAGTTCGTATGGTTTTCTTCTTTGGAAAATGTCAAAATCTGAATTCAGTGCGGCTAAAAGAACTCCATGCTTTTGTTCTGCAGTATTAACTGCAGGTTTGAGTACCAGTGACGTTTGGAATCAAGAGATCATTAATTCATTGTCCAGATTGTCTTTCACCAACCAAGACTTGTAGATCTTGCATAAAATATACTCGATTTGGAGCGTTGCATGAGGGCTTTCCATTCTTTTACTTTGTAGAAAGAAATAAGGATTACATACTATAAACGTGGTAAATTCACTTACTGTCAAACATTCAAGACTACAACTACAAGTTCAGAAATTTCTTCTCAAATCTTTGTTCTGGTAAGTGTCATCTATGGTAGAATGTATGATTCAAAAACTCCCAGTGCTTGTGATCTACTCAAATTATGACTGCGTAGTCCCTTGGTTGGAACCTTTGATTGTGGAATATGGTTGGAATATTATGATGTCAAAATTCTTGTCATTTTGCATATATTGAGACAATAGTTCGAACATTGGACTTATTATTAGTTTATTACTTTGAAGTGTAATGACTTGAATCTCATCCCTTTTTATTTTTTCCCTGAAAATTTAAATATGTGTGGGAATTATGGAGGTTAGTACCTCATTGAGTCCCTCATTTGTGGTTTCCCATTGTAAAACTCTGAACTTGGGACTTGTGAGCTTAGTTATCAGCATTCCATACTTAAGTTGGACAATATTACTTATTCAAATGTTGGACTTGTCTATTTTTGAAGAATGTCTATTTTTTTGTTCCAAATTTAAGTGTCAAGTGTCCATACTCATATTTTGGGGATCCGACATGGGTTTTTGTCTCCATGAGGTACAATAAAGAGTCGGAGTAACATATCTTGTAAGGTGTACCATGTTAACCTTCTGGATGGTCTTGTCTATCTTAACAGTGATACAAGGTCTACCTTGATTTTGCTATCATATCTACTCAAACATGGAGAGCGTTTTTCTGATAAGATTTTGCGTCAATTTATATTTGAGCACGGAACGTCCATAAGGTCACTGGTTTATGGAGAACTTTTTTTGCTTATTGATTTCTTGATTAGTGGTATCTAGTGAATTGATTGATTTTAGTTGTGTTTGATGGAGCTTTTTGATAATCACAATGGGATATGGAAAGGCTGGTACAGCCCTTACATAGGCCACTTAGTTTGCTTTGAGAACTTGATTTGGAAATCTAAAATAAAAATTTGCATTAGCTTTCGGTTGTGGAAACAGATGCTCAATAGTGTAGACTATGACTACTTTGCACTGATGCAATGTGGATTGCTTGGTGAATCCATGTCGACTCATGCTTGCCTCATTTTTGGTTCATGTGGACATGTGGCTTGGTCAATCATTGTTCTTTCTTCTAGATCTATTGATGTGCTGACTTGCTGTCTATATATTATGTGACCCCTACAATTTTTTGTGGACATGAATTGTAGCGTTAAGTTGCTGCATGTTGGAAGGCCTAGGGATAGAAGATACAGTAGTTGCTGTTACTTTTGATTTTTGAGAATGCTTTCTTGTGTAGCTTAACTAATCAGACTTTCTGACATTGCATGCAAAAGGGATAGATGGAATTTTTTAGATTTTCTTTCTTTTGGGTTGTTTGAGCTATTGCTTTTGGCTTAATTTTAAGGTAAACTGGCAGAAATTTGTCCTGTAGACCTTTATGAATTTACTTTTCATGTGCTACCACCATATCCTATTACAATCTGGAGTATCCTGGGAAACTTGTTATGTAGACTGAGGTTTAGAACATATTCTGTTTTGGCCTCCCAGCGAAGGTGTTTTCTGTTATGCATCAATAATTTGAAATGTTTGCTGTGAGGTGGGTCAGTGTTCCTGAATATCTGCTTGTGAGTGTTTTTCTCAAATTTAGTTTCTTCCAAGAATTCAGTTGCTTGTTGAAAAGTTCTATTGGCAGTGTTTAGTAGTTTATATTTTTAGGTATATATGTTCAGAAATTTGGTGAAAATTGTGGTTTAGAATTACCTATTACTTGCTCTCTTGGTATCGATATTTCTGGATTTCCTGATAGCGAGTAAATGAAGTGCTTGCTCTCAGGTCATAGGATTTTGTTGTAGATTTTAATAATTTCACAACCATTTGTGCTGCCTTTACCATGTATTGTTTATAGGTTGAAGCTTGATTATGGCTTGCCCAGTGGATGTCCATATTTTTTATTGTTTTTAGGTATCAAGGTGAGCAGTTTGGATTGTATGTACTTTGCTGTGTCTAATGGTTCTGATTTACAACAATGTGAAAGTCCCAGGAACTCTTTGCCCTTCCCGTTGAATAATCTCAAATTTTTCCTCGAAAAGTTGTTTGATTGTATTAGAAAAGTTTCTAATGAGTTATTCTGAGCCACTTCAGTGCATACAAGATGGCTGGTAAGAAAAGAAGCATGTCCCTGGATGCAGATAAGTGTGATGTGCAAAAGGAATGGGATGAGGCATTATGCCCCATCTGCATGGAACATCCTCATAATGCAGTTCTTCTTCTGTGTACCTCACATGCAAAAGGCTGTAGATCTTATATATGTGATACAAGTTACAGGCATTCAAATTGTCTGGATCGGTTTAGGAAACTCAAGACAGACTCCAACACTAATTCACCAGAGACCACACCTGTTTCTGCAAACCTCCAGGCTCCAAGCCTTGTTTCTGACCCTCAACCAACTCCATTGTTTGGGAATGAGTTTCCTGTGCTTCATAGGGCCCACAACAGGGGCAACAGAATCATACCAACTAGAAGGTTCAGTGAGACGGCTGATTATGACATTGAACAAGAGGGAACAGGAAGCCAAAGCTTTGATTCTTTGAGCGACAGGTTGGAACAAGATGAATCGGCTGAAAAGTCAAGCTTAAAATGCCCTCTATGTAGGGGAGATGTGCTAGGCTGGACAGTTGTAGAAGATGCTCGAGATCATTTAAATTTGAAGCCTCGATGTTGTACTCGAGAATCGTGCACATTTGTTGGTAATTACCGTGAGTTGCGCAGACATGCAAGGCGTGATCACCCCAGAGTTCGACCTGCTGAAGTTGACCAGTCAAGGCAGCGAGCCTGGAGACGCTTCGAACACCAGAGAGAACATGATGACATTGTTAGTGCCCTCCGATCAGCAATGCCCGGGGCTGTTGTGCTTGGTGATTATGTGATAGACTATAATGATAGAGCAGCACCAGTTGAAAGGGAGAGGACATCCTCTGATGCTAGTGGACGGTTGTTTACTACCTTGTTTTTCTTTCAGATGCTTGGATCTGTACAATCCTTGGCAGGACCGCGTAGTCGTTCGAGGCCGTGGACAAGGCATAGACGTCCTTCAGGTGGTTCATCCCGGCAAAGGTATCTTTGGGGGGAGAACCTCCTTGGCCTGCAAGATGAAGATGGGGATGGTGATGATAGCTTTACAGACGACGATGAGATGAATATGTTTGCAGATGAGGCAGAACAAGGAACTTCTTCTGCTCCAAGACAGCGGCGTCGTTTGACCCAATCTGGGTTTAGGAGAGATCGCGTATGAGATGCCAAACATGATTGGGTAATTTGATATAACCTTTCCTCTCATTGTATTGTGGTTGCTCCTAGCATTTTTGTGCTTTTTAAAAAAAGAGATTTGTATGATCAATTTGCGTTATTTGCAGAGCCTTCATCTACCATAATAAAGAAAGCTGGTCATTAATCTTAAGGCCATTTGGTTTCAAGTGGTTGACCTTGTTGGGACTGAAGGCGGCATCTACAACTGCAGCTGAAGGTCACCAGGTTCAAAATCGCTCTGCTGTATGCAGCTCTTTGTGTATTTATGTTCTAATTGTCTGTCGATTTAGAGAGTTCAATTAGAGCTTGCTGTTGTAAAGTTAGGTTTTTTTAGGTCACAGACGATCCAAATTTCAATTTGAATCACCAATGTATATAACATGCATATCAATTTCATAGCGTCATTTCCTCTTCCAAGAAAGGTTTTTCGTTATCTTCCTATTATGGTTTCTATTGGTCTTTCGTATGTTTTTTTTAATTATGCGCTTGTCATTGATTTGCCTGCCGGTTAACGGGAGGTGCTTTCTATATATGCTTTCTAATTGTGTGCTATATGGAATCATTTGCTTTTTGTTATGCGTTTTACTGGAGAAAAAGGATTAACTACATTGTTATTCTGCTGGCTTTAGGATGAGTCCCGTCTGATTGACGCCCCTGCCTTTACCAAGGGGATGAATGGATTGAAATTGCCTTGGTTCCAGACCATATCTAAATTTTGAAATGTCAAATTTTGCAAAGATATAAATGAGTTGGGCAATTTGGAAGGACGTGCATATATTAAAACATCGTGAAAATTTATCTACATATGAATGGACTTTACATTTTAGGTGGATGTAACATAGGATAATTTTATCGACTTGAATACACAGATGTAAGATACATGATGAAAATATACTAACAAGGATGTACAAATGTTTCAACATTAGATGAGCATTACCCAGACATATCAATGAGCAACGTTAACTATAACCAATATGAAGGGACAGATTATTTCATTTTGTGTTTGCCAATATGTTGTAAGATCAACTACTGATTAAGAACTCTTAGCTATTTATTTTGTCTGCACCAATCAGACGAGCTAGCTGGTCTTGGGGAATTTCCTTTCATGTGTAATGTTATCTTCTAATACCGATTAGGTTAACTGCTTTGCCTTAAGTATATATATTCTCCACAGTATTTGTGGCAATCATATTGGGAAAATGATCTTTTATATGTTCCCTGGTTTTGTTTCTCATGTTACTTGATTTAGCATTATTATTTCTATTTTGCTTTTGTTGATATTGAACTCTTATGTAATTTATCCCCTCTCTAGTTTTTTAAAATATACTTCATCCGTTCTTTTTCTATTGCAACAATTGAATTTTCATGTTGTCAATGCACTACTTTAATTATTAACTAGTGAGTGTTCCGAGCGATGCCCCGGGTTGTTTCTTATCGTAACTTTTTGTCTAGTGAGGAAAAATTGAAGTCATAATTTGAAAAATACACCCTTAGAAATTTGGAAATGAAAGCAATAGGTTAACTTTCTACAAGGAATTGGAGTAAGAGTTTATGTGTACAATAGTCTTGTTATCACCATAAATGTATTAGGTATACTTGTGTAAGTCTTTTAATGAGATATAATTACAAGACATCATTATATTTTATTTTGAAATACTAAACAATGATGTTATGTTGGATTCATGGTTAAGCTCTCATTTTTCATTTCAAAAGTCATGTGTTCGATACCTTGGAACTACACAATGTTATTTTTTAAATTGAGGGGTTTGACATGAAAGTAGAAGATTTGCGTTAGGTAGTCTTTGAGAGGAGACACGCGTGCCAAATACACTTTCTTAAAAACGCCTTTTCATATATATATATATATATATATATTTATCTCTCTCTCTCTCTATATATATATATATATACTCGTTCATTGAGCCTAAATCAAACCCCACTGTTCCATGCTCTTGTCTGGAATCGAGTCCAAGACCTTTTTTGTAAGAAGTGGAGGTGATATTATTTGAGTTAGACTCCTTTTTTAAGATAGGTAAGATGAAGGGCTCTATCGAGCCGGAACTTATGACATGTCAATTGGCCCCTATTAGTGGGCTAGACACTTTGGGAGTGGAGGAAAAGCATACGAGTTCCTCTCCCAAAAAGTGGAAATCAAACCCCTAACCTCAAGATTGTGGTTTTCTATTTTCCACTAGGCCAAGCTTAATTAGCATGGTTGAGTTAGATTCATTTAGTCAAAGGCTTTTGAATGTACATGATAACGTATTGATGTAAAAAGATGCTTTTAGTAGAGCACGAAATCAAAGAAGCAAAGTCATTGCAACAAGCTTATATAGCTTACAAATATAAATATATCATTTATTTGTTAGCTCAATAGTTCCGGTATAGACTAGAAAAACAAATTAGTAATCACTACAGTTATGCGTTGTTCAGGTTGGGAATGAGGGAATATATCAGTTCGTCGATGGTGCGTACAAGTGTAGGTAGAGGATGGTGCGCACCATTCAAAACGCAGCAACAAAACACATAAAACGCGGGTTTATTAAACCAAAAACGCACGGAAAGAACATCTGTTCATCTCCAATGAACACCGAAAAACATAAAACCCATTTTTTGAATTCATTTCTTTCATTTTCCCACATAAATTTTCAGAGACTTTCTCTCTCTTCTCCCCAAATCCTCCAACATCTCTCTAACTTCTCTCTAACCTCTTTCATCAAACTCTTCAAATTCTTCATTTTTTTGCACAATTTTCGTACATGAAGATGAACACAACAAGTTGCAAAGCGAAATCGACAACATAAGGTATTAGATCTATGCATTTGATAAGAAAATAGAACATTTTTTTACATTTTGCACTTTCATTTCTTATTTTTTTCCCTCTTTTCTAGTGAAAATCTTGATAGTGGTTTGTGAAAAAATGAAAACAACCTTGCAATTGATATCCAAGGAGAGAGCCCAATGAACAAAGGAGATGAACGAGTTCAACATCTAGGAAAAAACCAGGTAATGTTCATTGTACTGTAAATATATGTTCGTTGTATTATTACAATGTATTCATTGAATTCGTGTTGGTCATATGTTTATTATATTTAGCCATATGTTTATTATGTGTTTGTTCAGATGTTAGATACAGTTGTTTATATGTTCATTGTGTGTTTGACACATATTAATTGCATTAATAACAAGAATTATGGCATATGTTCATTGTCCTATTAGCATATGTTCACTGAAACACATGTTGGTCAGATGTTTATTGCATTTCAGTCATATGTTCATTATGTGTTTGTTGTATGATTATGTGATGTTTATTGTACTATTTACAAATACAAGGTGCACATTTTTAGGCCGATGTTCATTGTATTACTAGCATGTTCATTTTAGTCACATCTCGTTATATTTGGTCATATATTTATTGTGTGTGGGAGCATGTTCATTGTATTATTAGAATGTGTTAATTGTATGTTTGAAAGCTTATGTTCATTGTATTATAGACTTGAATAATTTTATTTGGCAATTTTAAATTTTTAAAATTCGAAAACATGCTGAATTTTGAAATTAGTCGAAAATGTTCAATCCAAAATTGCAATTGTTCATTCAACAGAAAAAATGTGTTTATTACACTAAATTTTTTATAAATGTTCATTCCAAAATTCCAAATGTTCAATCAAAAATAGTGTGTGTTCATTATCCAGTTTATTACTAGCATGTTCATTTTAGTCACATGTTCGTTATATTTGGTCATATATTTATTGTATGTGGGAGCATGTTCATTGTATTATTACAATGTGTTAATTGTATGTTTGAAAGCTTATGTTCATTGTATTATAAACTTGAATAATTTTGTTTTAACTACTGCTCTTTCCTTTCCTGTATCAGTTCAATTCGACTAGTTCAGATACATTATGGTGTCGAGATCTCACAAATCAAATCAATCGGAAATGGAAGGAAGCTCAGAAGCAAGAATATCTTCTTAATGAACTCAATAGTGTTTAATTAGCAATACATGTTCTTTTGTAAGACATTGGTGTTCATATGAGATATATTGTATTATTTTGGTTATATTTCTACATTTGGGTACATACTACATTTTGAATTAACCATCTTTTGTAATTACTTATTTTTTGATAATTATATAACTATTTAGTTGGGTTATTCATTATAGATAGTATGTTGTTCATTGCAAAATCATATTTGTACATTACAAAGAATAATAATGACAACATAAATATTTATCACAATGAACATATAAGTAATTTGAAAGAACATTTGAAAAACTTGGATGAACAAACTAACATTTGAATCAACAATATGTTAATGAAGTGAGAAATGAACAATAGTAAATTTGAAAAATATTTTGAAATTTGAATTTTGAAAATCACCAGCAATTTTAAATTTTTAAAATTCGAAAACATACTGAATTTTGAAATTAGGCGAAAAATGTTCAATCCAAAATTGCAATTGTTCATTCAACAGAAAGAATGTGTTTATCACACTAAATTTTTTATAAATGTTCATTCCAAAATTCCAAATGTTCAATAAAAAATAGCGTGTGTTTATTATACTACAATGTCCATTGGAATAAACTGGATGTTTATTGGTTTACAACACACATGGGATGAAAAAGTTGAGGAAAGAGAAATTGAGGTGGGTCCCACAAATGTTCATTCCAAAATTGCAAATGTTCAATGAAAAATAGCGTGTGTTCATTATACTACAATGTCCATTGGAATAATCTTGATGTTCATTGGTTTACAACGCACATGGAGTGAAAAAGTTGAGGAAAGAGAAATTGAGATGGGTCCCACAAATGTTCATTGGAAAACTGCAAATGTTTATTGGAGACCGTGTGCACCATCCTCTACCTACACTCGTGCGCACCTTTGAGTTTTCGGGGAATATATTAGCTTCAGCCATGATCTTTTGTGATCTGGCCATAAAAAAGAATGATCTTTTTTTTTTTAAAATAAAAGAATGATCTTAGCGATCTGCATAAAGCTTACTACATAAATCACTTGGGTACGTTGCAAAGATTAGGCTGCTAACTGAAAAAGGATTATGCTGATTGCAGATCAGAGCATGGGACCTAGCCAAATCAACAGGATCACACGTTGACAAGTTGCAACCACTTCTGTTCATAACACAGTAGCCAACTTTAACTTTGAACATTAAAAGTAGTCGAGCCACTTACTCCTGTCACAGTACCGCAAAGTTGAAAGTCTCAGGCCTGTAAGATTTTTGAGATAATGCATCACTCTCTGGTTGGCTTAGCTGGTCAAGTTTCGAGAGTAGTACCCATTGACGATTGTCCCCAACATTTGTAACGTGTAGGTGGTGCACACGCTTGACGATCCTTCATATAGATCATAACGTAGAAAAATAATAACAAAATGCGTGTGCACAAATATTAACGCACAAAAATGAACATTAAGTTCAATATATCTAATAATATAATAATTAGCGTTGCAATATATATTCTTTTACATAATACACAATGATAAAAAAAAAGTTAAGCCTAAATGTACTTTCTAATTAAATCTTTGTTTTACCCCACTTTACGGTCGTTTATGTTTTTATAATAGGACCCAAATATGATGTTCTTTTAAGTCCTCAAAATGTTTATTTACGTAACACACAATGTTTAAAATTAAAATCAAATGTAAATTTATAATTTAACACTATAATAATTAACACTGTAACATATGTTCTTCTACCTAAGTCACAATGTTTAAAAAACTCATACCAAATGTACAATTTAATAAACTTTATGTTCTTTTATTTTGCCCCACTCTACTGATGCGAGGGTTGTGTTATTATTTTCCTGCGTTGATTCGTGTGCAGTATCCTCTTAGTGCAAGGGTGTACATGATCTAATTTATTAATTTCGTCTACATCAATGCTCTTTTGAATCTCTGTTCTATAAAAATGAATTTATATAAACTAAAATATAATAAAATAAAATAATGTGTAGGGCTGCTGATTTAAATTAATAATGTTTTTCGGGTGGTTTACGTACATGAGTTTATATTATTGAGGACAAGTGACTTAGTGGTTATATCTTCACCTCAAACAAGGTCACAAGTTTAAGTCTTCTAAGCCACTAACTCAACAATAGTTGGATTCCAATTTCCATAGCATAGTGAAATTCATGTTTATTGTTCTAAATTCAATTCCCCAATAATTAATGGGGGACATCTTCCTATATTCCCTCTGGACTCTGGAGTCTCTATCTTTCGGATCCAGCAGCTTTGACCATTCAGATGAGGCCACGTCATCTTACATAATATCAAAAGATGGAGAGAAAAGAGACACATCATCCCACCTGTGCGTCCTCAGAATATTTTGAAAAGGAAAACTCAGTGAAGCTCAAACACAAACTTAGGACTTGGAAGTAGCTCTCATGCCAGTTTCTCATGCACAAACCTTTAATTTTCTCAACTAATAAAAACTAGAAATTAATTAAATTAAGGATAATATGAATTTGATGTAAATTTTGTCACTCCCATGTGAAAATACGGTGAATTAGTTAGTTTAATTCTGACCCACTAGAGATCCAACAACCCCTTTTGCCAACATGGTTTTCATCACCTAAGATATCTTGCTTCTCACATGCTCAAGTCTCAACCATCAATTATTTGTATTAGATTTTGGAATTATAAGTTTGAGAGAGATTGAAAGTGAAAGCAATAATTAAAATCATTTTATAGTTTTTTTGTGTGGGTTATAATTCTTATGAGATGACAAAGTGTATTAAGTTGAGGTCCTTATTTAACGTATGTATGTATTAAAAAATTAAGTATAAAATTATGAGGCCAATACTAGCTCAGTTTGAAGACTTTTGAGAAAAATTATTGAGTGGGAAAGCAAGTTCTCATTTTGAAAAATTTTGTGGGTGGTAAGGTGCTAGTCTTACCACATCAATATATAGTATACCATCTCCATTCCCTAGTAGAAAGGAGGTAAAGTTGGAAGTCTTACCACTTTAATTAGCCTATCATGAGATAGGGTACATATTTTAGTTACTATAAGAAACATGAATTTATGGGCGATTGTAAATTTAGTTAGACCTTAGGACGGACAAAGGAGAAGTGTTGGCTAAGGTGGTAAGACATTTGCCTTTCACACCACCACATATATGTTTAGCTCTTTGGGTCCATTCTTTTCAACTTATTTTTACTTATATGAACTTAACTAAACTTATTTGAGTTTATCTGAACTTATTTGGATTTGTTAGAACTCATTAGTCCTTATTAGACTTTATCTCGTGAGTGTGTCAAACCTTATTTTTGCATATTTTTACTGAACTTAACTTATCTGAACTTATTAGACCTTATTAGTCCCTATTAGACCTTATCTGAACTTATTTAAACTTATTATTTATTATAAGAATTGAAAATAAGGTAAACATAACCTATCTTTATCTCCTTTTTTGGGGCTTGTATACCTTTTGCATATATGAGATGAATACTTAATCGAGAGACTCCATCATATACCTACCTAAAATAATACACCTTAGATTGACGTGAACCTTGGAATAAAATTAATACATGTTGTAGAGAAGTTTATTATAATGACACAAATTTGTTTAATTAACTTAGATAGGAAAAAGCAGAATCCAAAGTGAAAGAAATAAATGCTATAATAATGTTAAAAAAATAACAAGTGATTGTTTATGCCAAAAATCGCACAAGGGACGATCATTGGTTGGGACGTCGATAACTAGACTAGAATAAGAATAATAAAGGACATAATTTAAGTGACGAAAATAAAGAAAGAGAAGACAATAAATGGTGACACGGAAAACCCCAATGAAGGTGGGTAAAAACCGCGGATGGATATGTGTCCACCAATCCACTATGATTCGGGCGTTAGAGCCGTGATAATTACAAGTACATTTATGACCACATGTATGTAGCTATTGCTAAATATAAAACACTGTCATGGAAAAATATAAATACAGATATAAAATGATACAGCTGTAGTTTGGTTATAGAGTATGACATTGGGCGTGTAATTTTCTCTCTGTGGAAATTACTTTTGTATGACTTTGGCTTCATATTAATTATAGTAGTATACATGTCTGTGAAGCTTGGTATAGGGATGTAAGTGTAGTTTGTAGGGATAGTGTATTTCATAGGAAAGTTAATGTGTATAGGTGATATAAAATATAGTACTAGGTAGTAGTGGAACATACATGTGGAATTGTATGGAGTTTGGCAATGGCATTTGTATGATAGTAGTAGTAGGCAGTAGCTTTTTGGTTGGAATCACTGTATGGAAGCTATGAATGGCGAATATCAGTCTGGTCTTCCCTTTATATCTCATTCCTTGGTTGTGGGTGGTTGGTGAAGATAGACATGTTCCCTTGGATATAGGACACGGAAGTTGAGCTTATGACTTAGTCTCCTTGCTTTTCTCTGAAAGTTGTTCACCAAGTATTATTTTCCCATGTGCTAATAAACATGATCAAGTAAGTGGGATGAGTGTCCATAACAATAGGAATAACCTTGACTTGGTATTATTTTCTTGTAACCATTTCCATGATTCTAGGAACTTCTTCTATTGCCTCTTGTAAAATTTGACCATAACAGTTAGCTCCCATTTTTCTAATTGGAGCATGCCGAAGAGTAGAAAAATTAAATAGTCTTGAAGTCTGCTGACCGCTGGTCCATTTTCATTTTTGGCGTAATCTGCTATAATGTCATCATGCGATTGTCGTTCGATGACTTTTGTACATCGTCATGCCTACTGACGTCTTTGATCTTCATTGATTGTTATCACAGAGTCATTGGCTTACAAGAGAAACTATATGAACGTGACTTTGAAACTTTGTCGCATCGTAAATGAGTGAAGTTCGTCGTCGAAGATGAGCTAGCGTCACAATTTAAGGGATTTATTTCATAAGCGTGGTACACATGCGTCAGAGTCGTTCAAGGTACCTTGGATCTTTTCTCATCGTGTGTTTGCTGGCGACATGACCAATAGAGAATCTCGGAATGAATACATAGAACGAAGTCAAATCGTATGTCATTTAACATATCGTAGGAGATATCTGGCGACATGGCCACTTAAGATGTCGTAGAAAGAATTCTGTCGATATGGCCACTTAAGATGGCGTAGAAAGAATTTTGGCGACGTGGCCACTTAAGACGATGTCGTAGAAAAAATTCTGGCGACATGGCCACTTGAGCATCATCGAGAGAGATCTGGCGAAATGGCCATCTAAATTGTTGTGGGACGAAACGTAGCCTCTTGTTTTGTCATGATGCAAATGCTATGTCATAGGTTACACATCATAAAAGAAACATGTATGCATGTCTTCGTAGGTGTGGACACTTTGTGTGTTTGAACATATGCATGCATTAGCTCAGGATGCAACAGCTTAAGTCAATGAAATAATCATAGGTGCATCTGTTAATACACAATGTTAAACTCAAAGGTCTTACTAGGTGCTTTAGTGAATTTAGGTGTAAATTCCTTTGCATGTCGGTATGTCATTATAGCAAACTTATGTCATCTAATGTCACTTAGCCAATGCATTATCCATTGTTACGAAACTTCATTTACATTGATTCATTTACATTGAAACACAGGTGTCATGACATATAAATTATTTCACCATCGAAATATATAATGTGCGTCTATATGCGTCTATGCATGTCTATATGTGTCGTTTAGGCGTCGTATGTAAATACTACGTGTGGTATGTGTTATGGTCAAATTTGGCACGACCTGATGTCGTGTCCAACGCGAGAAGACGTTACTAGAACTCCTATCTTTGTGCAACTAACAATAGAATATCATGGAAGAGTCAAAGTTTGTTCCTACAATTAAGGAGCCTTAATCCCACTATTCAACAATATTCCCCAAACAATGCTGCGGTGAAGGCTATAAAAAGGGGCAGCATATCCCACACCAGAGGATTTTACAATCAATTCCAGGAGAAATTTTCCCAAGATTCATCTTTATAAACCAACTGTCAGTAAGAGCTTCAACCTCATAGGAAACTACTATAGTTTATTCCCCAAGTCCATGAACTTCTATCCACTCCACAAATCTCCATTGCCATACGTACTGCTACTATAATTTATCCATAGCTTTGCTATATTATTCTTGGTCCACTTTATCTACTTTTACTATTTGATGTTCATCACACCATAAACTCCTCATCCCAAGTGATATATCTTTCTCCTAGTATAACTTGTCTCACAAAACAACCTGGTGGCTACGAATAGTGTAGTTTACACTATCTAAGGATAATTGTACTCAATGACCCTATGCGGTAATCACGAGATCACAGTACAAACTTTGGTCTTCTACTTTGGGTAACATTATTTATACTCTCTGCATAATGTTTTTATTTTATTTTCAATACTCAATGTACTTGTGATCAATGGCTTTGTGCCCGTACCATAGTGGATTGGTGGACTCATTGCCACCCGCGGTTTTTACCCACGTTCATTGGGGTTTTTCGCGTCACCATCTTTTGTGTCTTCTCTCTTTTTATATTCGTCTTTTTATTATTCTTGTTCTAGTCTAGTTATCGACGTCCCAACCAATAATCGCCGCTTTGTCGATTTTTGGCATAAACAATTTGGCGCCCACCGTGGAGCCGATGGCTAGATTTTCTCTCTAAACACATATCCACAAAAAATCATCTCCAAACACATTCAAGTCCATTCAAACCATCAAGATTCATCCAAGTCCATTTTAAAGCAATTTTGGTTGTGCAAGAATTGCTCGTGTCTCGGCGTTAGTGACAAGACTGCAGTGAAGTATGAGTCGTGACGGTATGAGTCAACGTTGCCATATGGCCGACGTCGAGTTCGATGTCGCGGAACCAGTTAACGTCAAATTATTGGTTGTAACGAGGACTATGCTGCATCTACTCAACCCGATACAGCTTGCCGCGACAAGGGATCCATCCTTGACAACCTTAAAGGATTCGGTAATATTTTCTCTTGTGATTTGATAAAACTAACTATGTTGTTGTTTTCTTTAAGTTGTGACATGTGAGATTTACCACGTCACCGTCCATTAGCGTCATCACCAATTCGACGCCAATCATTATCGAATAATAATGTTCTCGTCGATGGAGATAAATGATACCTTAACACTATACAAGCAAGTTTCTACCTATTTTAAAATTCAGGTTGTTTACTTTAGAATGTCTTACTTTATGTTTATTTTAGCCTTTATCTGTGACATCAATCTTATATCGTGACATTAGCATGTGAAGTACTTAGATGTATTAAAATCTATATATTGTGATGACTAACCTATTATGTACCAAGTGCATTTTTAGAGAAAATAAAGTTACAGGTGAAGACTGTAATGTTAAGTGATTGTGATGCCAAGACCTTGCAACAAAAAAACAACAAATTAACGGTAACCTTATATTTTGTGGCTAACTTCATTTCATAACATCCATATTTTTTTTTTCTCATGAAGTTGCCACAGGGGGATAAGACAATATACTTTCCTTGTTATAGATTTAATGTTTTGATTATCTTATCATTTTTTGATAATTAATTTTTGATGCTTTAATTATTAATGCTTTTTCTAATATCTTAATTTCTAGATCCTTTAATTTCTAATGTTTTATAATTGAGACTATCTAACGCAATTACGGATATCTAATGCAACTTTGAATATGTTAATGTATGTCATTTGTTATGATTTCATTAACGAGAAGTTTGTATATGTGAAAGTAATTATAGATATGACGTTAGCTTAAAACATGACACCGAAGGCTCGACACCCAAGATCATGGAATAAAACCATCATTGGGGGCTGGACATGAGTAACATCATATCAAGCAACACGACATTAAGGGATTAGTTTAAATGTCGACGTCTTCCCAAGGTAAGCTTTTATTGTTTAAAGTAAATGACGTTTATATTAAGCGTGTCATGAACAACGACAGTCATCAAAACTTCTGAGGTATGCCATATTACTCTTATTTTTAATTTATATTGACATGATTATGATCCTTATTATTTATCATAAAGTTTTAATTTTCAATTATCGTCTTTCCTAATGTATATATTGTCACTTATATCCTTATCGATATGTATCTTACATTAACGTTGAACATTTTATTTCCATCAATATCTTGTTGCCTTAAAGTTTTACTTCTTAGTTTCATTGTTAATTCATTATCTTTGTCACCTTGCAAGTATTATATTTTCATCGCCATGTTTTTAACGTAAAAGCACACACGATCAATTTATGATTCGCACCACTTATCTTGTTTTCTATCCGTTATCGACTAACCGTGATTCTTGTGCACGCACTAATTGAAACTATTTAATCTGCATCTTTATTATGGACTAACGTTGTTTGCATTATTCAAATCTTTTTACATGTCATTAGTATCTTCGATTTACTAACGATGTCATGCCTAAGTACGACATTATTGTTTAGAGTGATGACAACAGGTTAATTAGTGCCACGGTTAACCAGCATGATCAGGGCGTATGCAAACAACAATGTCACCCTCCTGCCCATCATCATTCCATGGCGTCATCTTAGTGCCAGTCTTTAACCGAAGACGTATCCTCTGTGATGAACCGTCACCTGTGCGACACATTAGTAAGTTCTTTTTACTTGGCGTGACAATAAGGCAATTCTCTTTAAGGTTACTTACATTTGCTTTGGTAAACTACAATTTAACATCATGGTATCAATTTAATATGTTCCGTCTTTCGGTCATGACTAATTGCAATAATCAGTTTGTTTTGAGATAAAACAAGTTTTTCAGGATGAATGGATAATAGATTATAGCATCAAGGTTCTACACTGTCAGTTACTGCCCAAGGACAATCCAAAAGTCACAAGCGTCATCTAATTTTGTGGCTAACTTCAGTCCAAAACCAAGTTCGATATGTGAAGACCTTTTTTTGTCCTAAAGTCGCCACAAGGGGACAAGATAGTATGATTTAATTGTTGTGACTTTTAGATTATAACTTATGATATTTTTTATCATGACTTCGAAAGTGATTAACGATTATGCTTATAGAATTTGAGTACATGTACAACGTTAGTCAAAGACCACATTGGGGGCTGACACCAGGGTGACAAAGTCTGACATTAAAACGTCTTTCGCCATTAAAGTCGTCAAGTAAGTTGCAAATAGTGATCATTGTCGATGCCACATAGGTATGCTACAAAACTTTTTCAGTTTATTGTTTTCTATGCTATGGTTCAGAATGGGATAAAGACTTAGTACATAAATTATCCGTCACACTTGACTATAACGTAACTACACTAGCATTTACTCTTGTTTTATTTATTAACTCAACGACAACTCTTCTGTGTCGGGAAGTGACAAAGAGGTTACTATTATTTGCTTGAACTAACGTCAACTGCAGGACTTAATCCCTTCACCAGGATTGCTTGAAATGTTTTTAAGTTTACAAACAATAAGACATTCAAAGCAAATGTCAAAATGTAGATTGAAAACCGTCTGACACAATGATGGCGACACTTACGATCGTCGTCACAATAATGATGACAAGTTCAATGACAGCGACGCTATGGTCACGACAGTGATGACAAAAATCAGTTGACGAATGGACTTGACACCCACACTTAGGACTGTGATGATCCATACGGGTATCAAAACATCATCAATGAGTACTCGATCCTAAAGTCACTCAATCTTCAAGTAATTTCGTTCCTTCTTCATTATTTCATTTGTTTCACTTTATTCTTTGCAATTGTTCATCTCTGTTTTTTACACCCTAATGATTATCTTCATCCTTTACACGTGTGTCGATGGTCTTGACTATCTTTTGTTTGAAATACATAAATTTATGTCATACTTCTGAAAATACTTTTTACTTACGCCTCCAAAGAGCCATTGCGTTTACAACTAGTTTTGCAGATCAATCATGTAGTAATGACATTGACAAATTTCTGATTCTTGAGAAGTACCCTTGTCCATTGACTCCAAACGTCAAACATCAGTTGTTCGACACTATATAAGACATTCATCACCAAAACCAGCGTGCGTCGTCAACATCAAGAGCAGTAGAAAACGAGTATGTTAAAGGCAAGCGAGACCATATATGAGATGATGGTAAATGACATATAATCTCAAATATTACAAGTCTTAGGGGACGACAACATAAAGTCAACAATTGGGGCGCTACGACGAGAACAAATCATCGGTATTCCATGACCAGTCACCGACGCTACTAAAACTCATCATCACGACACTTAATCAATTTCTAATTATGCAATTATTACTCGTATTATTGATCCCTTATGAATTATTTGTTGCTAATCTTTGAAGGATTCATTGTGCTTCTTATCTATTACACATGTTTATATTGGTCCTCACAAGCACTACTAACTTGGTTATCACAAGAACATTCATTTTTGTACCCTTTCTTTCGCAGAATTAGTGACGGACGACACGATGACGACGTGACGCTTGTCTCCAAACGACGTGACGCTTATCTCCAAACGACGTGACGCCTGTCACCAAATCAACGACACAACGCCCGTCAAAAGACGACGCGACACCTTGCCTCGAAACGACGCGACGCCTACCTCCAGACGACGAGACGCTAGTCAGAAGACGACGTGACGCTAGTCAGAAGACGACGCGACGCGTATCTATACATGATAGAATGCCTGCCACCAGAGGACGCGATGATAGTCGCTAAGCACCAGAATGACATAGGGACCAACCATGATGTCACAAACGTGGATTACACGAGTTCCCAAAGCATGGAACATGCATCGAGTCAATAGCATCACATGACATCATTTCACATGAACTATTAGCTATGACGACATAACAAAGGTACTCATTTTTTGTTTTTCACATGCATCTACTAAGCACATACAGTTTAACGCCAGATATCGGCAGACACACTAGAGATCGCTTCATTTATCATGTTTAAACATTACATCATGAGGTAAAAATATACATATGTTCATACCACACGTAGTATTTACACACGACGCCTAAATGACACATATAGACATGCATAGACGCATTTAGACACACATTATATATTTCGATGGTGAAATAATTTATATGTCATGACACCTGTGTTTCAATGTAAATGAAGTTTCGTAACAATGGATAATGCATTGGCTAAGCGACATTAGATGACATAAGTTTGCTATGATGACATACCGACATGCAAAGGAATTTACACCTAAATTCACTAAAGCACCTAGTAAGACCATTGAGTTTAACATTGTGTATCAACAGATGCACCTATGATTATTTCATTTGTTGACTTAAGCTGTTGCATCCTGAGCTAATGCATGCATATGTTCAAACACACAAAGTGTCCACACCTACGAAGACATGCATACATGTTTCTTTTACGATGTGTAACCTATGACATAGCATTTGCATCATGACAAAACAAGAGGCTACGTTTCGTCCCACAACAATTTAGATGGCCATTTCGCCAGATCTCTCTCGATGATGCTTCAAGTGGCCATGTCGCCAGAATTTTTTCTACTACATCGTCTTAAGTGGCCATGTCGCCAGATATCTCCTACGATATGTGAATGACATACGATTTGACTTCGTTCTATGTATTCATTCCGAGATTCTCTAGAAGTCATGTCGCCAGCAAACATACGATGAGAAAAGAACCAAGGCACCTTGAACGACTACGACACCAGTGTACGACGCCTATGAAATGATCCCTTACAAATGTCAACATTAGTTGTGACACTAGCTCATCTTCGATGACAAATGTCACTCATTTACGATGCGACAAAGTTTCAAAGTCACACTCATATAGTTTCTCTTGTAAGCCAATGACTATGAGATGACAATCAACAAAAATCAAAGACGTCAGCAGGCATGACGGTGAACGAAAGTCATCAGACAAAAGACACACGTCGCTAGCAAAGGATGTGAGAAGAACTATAGGCATGGAGTCAAACATGAAGCTTATTTTTCTAATCTCTGGCATGCTCCAATTATAAAAATGGGGGCTAACTGTTATGGTCAAATTTGGCACGATCTGAGGTCGTGTCCAACGCGAGAAGACGTGACTAGAACTCCTATCTTTGTGCAACTAACAATAGAGTATCATGGAAGAGTCAAAGTTTGTTCCTACAATTAAGGAGCCTTAATCCCACTATTCAACAATATTCCCCAAATAATGCTGCGGTGAAGGCTATAAAAAGGGGCAGCATATCCCACACCAGAGGATTCTACAATCAATTCCAGGAGAAATTTTCCCAAGATTCATCTTTATAAACCAACTGTCAGCAAGAGCTTCAACCTCATAGGAAACTACTATAGTTTATTCCCCAAGTCCATGAACTTCTATCCACTCCACAAATCTCCATTGCCATACGTACTGCTACTATAATTTATCCATAGCTTTGCTATATTATTCTTGGTCCACTTTATCTACTTTTACTATTTGATCACTACTACATTTTTTAACAAAGGCAACAGTTGAAAAGAGTCTAATGCAACGACACTTGGTAAGCCGTTGCAATAGATAAAGATATTGCAACGGTTCATTTGAGACCGTTGCAATAGCCAGAGCTATTGCAACGAATCTTTAGTGCTGTTACAGTAGGGTACTTAATGCAACGACTACTTAGAATTTGTACACAAGAATTATATCAATTGCAACGGTATAGAAAATGTCGTTGTATTTGCACTATTTAGTCTACCGTTGCAATAGATTCATTTTTATCACTAGTGAAGTAAAATATCATAGAAGCGCCAACATTACGAAATCTTCGTGAAATTCTAAAATTTCACTTTTTCGCTCCAAAAACTTCAAACACCAAATTGTTAAAAACCCACTGTCCAGTGTCCTCTGCCTTCCCACTCTCTCACGGAAACATAAGTTATTTTCCCTTAGAGTCCTTCCCCTATCTAATTTCTCTCTCATCTCTCGTTCTCAACCTCCATATTCTACATCTCCCTTGGGATTCTGTCAAATTCGCGATGCCCAATTCAAATTCACGATGCCCAATTGAAGATTCTCGAGCGTCGCCGCGATTCGAATCTTGATAAAGGTAAAATTCGAACTGGAGGTGCACTCATCTGTTTTTTATATAATTTTCCTTGTTTTCCTCATCATCTCTGTTTTTCTTCCTTATTCTTTTTCTTTTTCTTTTTCATATTGCAATGGTTTGATTTTGGATTTTATTAATTTTAGGCATTGGGTGCTATTTATTTCATTCCCCAATTTGAATTTCTGGTTTCTTTGATCAAAGTATAAGTTAAATATGGTGCTCTTGTTTTTGCAAGCAAGATGTTCGATAAAATGCCTATGAGAAATTTGATTACTTGAAGTTACTTGATTTTGGTTTATGGTCAAAATGATATGATGGTTATGCTCTAACTAGTAATAACTATGCATTTGGTAGTGTATTAAGTTGATTCTACTTCAGCTGTGAATGTTGTGTATCAAACAAAATAAATATTCTCTTCTCAGTAATGTCGTATTCGGGAACGTAGCATCAAATTACCTCCTTGTTCGCATGAGTTAAGATACATCAGATTAATTCTTTCTTTGTCAAACCAATTTTTATGTACTTAATAAAGAAAATACGATTTGTATTATGAAGGTAAATGCAAGTTGACATATAGAGAAAAGTGTATCAATTTATGTTTGGTTGTCCTGGTTAGACAAGAACTTTCACTTTTGATGCGCAAGTTCCAATCAGAACTGGTGCAGTCCTTGTGGGCTAGATCATCCTAATGCTACCTCAGTTGCGGACAATTCTGACATCGTTTTGGCCATATATATACTATTGTCTACAAATAAGAGTACACTAGATTACTCCATAGGTTAATTAATTCATCCCGTTTGCTACAACATAGGTTAATTAATAACTAGTTAAAATTAAAATGTAATTCATTTGATCCAATATTCATCTCATTCATCAGTATGAAACATAAATTATGATGTTGCAGTGTAAATACAGTCTAGGTTTCCCATTTCGCACAATAAGATAAAAGGTTAGATTTATCATTTTAATGAATACAACTGTACTTCTACCAGGCCAGACTAGTGGAATAGATCAATAGATGCACCTTGAAGCTTTTGTTGCTCGCTTACATAATCAGAATCGAGTTGCAAGAAAGTGTAATAATAGTTGAAAAAGGCTATTAGTATGATGTTTGCAATTGTTGGAATGTAGAAAGAACCTGCAAAAGAATTCTCTGTTTATATTAAGATGTTTCAAATAAATAAACAAGTTGTAGCTTCTTGTATCCCCCCTCAAACACTTCATAACTCCATTTTCGATTTTAATTGCTAAGTTTAGTGTTTCTAACTATTTATAGTGTTTGAATTATGAGGTGAACAATGAACCAATGGAGGAGATCAAACATGGATGTCCCACTATATACGCTATTGGTGGCCGGATCTAGCTAGTTATATACTTCCTCCGTCCCATAATACTCTTTACACTTTTCTTTTTCATCCGTCCTGCATCTTTCGACACTTCTTTTTTTTGATATGACCCAATTTTTTTTTTAATCCCTTCTACCTTTTAAAAATTGGCCCACACCCTCTCTCCTCCAAATAAAATAATACTACTCCTATTACATACCAACTTTAACCATGGCCCACATTCTCTCTCCTTAAAATAAAATAATACTATTTTTACTAACTACTAACTCCTATCACATCTACTTTTCAATAAAATAACAATTGATAACCAAACAACAACTTATCATCTAAAACTACGTGCCTTGATAAGTGTCAAGAGTATTTTGGGACGGAGGGAGTATTGTAATATGGTGCTTGCAGGCAGTATTTAGACGGAAATTAGGGATATATATGCTAGAAATATCTTGTAGTACATTAAACAATTATTTAGTTTAGTTTGATTTAATACATTTTATTTATATTAGTAAGAATTTAGTCATGATTGTAGTACTCTTATAAATTCATTAGTTTGAGAAATTTCAATACAAACGTAACTTTTTTGAGCTTCTGGAGCGCCTTTTAATATTTTGTCACGAATATATATATTATCGGCGGTACAATAGCTTTGAGTAAAAGGCATTGCAATAGTTTGGAGTAGACGTTGCCAATGAGCATTGCAATAACTTTTGCTAATGGGCATTGCAATAGCCTAACCGTCGCATAACCTACATGAAACTAATGACTCACATAGTCGTTGCCTAAAAGATTAGTCTAGAGCAACGGTTCATCAAGTCGTTGCAATAGGTCACAAAAGTCGTTGCACTAGGCCTATTGCAACGCCTCCAAATGCGACGGTTCAAAACCGTTGCAATAGGTCTACTGCAACGACTTTTGGGCCTATTGCAACAGTTTTCGTGTGTTGCCTTTGCCCTTTAATGTAGTAGTGGATGTTTATCACACCATAAACTCCTCATCCCAAGTGATATATCTTTCTCCTAGTATAACTTGTCTCACAAAATAACCTGGTGGCTACGAATAGTGTAGTTTACACTATCTAAGGATAATTGTACTCAATGACCCTATGCGGTAATCACGAGATCACAATACAAACTTTGGTCTTCTACTTTGGGTAACATTATTTATACTCTCTGCATAATGTTTTTATTTTATTGTCAATACTCAATGTACTTGTAATCAATGGCTTTGTGCCCGTACCATAGTGGATTGGTGGACTCATTGCCACCCGCGGTTTTTACCCACCTTCATTGGGGTTTTCCGCATCACCATCTTTTGTGTCTTCTCTCTTTTTATATTCGTCTTTTTATTATTCTTGTTCTAGTTTAGTTATCGACGTCCCAACCAATAATCGCCGCTTTGTCGATTTTTGGCATAAACAGTATGAACATATGAATATTTTTACCTCATGATGTAATGTTTAAACATGATAAATGAAGTGATCTCTAGTGTGTCTGCCGATATCTGGCGTTAAACTGTATGTGCTTAGTAGATGCATGTGAAAAACAAAAAATGAGTACCTTTGTTATGTCGTCATAGCTAATAGTTCATTTGAAATGGTGTCATGTGATGCTATTGACTCGATGCATGTTGAATGCTTTGGGAACTCGTGTAATCCACGTTTGTGACATCATGGTTGGTCCCTATGTCATTCTGGTGCTTAGTGATTATCATCGCGTCCTCTTGTGGCAGGCATTCTATCATGTATAGATATGTGTCGCGTCGTCTTCTGACTAGCGTCACGTCGTCTTCTGACTAGCGTCTCGTCGTCTGGAGGTAGGCGTCGCGTCGTTTCGAGACAAGGCGTCGCGTCGTCTTTTGACAGGTGTCGTGTCGTCGATCTGGTGACAGGCGTCACGTCGTTTGGAGACAAGTGTCACGTTGTTTGGAGACAAGCGTCACGTCGTCATCGTGTCGTCGGTCACTAATTCTGCGAAAGAAAGGGTACAAAAACGAATATTCTTGTGATAACCAAGTTAGTAGTGCTTGTGAGGACCAATATAAACATGTGTAATAGATAAGAAGCACAACGAATCGTTCAAACATTAGCAACAAATAATTCATAAGGGATCAATAATACGAGTAATAATTGCATAATTAGAAATTGTTTAAGTGTTGTGATGATGAGTTGTAGTGGCGTCGGTGACTGGTCATGGAATACCGATGATTTGTTCTCGTCGTAGCGCCTCAGTTGTTGACTCTATGCTGTCGTCCCCTAAGACTTGTAATATTTGAGATTCTATGTCATATACCATCATCTCATATATGGTCTCGCTTGCCTTTAACATACTCGTTGTCTACTGCTCTTGACGTTGACGACGAACGCTGGTTTTGGTGATGAATGTCTTATATAGTGTCGAACAACTGATGTTGGGCGTTTGGAGTCAATGGACAAGGGTACTTCTCAAGAATCAGAATTTTGTCAATGTCATTGCTACATGATTGATCAGCAAAACTAGTTGTAAACGCAATGGCTCTTTGGAGGCGTAAGTAAAAAGTATTTTCAGAAGTATGACAGAAATTTATGTATTTCAAACAAAAGATAGTCAAGACCATCGACACACGTGTAAAGGATGAATAGAATTATTAGGGTGTAAAAAACAGAGATGAACAATTGCAAAGAATAAAGTGAAACAAATGAAATCAACAATGAAGAAGGAACGAAATTACTTGAAGATTGAGTGACTTTAGGATCGAGTACTCATTGATGATGTTTTGATACCCGTATGGATCATCACAGTCCTAAGTGTGTGTGTCAAGTCCATTCGTCAACTGATTTTTGTCATCACTGTCGTGACTATAGCGTCGCTGTCATTGAACTTGTCATCATTGTTGTGACGACGATCGTAAGTGTCGATCGCCATCATTGTGCCAGACGGTTTTCAATCTACATTTTGACGTTAGCTTTGAATGTCTTATTGTTTGTAAACTTAAAAACATTTCAAGCAATCCTGGTGAAGAGATTAAGTCCTGCAGTTGACGTTAGTTCAAGCAAATAATAGTAACCTCTTTGTCACTTCCCGACACAGAAGAGTTGTCGTTGAGCTACTAAATAAAACAAGAGTAAATGCTAGTGTAGTTACGTTATAGTCAAGTGTGACAAATAATTTATGTACTAAGTCTTTATCCCATTCATCTGAACCATAGCATAGGAAATAATAAACTGTAAAAGTTTTGTAGCATACCTATGTGGCATCGACAATAATCATAATTTGCAACTTACTTGACGACGTTAATGGCGAAAGACGTTTTAATGTCAGACTTTGTCACGCTGGTATCAGCCCCCAATGTGGTCTTTGACTAACATTGTATCTGTACTCAAATTCTATAAGCATAATCGTTAATCACTTCCGAAGTCACGACAAAAAATATCATATGTTATAATTTAAAAGTCACAACAATTAAATCATACTATCTTGTCCCCCTGTGGCGACTTTAGGACAAAACAAAGGTCTTCACATATCGAACTTGGTTTTGGACTGAAGTTAGCCACAAAATTAGATGACGCTTGTGACTTTAGGATTGTCCTTGGGTAGTAACTGACAGTGTAGAACCTTGATGCTATAATCTATTCTCCATTCGTCCTAACAAACTTGCGTTATCTCAAAACAAACAGATTGATGTAGTTAGTCACGTCCGAATCCGGAACATATTAAATTGATACCCTGATGTTAAATTGTAGTTTACCAAAGCAAATCTAAGTAATCTTAAAGAGAATTACCTTATTGTTACGCCAAGTAAAAGAACTTACTAATGTGTTGCACGGGTGACGGCCATTACTAAGAAGATGTTTTTGGTTCAAGACTGGCATTAAGGTGACGCCATGGAATGAGGATCGATAGGAAGGTGACATTATTGCTGAGTCGGAATCAAATTGCTTATGACGACCACTTTCACTTGTCCCCCTGTGGCGACTTTAGGACAACTGCAAATTCTTTTTTCGTTCTTTAGTAGATCTCAGCCATCTATCATTATGATCTCCATCTGTAATCTTAGCTTATCTTCATTGAAAAAGATTTTGAATTTTATGCTGCAACTTGCAACAACTAACATGAATTAATCAATTTGCAGTGTATTGTCGACATAGTCCTTCCTTTGGCGTCATTGACGAATGACGACTAGTGTCACTTGTCTTGACATCTGCTTTACTCCGAACAGCAGCAAACATTCACGTGGACTTTGATGATGAATTCGGCGTCGATTCTACAATGACGACTCATACTGGCTACTGCCACATTGATGTGTAGCATGACGTCCATCGCCGCCGCGAGCATTTTCTTGGTTATGCAATTCCCTTTAAGAAAGATATGGCTCTTCTTGGAGATTTGACACTGGAAGATGACGCTAGGATAATAGTATTTATTGCATGCATATGAACACTTGAAAACGGGTTTGGATGATATCCGAACGATAGGACTAGAATTTGTGTTTTGAAATGATTTCTATGGAAATGTGTTTAGAGAGGAAATCTAGCCATCGGCCCCACGGTGGGCGCCAAATTGTTTATGCCAAAAATCGCACAAGGGACGATCATTGGTTGGGACGTCGATAACTAGACTAGAATAAGAATAATAAAGGACATAAATTAAGTGAAGAAAATAAAGAAAGAGAAGACAAGAAATGGTGACGCGGAAAACCCCAATGAAGGTGGGTAAAAACCGCGGATGGATATGTGTCCACCAAACCACTATGATTCAGGCGTTAGAGCTGTGATAATTACAAGTACATTTATGACCACATGTATGTAGCTATTGCTAAATATAAAACACTGTCATGAAAAAATATAAATACATATATACAATGATACAGCTGCAGTTTGGTTATAGAGTATGACATTGGGCATGTAATTTTCTCTCTGTGGAAATTACTTTTGTACGACTTTGGCTTCATATTAATTATAGTAGTATACATGTCTGTGAAGCTTGGTATAGGGATGTAAGTGTAGTTTGTTGGGATAGTGTATTTCATAGGAAAGTTAATGTGTATAGGTGATATAAAATATAGTACTAGGTAGTAGTGGAACATACATGTGGAATTGTGTGGAGTTTGGCAATGGCATTTGTATGATAGTAGTAGTAGGCAGTAGCTTTTTGGTTGGAATCACTGTATGGAAGCTATGAATGGCGAATATCAGTCTGGTCTTCCCTTTATATCTCATTTCTTGGTTGTGGGTGGTTGGTGAAGATAGACATGTTTCCTTGGATATAGGACACGAAAGTTGAGCTTATGACTTAGTCTCCTTGCTTTTCTCTGAAAGTTGTTCACCAGGTATTATTTTCCCATGTGCTAATTAATAAACATGATCAAGTAAGTGGGATGAGTGTCCATAACAATTGGAATAACCTTGACTTGGTATTATTTTCTTGTAACAACTTCCATGATTCTAGGAACTTCTTCTATTGCCTCTTGTAAAATTTGACCATAACAGTGATCTAGTTATGTTGTGCATGATGAATAACAAAAAATGTATTGTTTGCTTGATGATTGGCCAATTACCAATGGAATTGTAATAATTGTTAAACAATAAAATGAACAAAAATGAACCGAAGATCAAACTTGTACCTACTCTGACTCGTTAATTATATAGATGCAAGTATGCAACACTAATTGTGAACCTTTAACAAGCAAGTCTTACTGTCTACCAAATAATACTAGTAATAGGACACTTTATATTAATCTTTCTATAATAGAAGTATGTTTGAAATAAAAGAACCTGAGACCAATCCTGCCATACTAACACCAGGCTCAGCCCTTAAAATGTATAAAGTGGGACATGGAACAGAGCCTCACTTTCAAAGGGGCCCCTAAATTGAAAAAAGATTCTTTAAACATAAAATACTTGATGTTGATAGTCAAAATGTATTCAAGTTTCTTGAAAACAGGTCTTCTTGGGATGTATCAAATGATTTTGAAGAGAAAAACTTAGTTTGATACATGTATGTTATTTGGTTTACTTGCATATTTTGGTGGTTTCTTTGATTTTTTTTATATATAGGGGCCTATTTTTTAATATTAGCACAAGGCCTCTATATTGTTTGGGTCGGAGCTTACTAGCACGGTTTCCTTTTCTGAAATAGAAGTAGTAATAAAAGGTTTAATATATTAAATACTTTTAAATGGTGCAATTAATAAACGACCTCAGACAATCCAATACACTAAGCATTGGTTCACCTAGGAGTGATAATGAGTATAACCTGCTCTTGAACAACTCGAGCTCGGCTCAGTCAAAGTTCGGTCAAAACTCGGCTCGAGTTCGAGTTCGAGTTTGGCTCGAGACCTTAACGAACCGAGCTAAGTTATGGCAAGCTCGGCTCGAAAAGCTCGTAAAGAGGCTCGATTACTTTTTTATATATGGAAATAATGTATTATGTATGTATACATAAATATATTTATTCTATATATTACACAATAATAAGTTAACAGTTTTATTGACAAAGAATAAACTCAAATAACAAAAATATTCAAAAAAGAAATATAAAGAATACGAGTAAACAAAAGATAATAATAGGTCAAGCTTGTTTGTGAACAGCTCGATAACGGCTCGGTCAACGCTTGGTCAAAGCTCGGCTCAGTCATAGCTCAGTTCGTCAAGTTTCGAGAACAGCTCGAGTTCGAATAAACTTAAATGAACACGAGCCAAGCTAACAAGAGTTTGGCTCTGCTCGACCGATAAGCACCCCTAGGTTCAACACATAAAATGAGATAGTGAAGGAATAATAACAATAATTTTATCTTTCTTGGATTTTTACTTTCACTATGGGAAAAAAAAAACTTAAAAGTGTGGGAAATGGAATTGAAGAGGGTAACATGTTGTGTTACAATAAGGTTGAGGAGGGTAATCATTAAGCGCAACCAGTTTTCCTCATAAAACGAAAACCACCTCATCTTTGATTACCAAATAACATGTAACGACAAAAAATTTCTTTTTTTTTGGTTTTCATTTCTGTTTGGGCCCATTTCCTGGACTGGCCCATCTTTGATAAAATTACTAAAATACCCCTACCACTAGGGAACATAATCCTCCACCAGCTGGAGCTGACTAAAATGCCCTCATTTATTGAAGGTCTCATCCTCTATAAATAGGGGTTGTCTCATCAGTCAAAGGTATTTAATTCTCACCAACAAAAACCAGTGCATATCTCTCTACATTTACTCACTTTCTCTCTCTACCTCAATCTCAACTGACTTAAGCGTCGGAGGGGATTTCCCGAGAACACCCCCGGGCCAGTTTTTCATTGTATTTTGCAGGATTGTCGGAGACCTCTTCCTCAGCACCTCAGACCTTCTCGGGATTTCAAGACTCTCAACACCATAGAAGGGCCAGTCCAGGAAATGGGCCCAATCAATTAGCCCCACGCAAGTAATCGAGTGAAAATCATCATTTTTAGTGCGGTTGATTGGCGGAACAAAGTAATTGCATTTTTGCCGATGTTGAGCGGGACCTACGAATTCTCATGTCGGATCGTAGTCGGGGTCCGAGGGTGAAACGCCCTGGTGGGGGCTATGGGGCAACGCCCCCGAACTTTTTCAAGGTATGCGGAGCCCAAGGAGGAAGCTCTTGCGAATTCCCGAGTCGGGGTAGATCCCGAGTCCAAAGAGGGGGCTCTCGTTAACTGCTGAGGGGCTTCTTGTGAGCCGAGTCGGGGTGGATTATTGGAGTGCCTCATAAGTTTGGCTTGCAAAATCCCGAGAGTGACTTGGGGCCAAGAGAGAATCCAGAGAATGACTTGGGGCCAATAGAGAATCCCGAGCCGATTGCTCCCAATACCGAGTGGGTAAGTCGGGCGTGCAGCCTAGACTGAAAGCGGAGCCTTGCGCTCAACGCACTACGTGTGGTTGGGGCAGCTAATGCTTGGCTTCTTGACTCCCGACCTAGGAAGGCTGCATCTCGACATGTGCGCCAGGCGCGGGTGCAGTGCGCGACAAGCTTGGTTGAATCCCGAGTCTAGAGGAGCATGTTGGGTGCTAGGGAGTTTCCCGACACATATGCTTGCGCTCCATGCTGTATTATGTCGACCGAGTCCCGAGTGCACGCAGCAAGCTTCAAGCCAGGGAGTCTTGGACCGAGGGGGTCATGCCGAGGGGATCCTTTCCCGAGTTGGTACTTAGACCGAGGGGGGTCCCCCAAACCGAGGAGGCTTTGTTATCCAAGGGAGGGGTGCCACGCCCGAGCTAAGAGGATTTATGCTCGAGCCAAGTTAGGTGCTAATACCCTATAATTAGCTAATTTTTGGTTAAGTGAGTGGAGCACTCCTTTCACGACCGAGGGGTTGCCGATGGAGAAATTTTCTCGACTCGGAGGGGCTAGTGAGCCTCATGTTTCCCGAGGAGGTCTCGTGACGCTACACGGATGCCGAGTAGGTCCAATTGACGATACTTAGCCGTTTTTCGGCTAAGTTACTAGGACGCTACTCTTATGACCGAGGAGGTGCTAATGAAGGAGTTTCTCGACTCGGGGGGCTAGTGAGCCCCATGTTTCCCGGGGAGGTCTCACGACGCTACTCGAATGCCGAGTAGGTCCAATTTCCGATACTTAGCCGTTTTTAGGCTAAGTTAGTAGGACACTCCTCTTATGACCGAGGAGGTGCTAACGAAGGAGTTTCTCAACTCGGGGCCCGGGGGGGCTAGTGAGCCACATGTTTCCCGAGGAGGTCTAACGACGCTACTCGGATGCCGAGTAGGTCCAATTGACGACACTTAGCCGTTTTTTGGCTAAGTTAGTAGGACACTCCTCTTCTGACCGAGGAGGTGTTAATGAAGGAGTTTCTCGACTCGGGGGCTAGTGAGCCCCATGTTTCCCGAGGAGGTCTCACGACGCTACTCAGATGCCGAGTAGGTCCAATTCACGATACTTAGCCGTTTTTCGGCTAAGTTACTAGGACGCTCCTCTTATGACCGAGGAGGTGCCAATGAAGAAGTTTCTCAACTCGGGGGGGAGGGGGAGGGGGGGTTAATGATCCCCATGTCTCCCGAGGAGGTCTCGTGAAGCTATTCGGATGCCGAGTAGGTCCAATTGACGATACTTAGCCTTTTTTCGGCTAAGTTACTGGGACGCTCCTCTTATGACCGAGGAGGTGCTAATGAAGGAGTTTCTCGACTCGGGGGGGGCTAGTGAGCCCCATGTTTCCCGAGGAGGTCTAACGACGCTACTCGGATGCCGAGTAGGTCCAATTGACGATACTTAGTCATTTTTTGGCTAAGTTAGTAGGACACTCCTCTTATGACCGAGGAGGTGCAAATGAAGGAGTTTCTCGACTCGGGGCGGCTAATGAGCCCCATGTTTCCCGAGGAGGTCTCACGACGCTACTCGGATGCCGAGAAGGTCCAATTGACGATACTTAGCCGTTTTTCGGCTAAGTTACTACGACTCTCCTCTTATGACCGAGGAGGTGCCAATGAAGAAGTTTCTCGACTCGGGGGGGTTAATGATCTCTATGTCTCATGAGGAGGTCTCGTGACGCTACTCGGATGCCAAGTAGGTCCAATTGACGATACTTAGCCATTTTTCGGCTAAGTTACTAGGACGCTCCTCTTATGACCGAGGAGGTGCTAATGAAGGAGTTTCTCGACTCGGGTGGGCTAGTGAGCCCCATGTTTCCCGAGGAGGCCTCACGACGCTACTCGAATCCCGAGTAGGTCCGATTTTCAATACTTAGCCGTTTTTAGGCTAAGTTAGTGTGACACTCCTCATATGAGCGAGGAGGTGCTAATGAAGGAGTTTCTCGACTCGGGGGGGCTAGTGAGCCCCATGTATCCCGAGGAGGACTCACGACGCTACTCGGATGTCGAGTAGGTCCAATTGACGATACTTAGCCGTTTTTTGGCTAAGTTATTAGGACACTCCTCTTATGACCGAGGAGGTGCTAATGAAGGAGTATCTCGACTCGGGGGCGTTAGTGAGCCCCATGTTTCCCGAGGAGGTCTCACGACGCTACTCGGATGCCGAGTAGGTCCAATTGACGATACTTATCCGTTTTTCTGCTAATTTACTTGGACGCTCCTCTTATGACCGAGGAGGTGCCAATGAAGAAGTTTCTCGACTCGGGGGGGTTAATGATCCCCATGTCTCCCGAGGAGGTCTCGTGACGCTACTCGGATGCCGAGTAGGTCCAATTGACGATACTTAGCCGTTTTTCGGCTAAGCTACTAGGACGCTCCTCTTATGACCGAGGAGGTGCTAATGAAGGAGTTTCTTGACTCGAGGTGGCTAGTGAGCCCCATGTTGCCCGAGGAGGTCTCACGACACTACTCGAATGCCGAGTAGGTCCAATTTCCGATACTTAGCCGTTTTTAGGCTAAATTAGTAGGACACTCCTATTATGACCGAGGAGGTGCTAATGAAGGAGTTTCTGGACTCGGTGGGGCTAGTGAGCCCCATGTTTCCCGAGGAGGTCTCAGGACGCTACTCGGATGCCGAGTAGGTCCAATTGACAATACTTAACCGTTTTTCGGCTAAGTTACTAGGACGCTCCTCTTTTGACCGAGGAGGTGCTAATGAAAGAGTTTCTCGACTCAGGGGGGCTAGTGAGTCCCATGTTTCTTGAGGAGGTCTCATGACACTACTCGAATGCCGAGTAGGTCGAATTTCCGATACTTAGCCGTTTTTAGGCTAAGTTAGTAGGACACTCCTCTTATGACAGAGGAGGTGCTAATGAAGGAGTTTCTCGGCTCGGGGGGGGCTAATGAGCCCCATGTTTCCCGAGGAGGTCTCACGACGCTACTCGGATGTCGAGTAGGTCCAATTGACGATACTTAGCCGTTTTTTGGCTAAGTTAGTAGGACGCTCCTCTTACTATCGAGGAGGTGCCAATGAAGAAGTTTCTCGACTCGGGGGGGTTAATGATCCCCATGTCTCCCAAGGAGGTATCGTGACGCTACTCGGATGCCAAGTCGGTCCAATTGACGATACTTAGCTGTTTTTCGGCAAAGT
Organism: Beta corolliflora; assembly: GCA_947648045.1. Classification (NCBI taxonomy): domain Eukaryota; kingdom Viridiplantae; phylum Streptophyta; class Magnoliopsida; order Caryophyllales; family Amaranthaceae; genus Beta; species Beta corolliflora. The sequence continues at coordinate 534,954 of CANSZD010000381.1, forward strand.
AACTAGGACGTTCCTCTCACTAGTGGAATAAACGTCTTGTGCTACTTGTCAAGTGCTCCGGTTGAATAATCAATCCGAGCACTGGAAATCAAGTGCTCCGGTTGACTAACCAACCCGAGCACTTGTGAATAAGTGTTCCGATTAGTCAACCCGAGCACTTGGAGACTCTCTCATATCAATTCATTAAACTCTCGCGCGCACTAAACTGATGTACGCGTTCTGATTTTTTCGACCCACTCTCTCCCACTTCTCTAATTCTCTCCTTTCTCTCTGCCGAAATTCGAAACCCTAGAAGTTAAAGAACTTCAGTTTTACTGTGAGCTCGAGACAGCGAGTGTGCGGCAACTACGGGAAAGAGAAAAATCAGACCAATCTTCAGGGATATTCGTGGTATTTGCAAATCGAAAACTCCTAGATGGTCGGATTATTGGTTCTTCAGCGCCGTTCTTCAGCAGCGACGGTAGGAGGCGGCGGAAAGCACTACAAGATATATTATATGTTGATCTTCTCCGAACCCTTTATTACTCCCACTCTCTCTCCTCCGTACACCACGCCATTGGCACCTCCGCTCATTTACGCGACTTCACTACTCTCTGGTCTTTCGTCTCCTGCCCCCGTTCTCGCGATCGGGCCCTACTCCATTAACGTTCCATTTAAAGGTACATTCTTCGTTTATAATATTATATGTTGATCTGAATTTTTGTTTAAATTTTTGGCATTTATGTAATATGTTAGTCTAGGGTTCCGTTGCGATTTGGACCTGGAGTGTTGTGATCTTTGCTTTTGTTTTCAAAACTGTTCTAGGGTTTGTTGTTTTCGTCACTTTTTAGATCTGATGCCTTGATGTTTTTTTCTTTACTTATTATCAAAATTCGTTTAAGTTTTGTTGTTTTCGTTGGTAGGAGAAGAACTCTTAACTAGATGACTTAGGTGATTTATATTTGCAAAAGGAATAATTCAGTGAACTCACTGTTTCAAAAAGGGGGTAACATAAGAAAGACTTAAGAGAATGGAGAATGAAGGGGTGGTAGATACTAGATGGGATGTGGTACTGATTGTGCAAGAGCGGGGAATTATATATCTTTCCGTGATCTAATAATCTCTCCCATCACCACCTGAATTTATCTTCATTTTCTTGATTTTGGCTCCATTAATTTACTACAATTCCAAGCATGCCGTCAGGGCGTCAGCTCATACCAACGTGTTAGAAATTGTTTTAGAAAAGAAACTTATAAGTCGATGAGACAAAAGTCTTTAAGTTTTATAATCAAGATAAACAAAATAGGCATATTAAGTATTTGAAATTCAGCTGAAATTGCTGGATGTATAATTAGAAGTACTGTGTTATATGATCAAACGAGGCACTAAGCTTGCTCCACTTCTCCATATATGTTCTACTCTTCATTTTACCTTAGCTACCCTTGTCAAATTTTCACACATCAACGTGGGTATGGTTACTTCAACACTTTATTTTCGTCCAGAATTATGGAAGTTTTCATAAAATCAACTAGCCAGACACATAGTCACATACCCGTGTCCTACATGGGTACTCAAGTCCAAGTGACGTGGTCTCTATTAACATGTCAGGAACTGTGAGTTCTGGTAGCATTCTGACAGAACTTCTATGATAGGTTGCTGGGTATTTTATATGCTCAAACTGAATTTCAAGGGTTATATGTTATTGCTATGAATGTGGGACTGAAAATATCTGTCTTGTTAGGTTGATTTCTCTTATCCGTTCCATCTGCCTTCTATGGATTGTTTTTCTTCTTTTTGCAGTCAGTTGAAGGGTCTCTATCTTACTGGTTCGCTTCCAGAAGAATTTGGAAACCTTACTCATCTGCAAGAAATGTAAGTTGCCAAGTTCCCAAACAATGTAATGAAAAGTAGCAGCTAACTGCTTGTTCTTCTGTTATTCTTGTCATTGTTATTTGCTATATGATCACATATGGACTGAGTATGCTGATGCATGTAATGCAGTGACCTCTCCAGAAACTATGTTAGTGGACCCATCCCCAAATGTTTGTCGAAGATCCCACTTGTCACCTTGTAAGTATCAACTGAACATTCCAACTTAATTGAATGTGTAGATATCTTTAGGATTTTTTACGATTGTTTTTGAAGGTCATATTATGATTCTATATTTGTTGCAGATCACTTTTGGAGAACCATAATACTGGTCCTATCCCGAAAATATTAGACGAATTACGACCCTGGAGGAGTTTTAAGTCTTGTTATTTCACTTTGACATATAGTATATTATATGGTCTGTAATCAGTAATCTTTTTATTTGGATGTTCTTTTCTTAACGTGGTTTTTTCCAGGATCTTAGAAGATAACCAACTAGGAGGACCTTTGTTGAAGAGCCTTGGAAATTTGAAAAACTTGAGAAGATTGTAAGTCCATTTTTCCTTTTTAAGAAATTTTTTCATCATAAACAAGATTTTTAGGTTATCCCAAGGATAAACGAAAATAATAAAGCAAGTGACACTTTTGTGATAAAGACCAAATATATGCATTGCAATTGAATATTGAGTCTATAACTTAGAGATTATCCATTTTTTTGTATATATCTAGGATAAACGTTGGTTTCACTATATTTCCGAATTGTGCTCATTTAGGAATTTGCAAATCTGCATTAGTCACTTGCATTCTGTAGATATAACGAACTCTGGATCTGATACTGCAGCAAGTGCTCTTTTTCCTTTTCCTTTTCCTTTTCCTTTTGCTGCTTTGGTTGTTACCACTCATATGCTTGTACATTTGTTTCCCATTTATGTGAGAGTAATGTGTAACATGTTAGGCATCTTACACCGAATAAGCTTATGAAGTTGTGAGTTTTCTGCCCCCTAACCCTATTTCGGCCTTTGCTTTACTTGTAAATGTCATTTTGGTCAATTTTGTTTGGTGTTGTTTATCCAATGTATTACATGGATGATGTTTTTCTTTCGAGCGAGACAGGGTTCAAAAGGCTCAAATGCTTAAACTATTTACTTATTTGTGATGCGTCATGGTATGTGCATAATTCATATGCTTGCTTATCTTAATGCAGGTACTCAAAAGGGAAGCAAGATTGGGTTGATGCCTGTCGAAACTACTGGTTCATCAAATTTATCAATACAACATGCACTGTGGCCGCAACCGTATAAGAAAGGCTGTGGAATTTCCTGCTGTTGCTTCTTCTGCATCTGCTGGTGATACTCTTGTTGGGTCATATAATACTAAGCCATCTCCCACTTTTGCTGCTGCAGAAACCCAATTTTCTCTGTTTAGATCAGGAACTTCTTCTCTTGATGCCTTTCAGCTAAATCAAGGGTATGCAATTTTCTTATCCATCTGATTTCTTGTTTTTCTGAGTCCACTTGTTATGTTCATTTCTTTTGTTATAAACTTTTATGATGGTTTTACTAGTTTCTGATGAATAAAGTAGGACTGCATGTTTTTCCTTATTTCTCATACTGCTTATCCATTGCATAGCAGTTCTAGCAGTAGCGACCATAACTCAATTTCTGGTGTTGTAGTTCTCGATGATTTCTATGTGCCAATATTAATTTATTTGATCTCCTGACATTTAATATGGCTTGTTGTGTGACATGATGGCAGAAATTTTAGGTATCACTGACAAGGCCAATTTATTTCTTGATTATGTTTGGTCTATAGTTTCTATCATAGAATGAAGTTGATGTGATACCATTAGCAGGGCCATTAGTTGCTTGGTTGAGATAACTTGGGTATTTGATCAAAGTTTTGTGTTTGTCAATTCAATTACCATTTGGTTTGTTCTTGTGTTTAATACTTTTCCCTTGTTCAGGTCTCTAAGCTTGTCATGACTGGTTCATAGAGTCCGTGATGGTTGCTTGCAGAGGAAGGTCCATAGAGTATGTGGGTTAGTGGTAGGGTTGGCTGGGCACGGGACGTTCTGGGGGTAGCAGGTTCATGGGTGGCCGCAGATGGTGACGAGAGGGCAAGTCAGTTCTGGGGGTACTTTAATCCAATATTTGACGGAATGGATTTTTAACATGGCATAGAATGGTGTGTTAGGATGAATGCTGAACTTTTCAAGCAAGTGATATGGTTGTTATGTATTCATCCATTCAAGTAATCATGTTTAGCTCTTCTTAATTTCTTATAGAGCATTTTAGGGTCTTCAATTGAGTGAGATTTGTGTTTTTTCATAAGCAATGGATACGAAGTACATGTATTCCACTAATCTTTGCATTAGCGTAGTTTTCTGTTTTAGGCTTACAAGATGTCTAGAGAACTGTTATGCTGCTTATTCATAAATAAACATATTGTACTGGATTGTGCTTCCTTACTTTAGTTTCTGCAAATGTTAAGCAGGATGCCTCAGCCTTACTCCACGGAGCTCTAATATTTATGTTGTTACTATATGCTTGCTGTTGTTAGTAACAGCAATATTTTTAAAAAAAAAAAAAGTTTACGTCAAGTGCTCCGGTTGATAAGAAAAAACCGGAGCACTTGATTCTCAAGTGCTCCGGTTTTTTCTTAACAACCGAAGCACTTGACATAATTTGAGCATATAAAATACACAAGTGATCCGGTTTTTAACACAACCGGAGTACTTGTGAATCTAAGTGCTCCGGTTTTCAACCGGAGCATTTGATAAATGCTCAAGTGCTCGTATGACGTCTGCTACGGTTTAAATACGGAGCACTTGTACGGTTTTTAACCGGAGCACTAGTTTTTTGATAAATGTTTTTTCCACTAGTGTCTTTTGACCGAGGAGGTGCTAATGAAGAAGTTTCTCGACTCGGGGGGGTTAATGATCCCCATGCTAGGCCGAGGAGGTTTATTTAATTTGTTTGGACAACGCCACTCGGATGCCGAGTAACTGCAAATGATACGTAGCTATTTTTTTGCTAAATCGACTGGGGTGCTCCTCCATGCATACCGAGGGGATGCCATTGGAGAAGTTCTTGACTCGGGGGCTGATGAACACCATCATACCTCCATCGAGTGTATTTATTGGACCAGCTGATGGGTTCAAGCAATTAGTCCCACGCTGGATGAACGGATAGGGCAACCTCGTTCCTTCCCGCGGTCGTCCAGCGGAACCTGAGAGAGTCTCCTAGTCTGGAGTACCATGTTGGTCCCGGGAGGGAGGGAGGGAGGGTTCGAGATTGCGCCTTACTTCTAGGTGCCCTGAAGTGCGGGAGCCCCAAATGTTATTTTCCGAGGCCGAGCAAGGTGAGCCTCATGGGGGAACCGAGATGAAATTCCCGAGTTGGGAAGATACTCAATCCCCGAGTTGGGGAGAAGCCCCAAATTTCCTGAGTGGTGGACACAACGCTGTCCATTTGATCTTGCTAGGTGACTGAATTAGACCGACTCAATTCTCCGAGTTGGCCCTCAAGTCTCCCGAGTTGGGGGAGAGGGATCCCCATATTTCCCGAGGGGTATACATGTGTGGCTACTGAGCCAAGCTAGGCAACAGATTGGCTAGGAGGGGGACCAAGTTGTTTTTCCCAAGTCGGTCTTCTTGCTTTCTCGAGCTGGGGACAGTGAGTTCCCGAGTGCCCAAGAGTTATGAATGTTGGGGCTCGGAGAGCTAATGAGCCACCTATAATCCCGAGTTGGGTGTATAAAGAATACTTAGCGATGTTTGCTAAATGACGAGCTCCCTGGCAAGGGTGAGGGGATCATGCACCAACTCGGGGGGCTAATAGGCCACCTATAATCCCGAGTTGGGTGTATGGAGAGTACTTAGCTAATTTTTGCTAAGTGATGAGCTCCTTGGTGAGACTGAGAGGGTTACATACTCTCCCGACTCAGGGGGCTAATGAGCCGCCAATTTTCCCGAGTCGAAGTACCTTCCCCTGTTGGTTGAGATTGAGGTGATCACCTCACATCCACAAGTCGGGAAGGGCAAGCCCCCTATTTCCCTGGAAAATTGAGTGGATGGTACTTGGTTAATTTTGCTCAATGGTGAGTTATCTGATGAGACCGAGAGGGTCACTGTCTTCCCGACTCGGGGGGCTAATGAGCTGTCTAATTCCCCGAGCTGGATATGTAGGTAGTATTTAGCTATATTAGCTAAGTGTTGAGCCTTCTCGTGAGGCCGAGAGGGTAATTGTCTTCCGGAGATGTTCTCGACTCGGGGAGGCTAATGAGCCCCGTGCTTCCCGAGGAGGTACCTTTGGAGAAGTTCTCGATTCGGGAGGCTAACAAGCCCTGTGCTTCCGAGGAGGTTCTTAAGGGAAGCTTCTCGACTCAGGAGGGCTAGTACGCCTCATGCTTTCCTGAGGAGGTTTCTTTTGTCGGAACGACGCTACTCGGATGCTGAGTAGGTCCTAATAAGCAATACTTAGCCATTTTTTGGCTAAGCTAGTTGGGGCACCCCTCTCATGACCGAGGGAGTGCCATTAGAGAAGTTCTCGACTCGGGAGGCTAACGAGCCTTCTGCTTCCCGAGGAGGTCTTTCTCGCCGGAACGACGCTACTTGGGTGCCGATCGAGTAGGTCACAACAAACGATACATATATATAGTCATTTTTGGCTAAGTTGGTTGGGGCACTCCTCTCATTACCGAGGGTGATTGTTCCCATTGCGATTGTCGTTGGTGGACTCCCGGGAGGGAGCTTCTCCTTTCGCTTCCCTGATTCTACGCCGACAAGCTTAAAAATCTTATACCAAGCATGTTGTGAGATAAATATGATTACCATTTCCTTAGGTATCAACTAATTGCTCTGTCCTGTCACAAAAAAAAAAAAAAAAACTAATTGCTCTACATTCACCTATACCCTTAATCATTTATGACTTAAGATGGACTGAGTTACAGCTTGAATTGACACGAATTCTCTAGAAAACTATAGAAACTTGTAGAAGTATCATCCTAAGTTTGGCTCCTTCCACTTAACATTCCTACAAAGTTAGCATAGATGTAGCAAATGAACGCAAGTTATTTAGTAAATGCGCTGATTCATCAGTTCATGGTTAAACAACCACATACACCCCGAGGAGGTCTTTGAAAGACACTCATTTTGCCAATTTTAGTCCACAAGTCTACACCCCTAGCATGTCCCCTTCAGTTGTAACTTGTAAGATTTAATTACCCATTAATTGATGGGCGTAAATTTAGTTAATTATCTAATCTATACAAATATATTAAAAGACGTGCATAAGGAACCCGATGTGCCACGTGGCACTCCCCCCTCAATTTCTAATGCAAATATTTTATGTCCATGTGTACCCTTCAATTAAAAAAATATAAATATTGTGTAACTGGAAGGAATCGAACACGTGACATTTGAAATGAAAAGTAAGAGCTTAACCATCAATACACTATGGCTTTATTGTGAAATATTTCAAAGACAATTTGATAAAGTCTTTAATAACTATACTTAACTAAAAAGACTTAAACAAGTATATAGATCTCTTTACGTAACTAACAAGAGACTATTGATGTCATATTATCTTACCACAATTCTTTTTAAGCTATTATTTTCAAACTCAAACCTTTCAGATTTTTTTACTTATCACGTCATGACGTGAATATTTCAATTTCTTAATGGACAAAAAATACGAAAAGTATTGTAACTGACCCGAGGCATCGCTCGGGCCAAAATACTAGTTTATGGCTGAAAACAATGCCAACAAGGCCAATCCCAAAAGCCTAAATTTCACTCTTCAACATAACCTAATAATATCTCTATATTCCCAACGTTTAGAGTAAATACTTAATATACAGTCATGTCATAGTTGAATGTCTGAGGTTGAGGTGGTGGAGTAGTGGCATCACTTTCCTCTTCATATCTCTGATGTCTAGGGATCAAACCTCATGGGACTCATTTGAGAAATTCCGCTTATCCCCCCTCAAGCGAGAGGTGTTTCTAAAGAATCACGTCATCTTTTAGTATAGATGATTCGGACAATGTGACAATTTTTAAATGCTATAGGGAGCATGTAGAACAATGTGCTCCCAAGTCCCACCCACATATTTTTGCACATTTGTTACGCACTTTTGTCAATTGAGCAAAATATATGAGAGGGAGCACTATGGAGCCGGAACTTATGGAGTACTATATATTACCTCCCATATAAGAAGTATAGTACTCTATATAAGTATATAATACAATCCCTCAATTTATGCAGTATCACAAGGCCAAGTAGCCCCCCACTTCCTAGTTGCCTCCTACCAGTTTTCCTTAGATTTTTCACTCAAACCTCCCCCAATAATTGTCTTCTTCTTACAACAGCTGAAACAACTTAAGACAGGAATCTTTTGCTTCACAAGACAGCACAGATAGATCTCCTTTGTGCTGTCCAGTTGACCCAAAAAAGAACAAAAAAACCCAAAGCAAAAAACACAAAATAAATAAATTTACTCATCTGATTATTCTCTTTAAAGATTAGCAAGGAAAGTCTCATAATAATATAAAAGGCAATACATTGCCATGCAGGTGAGCTTTGTAGTATCTTCTATATATATGATCCGATCACCAAAATCCTTTGTTTTTTGTCACACTTTTATATATGCTAACAAATAAAGCTCAAAACACATTTCACATAACAGGTTCTTCAGTGGATGTTCAAGGTACCACAAGATCATAAACAGGATATAGATCATCAGCACTCCAACTTAGAGATCAAATCTCCTAAGGGTAACACCTTAGAAAAAATTCAAAATTCCTATTATTTATCGCGCTTATTCCAAATTTTTACATATGTGTTGATGAATGCCAATTTTCTCTGATGTTTATTGCAGTAAGGGAAACATCAAAAGAGGTGATTTCTTATAAGAAGAAAAGGGTTTATAAGAAATCTCAAAAACCTGAAGAAACTTCACTAGATTGTAGGAAGTTTAGGTATCTAACTTTGTTACTTAAGAAAGGAAACTCAAGAAGTAATTATTTTTCTTCAACACTTCATCAGAGAAGAATAAGCAACTGCAGTAATTACCAAAAACAGCATTATATTTTTTCAATGAAGTTGAAGGAGGAAATTGTTCGCGCCGGCCTAGGGAAAAATCTTAAGGCTGATTCAAGTGCTCATGTTGGTAATAAGGTCTTGCCAATTAATGATTCAACTTCTTCGTCTTTGTCGTCGTTGTCATCAACATGTAATGCAGATGATCAGCAGCATTGTCGATCGTCTGATCAGAAGAAACTGAGATCTAATAAAGGGGAAAATTATAAAGCTAAGACACTTTCAAGGATGAAGGAGCTTCTGAGATGGGCTGCTGCTGCTAAGTCTGACAAAGGAGGAAAGTTTGGGAAAAAGGTAAAAATAATACAGTTCCTTTGTTGTTTTTTACTCCCTCCGTAACACATTACTTGCAACAATTGGACTAGGGGGATTTCCTAGGCAAAATTTGGTAAGTATGGGTAAAGGAGATTAATTATGAAAAAGTAGGAGAGAGAAATCACATGGGTTGGACATTTTACATGCTAAATTTTGCCATATATGGAAAGTTTCAAATTGTTGCAAGTAATATGTTACACCCATTTTTGGCAAATGTTGCAAGTAATGTGTTACAGAGGGAGTAGTTACAAAAGTTTGACTCCCGCGGTTGTCACTTGTCAGTACAACACTGAACACTTTGACCATTACTATTTTGAAGTATAGACTTAAAATTACGAAAAGTTCATTTTGAGTTTATATATTGAAACAAATTTAACAAGATCTTACAGGACTATTCTGTTTTTGGGATGTTTCATCCCTTTTTTTTGTCTGTTTTACAGGTTTTGCACTTTAGGAATAAATCAGCAACAGTAAAGTCAGGAGGATTGGATGATGATGTTAGCATTGAATCTCCAAAGATAAGCTTAAGATGGGAAGTAGAGAGTCATTGTTCCACAACTTGCTCTGCAGCTTCAGCTCCGCCTACATTGAAGTATGATGAATCTTGTCGAAGGACAGGGAGTTGGATCACAACAGATGATGAATGTAAGCTCTATTCCGCCGTCACTTTCTCTCTTTTGTTTTTTTTCCCCTCTTATTTTGATCAATAAAAACTAGAGAGTTATAAAGGGCGTGAATGTAAGCAAGAATTTAATTGCCGGGTTTAGGTACCACTCAAGTCTTTACCAATTAAACTAATCGACATTCATTCTCGATTGTTTTCTTTAATCGTAGATTGAAACTTATTGCTTAATTTCATATGGTGGATTTTTTTCTTTTTCACGTATGCGTGTTTTAATCAATGTTAACCGGCTCATAAATGATGCTCAATTTCATTAAATTGTTACTACAATATATACCAGATAAACATGCTCCATTCAAATATACTCTAAGCATGATATATTCCAGGTAATTTTTTACTTTTTTTGAGAGATATAATGCGTAAATGATAATGATTTGCTCATTTTAACTTCAAAATAATAGCTTTGAGCGTATTGCAGAATTTGCCTTATAAATAAGCTTATCATTTATGACATTACATGATCCAAAATTGATTCAGGATGTCATGGTGTAAAACCTAACAAATTCTTTTGGAAATAATGTCACACAATTATTCTTTATTTTAATTTAACTCATGCGTTGTACCAGTTTAAAAGATGGTTAATTTCTTCAACTCTGACCCAATTATGTTTACTAATCTATCTTTCGCCCTTTTTTTCTTATTTGGACAGTTGTCGTGCTAGAGCTCTGAAGGGAGGAAAGAAGAGGCAGACACTACATTATTAGGTTCAATAAGAGGCTATTTGGAGATGTCAAAAAAAAAAAAAAAAAAAAGAGGCTATTTGGATATTTAGATGACTAAAATGTACCACTAGTTTTTTTTCTTTTTCTCTTTTGGCAATTACTGCTAGATAATTCCTCCATTCTAAAGGATGCAATATTTGTCTTGTACACGCTGTCCAATACACTACTTTGATCCTTAATATCTTTAATTGTGTATAAATAAAATTATAAAAAATTGATATTATAAAAGTATCGCAAAATTGGTCTCAATACCACAAATTATGTCTCGGGTGCACCCAACACCACAAATTTTGACTAGTAGCCAAAACACCACAAACTATTGGTCTGGGTGCAGTGCATGTCATAAATGACGCCGGATGTACCTTTTCTCCGGTGACTAGTAGCTAATCTCAAGCTTTCTTTTTCTAAAAACTCTTCTTCTTCACAAAGAAATCTGAAAACTGTTCCTGGAAGGTTCAGGGGTATCACGAAAAGGTACAGGTTCAGGGGTATCACGAAAAGGTACCTCCGGGCTCTGGCGTCATTTATGACACGCACGGATCCGGACCAAAGTTCGTGGTATTTTGGCTATTAGACAAAGTTTGTGGTGTTGGGTGCACAGCAGGCAGCCATAGTTTGTGGTGGTGAGGCTAATTTTGCCTAAAAGTATAGATTAAGAAGAATCAAATAAAGACCCCACTTGACTATATTTTTTTCTTATAAATTTGTAAGAGAATATGAGATAAGGTTTATAGATTGAACAATCGTCATAATGCAAATGTTGCATCCTTTAAAAAACAAAAGAATTATATTATTATCAAGTTTTGTTAAGATGGGTGTTGTACATTTTCAATCGTCTATCAAAGGCAAAATTTCACTCGCGATTAATGGTGTTATCAATACTAATATATTAAAGGAATAATTGTTT